>JAHNEJ010003247.1:0-118510 GCA_022559845.1 Amorphophallus konjac
CACCCTGGGATCTATTCCCACCCCAACCACCGGCACCCGTTGCCCGTCCCCCGGCTCCTATAGCCCGTCCTCTGGCGCCGGCACCCCCTCCACTATTGTCCAAGGCACCTACATCTCCCCCTTTGCTGCCTACACCCCCTACCCGACGGGATGATAAGGGTAAGGCCCCTTTTATAGGAGAGAGTAGTCGGTCGAGAGTGCAGTGTTTCCACTGTCACGGGTTTGGCCACATTGCCAGCGAGTGTCCCGCTCGCACCACCCTAGCCCTAGGTGTTGGAGAATCCGTACCTCCCGAGCTTGAGTATGTCAATTACGTGGCCGATGAGGCACTAGCCGATGAATACTATGCCTTGGGGGAAGAGCTGGGCGACTCTCCGGCCGCCCAGGATGTCGCCACCTAGTGTGCTTGATGCTACCACCTTAGTCTCGAGTCGTGCATGAGTCAGTGTGTTTTCTTGTATGGTTCGTTTGTGTGGTGTGTTTCGAGTCGATTGTTGTGTGTATTGCATGGTAAGTCTGCATGAGTCTTGTGTAAGCTCGTTGTCGGTCTCTTATGAGTAAGAGGCGAGTGGACTCACTTGATGGTGAGAGAGAGGGATTAAAAGAAAAAAAAAGAAATTAAAATATATATAATATAATCATTATATATATTAAAATCTCATTAATTCTAATAACCCTCAAGTAACTCCAAATAAATCTGGAAAAATACCAGACAAATTCCTAAAAATCCAAGAAAATAGCCGGAAATTCCAGAACAATTAATAAAACAAATACCACGAAGGATCCATTAAGGCACGGGTCTTATAGTCCCTCCCTCCTTACAGAAATTTCGCCCTCGAAATTTACAACCGCAAGGATAAAGAGGAAACCGAGAAAGGACACATACCTCACTGAAACAAAAAAGGAAAAAGCTGATGCATCTCATCTTCACGCTCCCAAGTAGACTCATTACCAGAGTGACGCTGCCAAGCAACCCTTACCAGAGGAATAACCTTATTTCTCAACCGCTGCTCACGACGGTCTTCAATTCGGATAGGAAACTCTGGTGTGGACAAATCAGCAGTCACCTCGGGCCACACAGAATCATCGAGAACATGAGTGTAGATCTATTTAAAATCCACACTTAAATATAAAAAAAAAAGAGAATAATGGCTATGGTGAAAGCAATAAAATAGCACGAGGTGCTAAAAGGAGGAGTTTGTGATCGCCAGAGGGTTTACCTCAATAAAGAAAAATAAGATCGCATGTACCTGGTGAAAGATGTGATGCGGGATAAATGTGGATCTCTTCCTCCAACTCCAATCGGCCGGCTGACGAAGTGGGTTTTCTTGATTGATTACCTTGTAAAAAAAAAGACAATAAAGACAAGTAAAAGAAAAGGGATCAGCCAAAGTGCAGTAGTATCAGTCAAAAACTAACATAAAAATAATGAAAAGACCTCAACATGCGCACCTTCTTTTTTGTTTTCTTTTAAAACCCCTTAAGAAGACTTAAGGGAAGGGGAGTTTGATGATAAAAAATGCAACAAAACGTGAACAAGGAATAGAAATATAAAGGACAGAGGGATGATGGTATGAATAAAATAAAAACAAAATAGAAGAAAAGATGAGAACCCTGCTGTCCCTGGCGACAGTAAAGGGAAGAAACCGAATAGTGATGGATGAAGCACCGGATGTAGCTCAAAGGGATGCAGAGAGGGGAGGCAGCAAGGGATGAAGAAATCTTCTGCCCGTGATGAAAGAGAACTTGAGCGCTCAATCCGCCGAATACTGAAGGTGCTTAACCTTCTGCACGATCGGTCAAGTTTTTAATTTATAATGCCTCAAACGGATGTGATCAAACCAAGGAAGGATAAGAACAGGCAATGAGGCATCCAGGGAAAGATCAAGATCGAGCAAGAGTCCAAAGACAGCAGGGAACTGTGAGGGAAAGATTGAAAAAGAAAGGACTCTGGAGTGAAACACGCCTTAATACAGGGCGTCGTTTCTGAATTGACGACCTTCACAAAGACGTCTCTTGAAACACGACCTAGGAAAGGGCGTTTCTTCCTGGATTTAATTTTGGAAACGAAACCTTGCCTTGTTTGAAAGCTCAAATAACACGCCCGAGATAACGGCGTTAATTAAAATCACGCCCTGAGAGAAGGCGTTACTCAAAAAAAGCCTTTTATTTTGAAAACAGATAATTCCAGAAATTAAGGGATAACACCAGGAATTCACGCCCTCACATACGGTCGTCCTTTCTTTGAAAACGCCCTATCACAGGTCGTTACTTTTAAAATTAACGCCCTTGATCAAGTCGTGAATCAAAAAAATACAGGAAAAATGCAGAAAAACTCAGAAAAATAGAAAAACTTCATGTTATAGGAATATTGAAGTCCACTTGGGGCATTTATATAATAACATGAGATTTGATCAACAAAACGTCAATTTTGGCGTGTCTACAGCTGCCCCGCCTTGGCGTCTGCTTTGCAAGGGAGTGAGACAGAAATGGAGCGAAGTGTAATGAAAGGAACGAAATGGAACGAACTGATAAGGAGACGCCAAGGTGTGATGTGACACGCCTCAGACACTAAGCATTGGAAATCTTTCCAAGATTCTAAATGAAACAACTCTGAGTGGTTCCAAGGAAACAATCGATTTGTTGGATAAAAGGAGGTTAAACTAAATAATAAAGGGTGTGCGCGTGGGCACGGCAGGGAAAGACCATTGGAGAGCGATTACCAGCCAATGTGGACGTGCTGCAACCAAGGTAAATTTTGCAGAAAAAAAAAGAACTGGGATAGAGATCCAACAAAAGGAACACTTTCAAGGAATCAGCCTGAACGGCTTCAAATAGAACGAAGTACTTGATTTAAAGTGGAATATCTCATGTCAATTCAATCAAGAGCGAGTGAACTTCATTATTGCCATAATATGAAGATTTTCAGCATGAAACTCAAAGTCCTACATGATGCATGCTGGGCTAAAAGAAAAGGTTAAAACAAACTAAATAGAAAATAATCAAGGATAATATTGCTAAGCTGTTTAAGTCTGGTCAAGAATCCATATTTCTGAGCTAACACTAAGCCGAAGCCCGTTTGTCCGCGCATCAACTCAGAAAGTGGAACCATCGTCCCAAAGCTTTAACAACTCAACGGCCTATCCGTGTGATCATGATTCTCCTGAAATCGTCATCGTTTTTGATGAAGGGGAACTCAAAATTCAGGTTCATCAGAACCACAAGGTCCTTGACATAATATACTAGCGTAGATATCATATAGTAACAATGCTTACAAGAAACAGATACACGGTGGCAAGATGTTGCTCCTATGAGTGATCCAAACGTCTCGAATCCTGCAAACTTCTGCACTTTTAAACTTATTAGCCTTTTTCCATCAATTCAGAATATGACATGATCATAAGTGCTTAATCATAGACAATTTTATCACAATAATAGCACTTAGGTTCATTAAAAGCATCAAAGCATGAAGAGATCAATATTCATAATCCAATAAAACACGCCTAAGAATAGGGCGTTAACATCATGAAAGCGCCTGACCATAAGTCGTTAATCATTTAAAACACGCCTTACACAAAGGCGTAAACAGTAATGGAGGCTTAGAAAAACACGCCCCATTCCAGGGCGTTAAATAAAAAACGCCGTCAGTCAGGTCGTCAATTTAAAAATCGACGCCCTAACCAACGTCGTTAATTCAACACGAACTTCCGTTTCCTTATTTAACAGCACAGTCCTTAACCCAATCGAACTTCTATCTTCCAACAGCCTTACAACTCTCTAGATCTCTATTAATAGGAGCCCCTCCTTCAACATAAACAATCTCAACCCTGCAGCCGCCGAAACTCTGTATTCCCGTTCCTGCCTTTCTTCTTCTTCATCTGCTTGCAGGTTGCATCGTCCAAGCCTCTCCCAACGATGGACAGGGCGCTGAAAAGACAAAAAAACTCAACTCCCAGGATTAACGATATCCAAGGTCATATAAGCAACAGGATATGCATGAATCAGGTTAGTTTAACTTTCTTATTGTGCATACTGTTCCGGCGAACTGCTCACATGCTCATGTCATATGCTCATGTACCTCTTCTTTTGTTTTCTTCCCCTCCTCTCACAGGAGTACCCAAATCTTCCAGGGGCTAGAAGATATGTCCAAATCAAATGGTTGCCCCTCATCCTCTCCAAATTCACATCAGACATGAGGGTATATGTAGCTAGATGGCATCTCTTGGGGTTGATAACCCATGCCAAGCATTATGATCAAATCCACATAGATTGGGCTGCCATAGGAGCATTGATTGAGACATGGCATCCTTCCACCCATACCTTCTTATTTTCCACTTTTGAAGCCACCATCTTGCTGGAGGAAGTAGAGATGATCCTAGGCTTAAGAAAGATGAAGCACGGAGAAGAAGAAAAGATGGCCATCATGCCAAAACCCATCTCCTCCCACGAGTTGCTAACCTCGTTGATACCTAGCCCGAATATAGTGAACCAAATTAAGGTCACTAAAGGAGTTAACCTCTTGAAGCTCGCCTCATGGGTGTACAAGAGAGCGGATCAAGCTAAAGAGGAAGAGGAGATAGAAAGAGTGACCAAAGCCTTCATGGTGTGCTTGGCAGGAGCACTCCTATTCCCATCTACGGAAGACTTTCTAGAGGAGTCCCAATTGAGCGCAGTGGTGAGCTTATGGGAAGGAGAGAGAGTTGGACCGGCGATCCTAGCATATCTCTATAGCGGGCTCACAGCGGCGTCCATGGGAAGGCCCATTTACGGGTGCATGCTAGCACTCTCAAGTTGGGTTGATCTACACTTCAAATTCGACTCATGCCACGAAGCCCAACAACCCTCAAGAATTTTCTCAAAGAGCCCACTCTCATATATAACCGGCTCATTAGGTATAAGCAATAGAGTGACCAACCGAATTCCTCAAATCAAGAAGAGAGGGGATTGGAGGGAGCACCTAAAGGTAATGCCAAAGAATCTTTTTACTTGCGCCCCGGGTGTATTTAAAATGCAGGAACTTCGTGCACGCTTTTCCATCGGGACGGACCTTCGTCTTATTGGTGCTTCGGACTTCGTTTTATATAATGCACACCGGTGCCTTCCTCAGCTTGGGCTCCCAAGGCAACACTTAGAGGACGTCTCTCATCTTCCTCCAATCAAGTCAAGGGATCTAGGCAACAACGAAGACGGTGAAGAGGTTATCACCATTCAAGCTTTATGGAGGCTGAGCAAGCTTCATCAACCTGTAGAAGACCTGGACGAAGACAAGGAACAGTGGAAAAATTATGTGACTTCATTGAGAAAAATAAGGCCCAAAGTGGCTCATTAGTCATTGTAGTTCCTCTTTTCAAAATAATAAAGATTGTCCTCTGATTGAGCCAACTGCCACTGTGATTATGAACGAAATCATCAAAAAACATGTGTTTCTGTTGTGAATAACGCCTCCAAGAGCGTCGCGAATTAACAAATACACGTCTTATTTCAAGGCGCTTCAACGGGCCCTTCGTAAACAATTGACGCCTGCGACAGTGGGCGTTACTTTGAATAACGACCTCAAGAAAGGCGTGAACAGATTCAAACCCAAAAGAATATAATCGTTATCTCATCAAAATAACGCCTTTTCCATAGTCATGTTTCAAGAATAACACGCCTTTACCAGAGGCGTTACTTCAAACAGCAATAATGACTTCTCTTACATCAATCAACGCCCATTCAATGCGTCTGACGACGGTTATCGTTCCCCATGCAAAAGAAATTAACGCCTTAATCATCGTCGTCGACTTTCATAAAACGCCCAAGGAATGGACGTGAATTTAATTATAAACGCCCCCCATTAGGGCGTGTCTTCTTTTCGAAACCCAAAAGCCGTCGGGCCCCTTCTTCTTCCTCCTTCCATTCTCATTTCACCCCTTTTCTCTGCAAACCCTAACCGAAGCCCTCCCCAAAGCTTCTCTCTCAATCTCCTCTCTCTCATTCTCTCAAACATCCTCTCAATCTTAGCCATGGCCAAACGCCAAAGAGTCAGCGCCCCAGATGTGGTCGATCTCGATGCCTCCCACGCCCAAGAGGAAGAACTTTCCGTGGAGGAGCTCGCCGTCGTGGCTTTTGAAGAAGAGCCGGCGGTGGCCGGCGGCGACGACGCCGACGAAGCAGCGATAGGAGGAGGAGGAGAAGACGAAGGTGGAGAAGAAGGAGAAGAAGATGGAGAAGAAGGAGATGGAGAAGAAGAAGGACCACCGCCCACGGCGGCGGTCGTTCCCCGGGGGCAACTCCGGCGGCCCAGACGGCCGCTGCCACGGCCACAACCCCAGAAGCACAAGAAGGTAGGTTCCCCAATTTCAATTTTTTTTATTTTATTTATATTTTTTTATGATTTTTCATGGCCTTCGGGCATTAAACCTGCAACTCAGAAAAAACACGCCTCCCATGGGGGCGTTACTCAAACGAAACGTCCTGATCCAGGGCGTTAATTATTTTTAATTAATTATCCTTTATGAAAAACGCCCTGAAGCATGTCGTTTCTTAAAACTTATGATTTTTCATGAATTCCATGCTCATTAAACAATTTCCAAAAATATTTTCATGAATTATTTCGCATGCTGTCAGTTATTTGATTTTTCTGTTAATTTGAGAAACCCACGCCCTCCAGAAGGGCGTTAATTCAACAAGAGACGCCCAAACCAGAGGGCGTCGCTTCATTCATTAACGACCCAAAAATTAACCACCTTTAGGAAAACGCCCTACCACAGGGCGTTAATTCAACAAGAAACGCCTAACACCGAGGCGTGATTAAAAGTATATTTCAGAAATAGCAAAACAGCCACCAAAGAACGCCTAAGACTGAGGCGTGATTAACATAAAAAACGCCCTCATTAAAATTCACTTTGAAAAACGCCCCCCACAGGGGCGTGAATTTATCAAGAAACGACCTGAGGGTGGCCGTGAATTCCAAAAATGCTAAAATTCAATATTTAACCCAAATCAAATGTAATTCCACATGGATACTCACATAATTAAGAAAACTAATTCTCTTTTAATACATGCAGGGGTTGATGAGGACCCGTATCTCATGGGTCATGGTCTGGGCAGCATACCAGGGTCTCCCCGACTTCCAGAGAGTTAGAGTAGAGGCCATGGGGTTTGGGGCTTTTCTATCCATTGAGCCTTTTAGACCTGACCTAGCACTGATCCAGGTTTTGAGGGAGAGATGGGATAGGGTTAGCCGGACTTTTCTGATGCCCTGGGGGCATATGGTTCCTAGTTTAGAGGATGTAGCCAGGATTACAGGTTTACGGGTAGATGGTGAGGCCGTGAGTGGGTTCACCTATTCTGACTATTCAGAGATGGCCCAGAGGCTATTAGGGCTTGAGATGGTCTACGAGGGACCTAGCGAGTGTAGGACCATTTTCCGTACGGACCTGACTACGGTGATGGGTCTAGGAGACGCTAGGCATAGGTCGGGGGAGACCTTAGGTGAGTTTGCTCAGCGACTGACCGACGGGGTGAGAGCGGCATGCTGCCAGGACCCGACTGACCATGAGAGAGCGGACCGAGACCTGAGGAGGTTCCTGCTGCTGCTGCTCGGGAGATTATTGCTGGGGACGAAAGCCGATGTCATCAACTGCCGCTTCTTAGGCATCCTTGAGGATCTGGAGACGGTTGGCACATATGCTTGGGGAGCGGCCCTGCTGGCGCATTTGATGGCCGATCTGTCCACGGGGACAGGCCGTGAGACGACCGTCAGTGGCTTCTCACCTCTTCTTCAGGTATGCAATTTCTCATTTCTTATCTTTTCTTTGTTATGATGCATGTGAATATAGTACTAATTGCAATGCATGGATGCAGGTGTGGAGCCACCTATACATGCCGATGGGGCGCGTTGACCCACGGCCAGGAGCTGAGGGATCCTTCCCTCTGGCGCGACGCTGGGTGCCTGTTATCTTTGGCGCCCCACTTGACTACGAGTTGTGGGTTCTACGGAGAGAGTTCCGCGACTTCCCTCCCTCGCTGGTATGTATGAATGAATGATATGCATTTCTTTTTTGTTGTTTATTTGAATATGATGAAATGATAATGATGCGTGTTCATGAATGCAGGTGCAGTGGAGACCATATGAGGGGATGACTGATGAGGGCCAGCCTTGGGTCGTATCGGGGCGACCTCGCTTCGGGCGTGAGCTGTGGCTACACTGCTTGAGCGAGATTGAGCCGTTACGGCTTCGACTGGTGATGAGGACCCTGGGCCTGCCCCAGGAGTGGATCGAGGTCGGAGAGCCTCGAGGAATTGGCAAGAAGACCCGCGGTCGCACCAAGACGACCGACTGGAGGGTGCGATTCGAGGAGCAGTACGCCGACTGGCAGCGAGGCGGGACCACAGTCGTTTCCCACGCGACTGACAGCTCCGAGTACCTCCGGCGCTACTGGGAGGTTCACGCCGGCAGACCTCAGATGAGGGTCTTAGGGGTATGTATGAATGCACTTATTTCTAAATTAAATGCAAATGCTTATGTAACTATTATGCGATTAACATGTAATGAATGCAGGATGCGAGGGACATAGCGGCGATAGATGCACAGGCCCACCTCCACATCCTGGAGGACCAGCTAGCTGCCACACGGGCAGACTTGGAGACCCTGGTGAGTGTTTAAATTATTCCTATATGCAAATGAATTTTTTTCTTTGCTTGTGTTGAATTAATGATTAGCCACTGACGGTCTTAATGAATGCAGCGTGCCCAGCAGGGAGTAGCGAGGAGAGACCCAGGGGAGGCCTCCAGCTCGAGGGGGCCTAGTGCAGAGGTGACTGCACTCATGGAGCAGTTGGCTGGTGCGATAGCGCGAGCCGAGGTGGCGGAGCGTGACCTTGCTTCACGGGTAAATTCTGAACTTGAAACTTCATTCAAATGATTAGATATAAATTGTGCGCTGATAAAAATTCATTTTTTTACAGAGTGAAGAGCTTCGAGCCACTCTTATCTGCGTAGATGAGGGCTTCCGAGCGACGAGCTCACAGGTGCGTGACCTACCTTTAGTCACATGTTGTTATCATGAATTGAACTGTGGAACTGATGATTTGTTTACCTGTTTGTAGGCTGCTCAGCTGAAGGCGATACGTACCGAGTTGTCGATCCGTGATCAGCGGATCGTAGAGCTTCAACGGGCCTTGCAGCAGCGCAGTGAGCTTCCTCAGGACGTGGCCGAGCTGCGGGTTGCCCTGGAGCTGGAGAGGAGGGAGCGTGCTCGGGAGCGCGAGGAGCGTGCTCGGGAGCGCGAGGAGCACCAGGCGGAGCGTGCCCGGTTCCAGGAGCAGTTGTTGGCACGAGAGCGTGAGCTGGCGGACTCGAGGACCCAGTTGATCCTTTCCCAGGAGCGGCTTCGAGTGTCCGAGGAGCGGCTGCAGCGAGGCCGTGAGCGAGCACGGGCTGCGGGGTACTCCTTCACCAGCTCCACCTTCGTGGCGGGTTCTTCCCTCCGAGAGAGGAGCGAGGCAGGGGGACACGTTCGGGTTCCGGCTTCTTCGCGGGGGCCTATGCCTCCTCCACCAGCGCCAGCTCGGGACGGTGAGGAGGAGGTTGAGAGCAGGAGAGTAGAGGAGGGTGGAGGCGAGAGCTGAGAGTTTTGTACTTGTACTCCTCCACCTTCACACCTGTACATGATAGACATGATGATATATATATATAAGATTTGAGCTTTTGTTACCTGAGTACTTGTATGGTTGTGGACTTGTGTTTGTGTACTTTTTCTTTCCACGTTCCTCGTGTTTGCTTTACTTTTGCCCTGTATCTGCGGCTGTGGTTTTCACTTGAACAAACAGGTTAATTCATCTGTTCGACTTGGCCCCTTGCCCGGTGAGCAAAGGGTGTAAAGATTTTGACCTTAATAATGGGTCAAGGGGCCAAGCCTTTAATAAGGCAAAATGAAATAATCAAAACTCGGGGATGCCTCATGCAATCACACGTATGCAAACAATAATTAAAAGATGTCCAGGCAAGAATGCAATTCATGCAACATGAAGAATTTATTTTTTTTTTGTTCTTTTCAGTATGTATATATATTTTTTTTGAGGATTTTTCTAAAAAACACGCCTTAGATTAGGTCGTTACTCTCTTAAAAGACGCCCTCGGAGACGGCGCTACTGTGAAAAGTTTTTTTTGGATTTTGTTGAAAACACGACCTTCCAAGAGGCGTTATTTTTAAAGAAACGCCTAAGATCTAGGCGTGAATAAGCATAAAGGCGCCTTAAACAAAGGCGTTAATTTTTATTCCTCCCAAATTGGGCTGATAAAGAAATCAAGGTGGTGGGCCCTACTTGGTCATCTTCTAAGTTCCATTAACCTTTCTTGAATAATTAAAAGGGGAATTGGCGTGAATATGGTTAAACTTATACACAAGATTTCGTACAGTGCATTCTCTTCAGTTTGTCTCGACCATTCTGCTGGTTCATGACTTTCCAAAAATAAAAGAGAAGCTATAAGGAAGCTCACAAAAGATTCAAAGATGCCTGAGGCAAAGCTACCTCCCCTATCCTTATGCCTGTTGGGGTTCGGTCTTTGGCGTAGGGACGCTTTGTTGCCTTTTTTGCCTCTTCATAATGCATGCATACGCCCAAGGTTTTCCTTGCGGGGACTTTGCCCTCTTGACATGCTTTTCTTTTCCACCATTTGACTTTCACTTCGGAATTGATTTGCATTGAATAGATTTGAACTGATGAACAACCTAATTGTACTTGGGCTTTTGTGGCATTTGTTCCCTTTTGGGCCCTGACTTCCTCCTACTAAAGCGGTGGATAGGTTTGGCGTTTCTACCTCAAGACCTCTCTTCCTCCCTTGTGGGCCGAAGAAGAAAAGAATGGATATCGTCTTTCGCCTTTAGTTTGATTTCGACTTTCCATCAGATTTTGCACTGCTTGAGCTCAGGAGTAAAGTGTGTAGTGTGTGCGGGGTCAATTCCCATTTTAAATTAGCAAGACTGACAAATGGATTTTGGATTTTGACCTTTCGGACCGGTGACCTTTGCATGTTATGTCAGCCCAAAGGGGAGGACCATAAAAGAAAACTCTTTTGTTTTGGATTTTGGAAATATTCAGATTTTTTTTGGATTATCTGGGAGATTTCTATTTTCTTTGGATTTTTGTGAAGTTTTCAATTTTTGTTTGGATTTTTGTTCAGGGGTAATATTTCTTGAGATACAAGCCATTCCAGGGGTGAGTTAATTCCTCTCCTTCAGCATTAACCAGTTTATAAGCATTGCCAGGATAAACATCTTTTATGACAAACGGCCCTTCCCAATTTGGTTGGAGCTTTGAACGAGGGCCACCCGGCTTTACAAAAATTCTTTTGATTACCATTTCACCGACCTTAAATTTTCTCTCAATTACCTTCTTTTGATAAAAACGTGAGAGCCTGTTTTGGTAAACGCGCGCATGCTCAGCGGCGACCAGACGCTTCTCATCTAGGAGTTCCAATTGGGCAAGGAGTGAATCACGACGTTCATCGATAGAGAGCTCCTCATCCAATTGTACTCGCAGAGACGGGATAAGAATCTCATAAGGGACTACGGCCTCCATTCCATAAGTAAGGGCAAAAGGAGTTTGCCCAGTGGGGGTTCGAATGGAAGTGCGGTAGGCCCAAAGAGCTTCAACCAGCTTGTCTGGCCAGTCCGAGAATTTATTAGCCTCGCACGTCTTCTTAACAATCTTGATTAAAGTTTTATTAGTGGCCTCTGCTTGGCCATTGCCCTGCGGATAATAGGGAGAAGAATGATGCAATGCAATGTTATACCTGTTGCAGAGATCCTTGAGATCTTGGGAGATAAATTGAGGTCCATTGTCGGTGACGATGGTGCTTGGGATGCCGAACCTCGTGATGACGTTCTTCATGATAAATTTGCAGACGGTTGATGCTTTAATCTCCACGTAAGCCTCTGCTTCCGCCCACTTGGTGAAGTACTCCGTTGCCGTGAGAATGAATGATTTTTGCTTGGTCAGGAGGTTCGAATCACCAAGAGGTCCAATGATATCAAAAGCCCACATGGAAAAAGGCCATGGGGAGGACGTAGGGTGGAGTGAAGAAGCAGGAGAATGAATCTTGTCGGCGTGCAGTTGGCACTTAACACACCTTCGAACATAGATAGAACAATCTTCTTCAAGAGTGGGCCAGTAGAACCCTAGTCTAAGAATCTTCTTAGCTAGCATCTGGCTGTTTACATGACCACCACACACACCAGAATGCGCCTCTTCCACAACTTTCCAAGATTCATCATCATCGAGGCATCTCAACAAAACACCGGTGAGCCCTCTTCTGTAGAGCACACCTCCAACCAAAGTATAACGTTGAGCCACTCTCCTAATTGCTTTCTTTTCTTCGGCAGTGGCTTCCTCGGGATAAGACTGATCATTACAGTATCTGGCAATCTCATAATACCAAGGCTTTTCTTCGTCAGCCAACTCTTCTTGCCAATCCAATAGCATGACCTCTCTGCCTTCAAGAGCTTCTTTCCGTCTAACCTTCTCAAGCACCTGATCCCTAATATCAAGAAAAGCACGATCCCTAATGGCTGGAGTATCACGCTGATGAATCAGGGGGACATGAAAATCACGCTCAGGGGGGAAGACTAAAGCGGAGGCTAAAGAAGCAAGTGCGTCGGCCAAAATGTTCTGGCTACGCGGGACATGAACGAAAATCAATTTAGTGAAGAGTTTGGCATAAGCTGAAGCGAGTTCTTGGTAGGGCTTGAGCTTAGGATTGATAGTGCGGCACTTGACCAACACTTGGCGTAGAATAAGCTGACTGTCACCGACAATTCGCAAATGAGTGACACCATATTGATGAGCGGTTTTAAGACCAGCCAAAAGAGCTTCATACTCGGCTATGTTATTGGTGACGGGAAAAGTGAGCCGAGCAGCAAATGGAATGGTGACTCCTTCGGGTGTTAAGAGAACCATGCCGATCCCTCTTCCTTGAGAATTAAGAGCTCCATCAAAATGTAACGTCCACATAGGATCATGGGATTGATTAATGGACATTAATTCTTCATCTGGGAACTCTGAATTGACAGGATCAAAGCGTGGGAGAGGGTGGTGAGCAAGATGCTCGGCAATGGCATAACCTTTGATAGCTTTTTGCTGAATGTAAGTGATGTCAAATTGAGAAAGGAAGCTTTGCCAGCGTGCTAATCGATCAGTAAGGACAGATTTTTCAAGGAGGAATTTGATTGGATTCATGCGAGCAATGAGGTGAACCTCGTGAGCTAGAAAATAGTGTTTTAACTTCTGAACTACCCAAACCAAAGCTGCACAAGTCTTTTCCATGGCTGAGTATCTCTGCTCACAGGGGTTAAGGAGTTTAGATAAGTAGTATGCTGCCCTCTCTTTACCTTCCTCATCCACTTGAGCTAAGACAGCACCTACGGAGTCATCCAGGACTGAAACATAGAGAATAAGTGGTTTGCCTGGAATTGGCGGCCTCAGGACAGGAGGGTTGACCAAATAATCCTTCAATCCGTCAAAGGCTGCCTGACATTTATCATCCCAATTAAACTTGACTCCCGGCTTAGTAAGCTCGTAAAACGGCCTACACCTCTGCGAGTGCTGGGAGACGAAGCGGCGAATGAATTGCAACCTCCCGATTAATCCTCGAACTTCCTTCAGATTCTTGGGAGGAGGCATATCTCTAATGGCCTTTGCCTTGTTGGGATCAACCTCAATTCCCCTCTTGCTAACAATAAATCCAAGTAATTTCCCCGAAGAAACGCCAAATACGCACTTCTTGGGGTTCATTTTTAATTGAAATTCTCGTGATCTCTGCAAAACCTTAGCCAGAACCCCAGGATGCTCAATCCTTGTCTTGATTTCACAACCAGGTCGTCCACATACACCTCAATATAAATATGAATCATGTCATGAAAAATTGCCATCATGGCCCTTTGATAAGTGGCTCCAGCATTCTTAAGTCCAAAGGGCATAACCACATAACAATATGTGCCCCATGGTGTAGTGAATGAAGTTTTCTCCTGGTCTTCTTCAGCTAGACGAATCTGATTATAGCCTGAAAAGCCGTCCATGAAAGAAAGAGTCTCAAATCCTGCCGTGTTATCAATCAGCACATCAATATGAGGGAGGGGGAAGTCATCCTTAGGACACGCCCGGTTGAGGTCCCGAAAATCTATGCAAATTCGAACTTTTCCATCTTTCTTCATAACCGGGACAATGTTAGCCACCCAATTGGGATAGAGGACGACTCTAACGAATCTAGCCTTATGGAGTTTATCGACCTCTTCTTTCATTTTCAAAGCCATGCTAGGGTGGAAACGCCTCAACCGTTGTTTTACCGGGACAGATCCTGGCTTAAGTGTAAGACGGTGTTCAACGAGCGCAGGGTCTAATCCAGGCATATCTTCATAGCTCCATGCGAACGTGTCCTTGTATTCTTGAAGAACTAAGATGAGCGCCTTCTCTTCGGAGGGCGGCAAATTTTTACTTATGAGGACAATCCTAGGGTCTTCCTCGGTACCCAAGTTGATTTCTTTGGTAGGTTCTTCTACTGAGGCTGATGGTTCGTCGAATCTTCTTATACCACTAGCAAAAGCATCAGCCTCGTCCTCATATTCTTCATAACTTTCATCCCCTTCTTCAATAGGGTCTTCATCATTCATGATTTCATAAACGCCCAAACCCTCATAAGAAGCAACAAAATCTTCAATTTCTAATTCTGGCAGGATAATCGGATCTTCCACAAACTCAGGGAGAGCTAAACAAGCTTGGCATCTAACGGCCAATTCCAACAAAAATCTGCGAGGAATCTGCTTACCCTTGGCCTTCTTGTGTGAATCTACCCCATGAATTTTATTAGAGGAAGAAGGGGAGGAAGAGCAATTAGCTTGATTATAAGGGAAAGAAGGAGGTGAAAAAGTGGATACAGGAGGTGATACAGGGGAGGGCCCCTCATCGGAGGGGGAGAAGAGACTTACCAAGGAATCTTGGAAGAGCGGCCCCTGGGTCGGGACGCGCTCGGGAGAAAAGTATGAGGTCTCCTCAACAGAAATGGAGGATTGGAAAATTGGGAAATCGGCGTTTTTTTTTCATTTTTATCTTTTCCGTCGTTTTTATTTTCTTTTTCAAGTAAAAAGCAATGCGAGGGGAGAATAGCGGGGGGAGTGGAGATTGCAAGTTTGGAGAAAGATTCAATCAAAGATGGCCCATACGGGGGCGAGATGGAGATTTCGAAAATCGCTCGAGGAGCGAAGGAGCAATAGGGAAGGAAATCTGAATTGAATTGGGAGATAAGTTGATGGAAATCGGTGGTGGTCGCGGCACGTGACCGAACCCACGGGAATAGAGAGAAACCAACACAGACGGATGCACAGAAGTGAGGGAGAAAAGGCCAGCCCACAGTCTATCCACGGAGAATCCTTCTTCAAAGGGGACATCTGGCTCTCCCGTATCTGTGTAGTCACTTAACATCTGCCTTTTATCTGTAATTGCGGCAGGCGTTTCAATCAGTTCTTGAATCAATGGCGGCCATTCTGGATCTGTCGGCATGAACAGGCGGCTTAAAGAGAAAGTGATATCATTCATGTCAAACCACCTGTACCAGTCACATTCCGGGTCACCCATTTTTCTTCTTTTATCTGGCCTTAAAGTCTCCAAGGCTTTGTAAGTGGCCAGTGGGGCAATGTGCCGCGCAAACTGTCTAGCGTGCACATCCTGACAATCAAGCAATGATGTAATGACGGTAGTCTGTTCATTGTTCTGAACGCCACCGGTGACAAAATGTGTCTTTAAAGTCCAGGTGAGCGGCTGGCGATCTGGCTTGAAGGTGGACGTCATAACAGCCCACGGCTCTCCTTCATTCTTGTCCGGTGCTTTGTAGCCTAAGCCGCCTCGTGCAATCACTTTTTGAGGCTTAATGGGCCTAATCTTGCCCTGGAGTTTGGCACCTAGGCCCTTGCCATCTTGATATCCCATCCTTATCAGAATGTTCCAGCCGGGGGTATTCATCATATTTTTCTTTTTCTTCTTCCCCTTAGAAGGCAGGGGTGTCATGGCAACGGTGGTAACAGTCTCAGATAGCATCGGTCGTGGACAGTGAATGTCCAACACAGATAATAACGGCTTATTGGCTGGCCACATGGAAGGAACTGATGAAGCTACATGTATGTCCTCCTCTGGTAAGATCGGCACGCTGGTCACTTTGATGATGCGGCCCTTGTGCGGAAACTTGAGGCACTGATGGTTTGTAGAGGGCACTGCGTCAAGCTGCTGAATATAAGGGCGACCCAAGATACCATTAAAGGTCGGGTCCATATCTAGAATGTGGAAATCTGCCGTAATGGTGGCTGGACCCAAACTGACTTTGAGAGTAATCATACCCAGAGGGGGTTTCTTTGTATTGTCATATGCAGTGACAGTAATGGTGGACGGCCGTATCTGGCTCTCAGGGATACCGCATAGCTTTAGAGTGCTCGGAGGCAACACATTGATAGATGCACCGGTGTCTACCAAACACTGCTTAACAGCTACTTTGTTGATATCAACCGTGATACATAGGGCATACTTTCTTGCTGGTAGAGGTGCTAACTCATGTTCATGGAATGTGATTGCCGGCTGACTGCTGGTAGGGGTTAAGACTGTAATTATCTGTTCAACCGGAAGGTCCTCATTGACCATAACCTTCTGCAGGTATTCCTTCAAGGCCAGCTGATGAGTGGTGGACCTCTTGATTAATTCAAGAATGGAGATTCTGGCTGGAGTGCGATCCAGGTGCTTTAACAGATCATACTGAGTTCCCGGCACTGAATCTTGTTCCTGTTCTTGCTCTTGTGGCCCCTGCACGGGCTCTAGCTCTCTCTGTGGGAAAACACGGTGGAACATCCGTCCACTACGGAGCGGCGCTACGCCTTGGCGCGCCTCTGTCGGGGCAACATTAGGGGGAGGGTTGGAAGAGGAGGAAGGAATGTTGGTAGCAGAGATCCTGCTAGGGGATACCAAAGGGGAATTCAATAAAAGGGGCGCCCCCGTAGGAGGCGTAGTAGCGGTGTTTAATAAAGATGCCCCCGCGGGAGGCATGGGAGGAGTATTTGAAGAAGGTGCCCTCGCCGGAGGCGTGACAGAAGAAAGGGATATCCGAATGCGAGGGGTATTGGCAGGTGGTGGAATAAGGAGAGATCGTGGCACAAAAGATGGTTGTGCTGGCGGTGGAGGAACTCTTGTCGGTGTAGGGGTGGTAGAGGGGGTAGCAGGTGCTGTCGGTGAGCGGAGTAGGAGTGGCCTGGAGGTTGCGGAAATGGCATGTTGCCGTGGTGGTAAGCGGTCAAGAAGAGAGCGAGCCGGCAAGGTCGCGGAATTGGTGGTGGTAGGTGGGTTGACGGGGCGTAAAAGAGAACGTCCTGATAGGAGATTAGAAGGAGAAGGAGGAACGCGCAAAAGGCGCGGAGTAGTTTGATTTTGGTTTGGATCATGGTGTAATGCCCCGACAGAGGCGTTTTCTTCGTGCCATCCCTGCCCTCTCTCCACCTCGTAGAGAGACGTGACAGGGTTCACGTGTTGATTAGGAGCGTGCTCCGGCAATGGATTACGGACAATCCCCATATCCTGCTGGGGTGCTGGAGCTTGCTGTGGCGGAGCTTGCTGCGGAGCTGGCTGTTGTTGATTTTGCTGTTGCCGATGCGGCCTTCTCTCTTTCATGGTGGCGATGACTTGTCTCATTTCATCCCAATTAATGCCACCCTGGTCATTCAAATCATAAATATGATCTCTGAAATGGAAACAACGATCAAGGTTGTGACCAGGGGCGCGGTGAAATGCACAGTAACGGGATGTGTCAACATTGTCGGGCCACACCGTTCTTTCTTTTGGTAGGACGAGCAGGTTGGCGGCCATCAAAGCATTAAAAATGTCAGGGAGACTCTCTGGGAGTGGTGGATAATGAGCCCTCTTGGGGCCTAGTGGTGGTCTCCGTTGTTGTTGACTATAGTTGGAAGGTGGGGGAACCTGGTGGTATTGTGGTGGTGCTGAAGGGTCGGTGCGAGGCGCTTGGTTCGGTGATGGAGCAAAAGAAGGTTGGGGTGTGAAGTGGCGCTGTGGAGCGGAGGTAACATGGGGGTTCTGCTGTGGAGATGGCGGAGGTCGTGGGTTTGACTGGTGGTGGGGGTGACCAACTACGCCAACCTGCTCGTTTGTGACAGTGCCCTCAGTCGTGGGCCCACTGTTGACATTTACATTCTTTTTAAACAGCCGAGGCTTCGGCTCAAACATGCCCATGATGGGCGAATCCTTCATTTGTGTTTGTATATAACGAGCTCTTTCATAGAGCTCTTCCATCGTTGTCAGCCGATTCATGGCCAAAATGTGCCGGAATTGAGGAGTTGCATTAGAAATGACCATTTTTACTTGCTCTTGTTCCGACAATGTGTCCTTCAATTTCTCGGCCATAGACCGCCACCTGTCAGCAAATATAATGAAGTCTTCATCGGGCTTCATTTTCTCAGCGACCAGATCTGTAACAGAAAGGGAAGGTCCCACCCGGTCTCTGTACTTTTGCAAGAATTTCCTTTGGATAACATCAAAGTCACCGGCATCAGCTGGCTCCAGAGAATAAAACCATTCGAGGGCGGGTCCCTCAAGAGATCTTCTGAATAAATAGGCCAGAGATGCCTTATTGTCTTGCCAGAAAGAAGTCTCATATCGGAAGTCCTTTAAATGAATGAAGGGGTTACCGGTCCCATTATATCGCCGGAAATTCGGCATTTCAGAAGGTGGTAAATGGAACACTGGCAACGTAGGAAGAGAAATTTCCGGAGCATTCTTAGTTGCCGTAACCTTCTTGAGCTGCTCCTCCATGCTGGCTAGCTTCTGAAGCAAAAGAGTGTTGGTATCGGGCTCGACTGGGGCCTGGTTTTGAATAAAAGAATGTGGCATAGGCGTTCGTAGAACCCGAGGAGGTTGGGAGGATTGATGCCTGACTGCTGAATAGCTCGCCTGCTGGGCCGGCATGGCCGCAGTAGGTGTTTGCGGACGAGAGGAGGGAGGATGCAAGACCGCCTGGTCATTAATGATTTGATGGCCACTCACGGCCGGAGGGGGATTAGAAGAAGAAGAAAGGACGGATTTCCCCTTTAAGGCGGCCTGAATGGCTTGCCGTTGGGAGTCGTCCAACTGGGAGAGAGCTTGGATCAAATCTGAGACATTAATGGATGGGGAAGGGTTCCCCGAAGTGTTGGAAGATGGAACTTGAGACGAAGGGTCCGCCTCATGGACAGTGGTATCGACCACATGAACTTGTGAGTGATGGGGGTGAGGAGGAAGGTAGTTCCCCTCATAATAAAAAGAATCCTGAGGAGGGTCCTCATATTGACCAAATATGTTGTCATTCTCATCATCATAGGAGTACCCGTGGCCTGACATGTTGATGGTTTTACCTGAACGGAGCTTCATTCTTAAGAAAGAGGATGTTCAATGAAGGAACCGTCACAAAATATACAATCCAAACAAGACAATCAAATCACTCAACTACGTTTATGCAAACAAGGTTGGCAAGAAACGCAAGATTTTAATGTTTGATGTTCGAATTTAGGGTGGATTATTTGTGAAGGTTCACTCTTTTGCCAAATGAGACCTAGTTTGATCCAAATGTAACCTCCGGGTCAACTAAGTTCTTCTCTCTTTTAACAACGTATAGGTTCTCTAAACTCCAGGTACTTCGAGGGTACAACCAGCCCGGCGTCCGTGAGGGAATCCACGGGTGCGGGGACTTATGGAGGTCTTGGAAAAGGGATTTCCAGTCCAAAGAGACGGAATGCTCAATGGAGGGTCGTCCCGATTCCAAGAAGGGTGTGTGGGTCCTAGGATAGAGAGAGGAGGTCTCTCAACCAAGCCAGCAAACCAAGATGATCCAAGCAATAATATAATGTCAAGACAAATGCTAAGCAATGAATAATAGCCAATCTGTGAAAAAGAACAGTAAAGACACGCCCTGGGAAAGGTCGTGTTCACAGCAAGATGAAAGACACGCCCTGTGGCAGGTCGTGACTAAATGAAAACACGGCAGCGTGGCTGTCGTAACTTCTGTGAGGGGCTCACAGACCGTAGGAAAAACACGCCTTAGGGTTAGGCGTTTATCAATAAAGGACGCCTTCCAGTGAGGGCGTCAAAACTCAGAGGCACGCCCTGATGGAAGGCGCTGAAAATAAATAAAACGCCTCTGAGAGGGGCGTTAATTCCACAGACAGTATAATCATGCAAGCAGATGCAATAAAGACACGCCCTTGAAGGAGGCGTTAATTCACGAAAACACGTCCCTGTGAGGGGCGTTAAATATCAGACGAGAAAATAATGAAGATCATGCAAGCAGATGCAATAAAGACACGCCCTTGAAGGGGGCGTTAATTCACGAAAACACGTCCCTGTGAGGGGCGTTAAATCAAAAGACGCCCTCGTCGAAGGCGTTAATAAGCAACAATTGACTGATCCGGGAAGTGTGCAGAGTGCACAATGGAAGATGCCGCAGGGGCACAAAGGAAAGGGTACCGAGGGTACCGAGGGGAAAGGGCACACGAGGGTGCCTAAAGGGAAAGGACACACGAGGGTGTCAATGGGAAAGGACACACGAGGGTGTCAATGGAGATGGTAATCAACAAAGAAAACAGTGGATGTCCCACCGTGATCGCCAATTTGTAGATCTATTTAAAATCCACTTTTAAATATAAAAAAAAAGAGAATAATAGATATGGTGAAAGCAATAAAATAGCACGAGGTGCTAAAAGGAGGAGTTTGTGATCGCCAGAGGGTTTACCTCAATAAAGAAAAATAAGATCGCATGTACCTGGTGAAAGATGTGATGCGGGATAAATGTGGATCTCTTCCTCCAACTCCAATCGGCCGGCCGACGAAGTGGGTTTTCTTGATTGATTACCTTGTAAAAAAAAGACAATAAAGACAAGTAAAAGAAAAGGGATCAGCCAAAGTGCAGTAGTATCAGTCAAAAACTAACATAAAAATAATGAAAAGACCTCAACATGCGCACCTTCTTTTTTGTTTTCTTTTAAAACCCCTTAAGAAGACTTAAGGGAAGGGGAGTTTGATGATAAAAAATGCAACAAAACGTGAACAAGGAATAGAAATATAAAGGACAGAGGGATGATGGTATGAATAAAATAAAAACAAAATAGAAGAAAAGATGAGAACCCTGCTGTCCCTGGCGACAGTAAAGGGAAGAAACCGAATAGTGATGGATGAAGCACCGGATGTAGCTCAAAGGGATGCAGAGAGGGGAGGCAGCAAGGGATGAAGAAAGCTTCTGCCCGTGATGAAAGAAAACTTGAGCGCTCAATCCGCCGAATACTGAAGGTGCTTAACCTTCTGCACGATCGGTCAAGTTTTTAATTTATAATGCCTCAAACGGATGTGATCAAACCAAGGAAGGATAAGAACAGGCAATGAGGCATCCAGGGAAAGATCAAGATCGAGCAAGAGTCCAAAGACAGCAGGGAACTGTGAGGGAAAGATTGAAAAAGAAAGGACTCTGGACTAAAACACGCCTTAATACAGGGCGTCGTTTCTGAATTAACGACCTTCACAAAGACGTCTCCTTGAAACACGCCCTAGGAAAGGGCGTTTCTTCCTAGATTTAATTTTGGAAACGAAACCTTGCCTTGTTTGAAAGCTCAAATAACACGCCCTAGGTAACGGCGTTAATTAAAATCACGCCCTGAGAGAAGGCGTTACTCAAAAAAAAAAGCCTTTTATTTTGAAAACAGATAATTCCAGAAATTAAGGGATAACACCAGGAATTCACGCCCTCACATACGGTCGTCCTTTCTTTGAAAACGCCCTATCACAGGTCGTTACTTTTAAAATTAACGCCCTTGATCAAGTCGTGAATCAAAAAAATACAGGAAAAATGCAGAAAAACTCACAAAAATAGAAAAACTTCATGTTATAGGAATATTGAAGTCCACTTGGGGCATTTATATAATAACATGAGATTTGATCAACAAAACGTCAATTTTGGCGTGTCTACAATGAGAAGCATCAGGCACACATTTCCTCAACTGAGACACGTGGAACACATCATGAATAGCTTGCATGGCCGCCGGCAGTTGCAAACGATAAGCCACTGAACCAATAGCTTCAATAATCGGAAAAGGGCCAACATACCGCGGACTAAGCTTTCCACGCTTCCCAAACCTGGAAATACCTTTCATTGGAGATATTTTAACAAACACCATATCTCCAGGCTCAAATTGTAGTGGACGTCTGCGTTGATCTGCATAACTTTTATGTCGACTCTGAGCCGTCAACAATCTCTGCCTGATCAGACGAACCACATCAGAACACTGCTGTACCATGTCCGGTCCTGTCAACAGTCGATCCCCAACATCAAACCAGTTCAGAGGAGTACGACAAGGACGACCATACAGCGCTTCATAAGGAGCCATGCCAATACTGGAGTGAAAACTGTTATTATAAGCAAACTCAACAAGTGGCAAATGCTGACTCCACGAACCTTGCCAATCAAGGCAGCACGATCTCAGCATGTCCTCCAAAGTCTGAATAGTTCTCTCCGACTGTCCATCTGACTGTGGGTGATACGCTGAACTGAAAGCTAACTCAGTGCCCAAAGCTTTCTGGAAACTACGCCAGAAGCCAGAGGTAAAACGCGGGTCACGATCTGACACAAGTGAAACAGGAATTCCATGCAGCGGCACGATCTTCTGCACATAGAGCTCGGCCAATCTCTGCACACTCCAAGTAACTTTAATCGGCAACAATCTGGCGGTTTTCGTCAATCTGTCGACAAGCAGCTAGATTCCATCAAAACATTGAGAAGTTCGAGGCAAACCCACCACAAAATCTGTAGTAACATGGTCCCATTTCCACATCGGAATCTCTAATGGCTGAAGCAGACCACCTGGCTTTTGATGTTCGGCTTTAACTAACTGACAAGTCAAGCACTTAGAAATAAAAATAGCCACGTCCTTCTTCATGCCGGGCCACCAGAACTGTTTCTTCAAATTCTGATACATCTTGGTGACACCAGGGTGAATAGCAAAATGGGAGCCATGGGCTTCATTCAGAATCTCATTCCTCAAATCATTATCAACGGGAATATACAATCTTCCCTGGAAACTGACGACTAGCTCGTCATCAAATTCCACATCATATCTTGATATAACACGGGCCAAATCGGAATCAACTTGCTGGGCTTCTAAAATCTGCTGATACAAAGCTGAACCCAAAACCAAGCTAGCACAAACTGCCATCTTCGGATCGGCAGGAATCTCTACACACAATGCCTCGCTCGGAAGCTGTTCCCATAATTTCCATTCATGAAGCAACAAATGGCTGACCTGTACTTTCCTGCTCAGAGCATCGGCCACAACATTCATTTTACCTGGCTGATAGGAGAGTGTAAAGTCATAATCCTTCATGTATTCCATCCATCGCCTCTGCCTGAGGTTCAGATCTTTCTGGGAGAAAATATACTGTAAACTCTGATGATCAGTAAGAATCTGAAATTTCTCACCATACAGATAATGTCTCCAGATCTTCAAGGCAAAAATAACTGCAGCTAGCTCTAGATCATGAGTGGGATAATTCCCTTCATGCTGTTTCAATTGCCGAGATGCATATGCGATAACCTTACCATGTTGCATCAGCACTGCACCCAAACCTACTCGAGACGCATCTGTACAAACAAGAAAACCACCCGAGTCGGAAGGCAAAGTCAACACTGGAGAAGAAGTCAATAGCCTTTTTAATTCAACAAAGCTAGCCTCACACTGATCCGACCAGACAAAAGGCACATCCTTCCGTGTCAATCTAATCATCGGTGCTGCAATCTTCGCAAAATTCTGAATGAATCTGCGGTAATACCCAGCCAATCCTAAAAAAACTTCGTATCTCAGTGATGGTCCTCGGTCTCTGCCAACTCAAAACGGCATCAATTTTTGCAGGGTCTACTGCCACTCCATCACCAGAAATCACATGGCCAAGAAAATGAATCTCCCGAAGCCAGAATTCACATTTACTAAGCTTCGCATAAAGCTCGTGATCTCTTAGAGTCTGTAGAACGATCCTCAAATGCTGCACATGATCATCAACAGAGGCAGAATATATCAAGATATCATCAACAAAGATCACCACAAACTGGTCCAGAAGTGGACGAAAGATACGCTGCATTAGGTCCATGAAAGCTGCTGGGGCATTAGTCAAACCAAACGGCATGACTAAAAATTCAAAGTGACCATATCGAGTACTGAAAGCAGTCTTCTCCACGTCAGATTCCCAGATCCGTAACTGAAAATAGCCAGACCGGAGATCAATCTGTGAAAAGACAGTAGCAGACTGTAACTGGTCAAACAAATCATCAATCTTGGGGAGCGGATACTTATTCTTGATAGTCGCCTGATTCAGCTGCCTGTAATCAATACAAAGCCTCAGGTTTCCATCTTTCTTTTTCACAAACAGCACTGGGGCACTCCACGGAGAAAAACTGGGACGAATATATCCTTTCTCCAGTAACTCTAGTAGCTGTGCACGCAGTACTTTCAATTCAGCTGGAGCCATTCGGTACGGCGGCTTTGCTAAGGGGCCGGCACCTGGAATCAGTTCAATCACCATATATATAATATATATTCAGTTTGAGGGTTTTTAGAATTAATGAGATTTTAATATATATAATGATTATATTATATATATTTTAATTTCTTTTTTTTTTCTTTTAATCCCTCTCTCTCACCCTCTTTCTCCCCGTCGATCTCTCATTCCCACTCTCTCTCTCTCTCCTCCGTGCGATCGCCCCTCTCTCCTCTCTAGGGAACGCGGGCGAGACGAGGTCGGATTGAGACGAGGTTGGCGCCGTTGGATTCCTCGCCTCGTGAGGAGCGCGTAGGTGTCCACTTCGGCGTGGTTCGGTGATCGTGGGAGCGGATTAGAGCTTGAAGGCTCGGTGAGCCTACCTCGGTGCATGCGGCCTTTTCCTCCGTTTCGGCTTGCAAGAGGTAGGGGGATGGAATCCTTAGCTCGCTAGGAGCATTTCCTATGGCTTATCCTGTTGATTAGCACCCCGTAGCATGCATGATGTGTATGTTTCCATTTTTGGGGTTTTAGCCTAAATCTTGAGTTTAATGCGTTTTAGGCCTTGCATGTGCTAGATTTAGATGTTAAATTGTTGTCTAGCATGCGTGGTTTGACAGGTTATCAGGTTTTTCATCGATACCCGGCGTTTTCAGCCGTCCGGGAGGACTTCGATTTACAAACCGTACCCGCCCGTAACCCAGGTGCAGTGACGGTCCTGCCAGGAACCGTCACTTGCCTGACGGTCCATAGCGGACGCGTCACTTCCAAATAGCGGCCCATTGGGGGTGCGTTACTTGGAGAGTAACGGTGGGGCTCCCATCCGTTACTCATCAACCGTTTCCCGTAGTTTTGGTCAGGCGATGCGCCCGACGGCCAGTCGGTCGACCGTCGTTTCAGTCTGACGCGCCTAGATCGGGGCGTCACTTCGCCTGCTATCGTTTAAGAACGCTGATAGGTGGTTTGAGCCTCGGGTGGATGTGACGGTGGTGACCCCACGCGTTGCTTCGAAGTAACGCGCAGGGCCCCCATCGTTACATGCCCTTTAGTGCCTCTTGAGCTGGAACCCTGAAGGGAGTGACGGATAGGGACTGGGGCGTCATTCTTGAAGTAACGCGCCGGCCCCCGACCGTCGTTTTCATGTGGCGCATGGGTCTTTGACCGCCGCTTCCCTGATGGCTGCTATATATTCCCAGCCCATCTGTTATGCGCTTCTTTCTATATTCATGCCATATTTGCATTGTTTCAAATATATTGTGGCGTGTTTTATACCAATAGAGTAGCTTTTCTTTCCAGGCAATGGAGCCATTGTTGTTGCCCTAAGGTCTGTTGAGTACCGACCCGCTTGAGGATGGCGGAGGGGTGTATTTCCCACTCACGGTTTGTAAGCTAGTTCCGTGGGCTCCCAGCCAATGGTAGCGTCCTGCCAAGGGAGAAAACTAGTTAGAGGGCCTGGCTCAGGCTAGAGTCAGTGTGTGCACACGTGGTCGGAGACTGTGGACTGACACCGACGGGTGTCACTCCGACTGGTCACTTGGTTTGGTACTGTTTACGCGCTTAGCTTGTCGCTTCGTCGACTGCGAGTGCTTGAGACGCAGTGTAAGCCGTCAGTGGACGCATCTGGTTTCTGCTCCAGTGGTTGTCCGTCCTTGTTGTTTGGATTAGTTGCAGCTCATTCTATTTGGTAGTTTTAGCTTTAATCGCTTGCGTTTAATTAGTAGTGGCATGTGTTAGCTGTTGTACTTGCTTAGCTAGAGTTTACAACTTTCTTGTGATTGGTCATTCATGCCATTGCCTGTGTGTTTATTTAAATGCATGCTCTACTTGCTTTACTTATGCATGTTCGCTTGTTTAGTGCGAGGTAGGGATCCGCGTGACCCCTACTGAGTCTGGCTGTGACTCACCCTTTTCCTTTCAGGTGAGCCGCGCCCGCCGTCTCCCGGACTTTAGTGTGCTGTTTCGGGACCGTTCCTAGCTGCCAGCTGTGCACGAGCTGCCTTTTTGAGGCTTGTGTTGTACTTTTGCCGGGGTATGCCCCGCGTAGTTGTACCTTGAGGACTAGTGTTTGTGACTCTGGACTAGTTACATATATATCACTCTGGTTATTTTTAAATTGCTTCCGCACTTGTGCTTAAATCTTAAATACTTATTTGTATTGCGCGCCCCAATTCGCAATTAATTATGCATACTCCTCAGCTAACCCCCACTAACCCTTCAGGGGCCTCATCAGCCTCTTGGGTGGCCTCCCCAGTTCTTGGTGTCGGTGTATCGATGTTATCGGTATGTCGGTGTCCTGAACTCTGAGTCGTCACAATAAATACCATTTAAGCGTGATTTCCTTGCAAGTTGTTGGTAAAAGGAAGTGATATGTATGCAAATAAATATGGAATTTTTGCATAATTCGGATTACACAGTGATATACTTGTTAATGTATTTTTAAGAATTATTTATTTACAAATTCACTTTTAACAATGGTTTTAATGTAAAATATCTTAAAATATATTTTATTTGTAAATAACATTAAAAATCTAATTAAAATGTAACTGTAAAACGATATTAATTACAAGTTTCTATTACTATTTATTTTAAAAAGTTATTTAATCTATTTTTTTAATTATTTAATATGTTTAAGTATTAATTAAGAGATTCAAATATTTTAATCTGTTTTGTTTAAGCAAAACATTAGAACTTAAATATTTTAATAATAAATTTTATTTTATAAATAATATCAATAATCTCACTATTAAAATATAAAAGTAAAAAATAAAATTAAAAATATAAAATGAATAAGTCTTCAGTTAGACTGGGATTAACATTCCTATAAATCAGATTTCCCAAAACACGTTATAAAATTACAAAGAAAGTTAGCTCAGGGTTAAATAACAGTAATTACGGGTTTATGTTACTATTCATCTTAAAAAATATTTTATATTATTACTAATATTTTTAATATCTTATATAAATTTAATATATCATGAAAATAATTTTTCGATAAATAACATCATTAATCTCACTAATAAAAATATAAATATCTAAAATATCATAAATTATAGGTTTATATTACTATTCATAAAACACTTTTTATGTTAAATTATATTTTAAATATGTATAAAATATATATACATTGAAAATAATTTTTAAAATAAATAACATCGGTTCACTTTTGGTTTTTTATTTTTTAAATATTTAATAAATCTTTTGAATATATTCTATAAATTGAATATATAATAAATATAATTTGTAATAAATAACTTCATTAATCGCACTATTTCAAATTTAAATGTCTACAACATCTTTATAAATTACTGTTGACTTTTAGATTTTTTTTAAATTATATGAATATTTTTAGTGCATTTAATAAATAAATATCAAATTTAATATGATTTTCTTAAATAAAATATGTAAAATTATTCAAATTCTTGATTTATGATTAAATTGAGTTTTTACAATATATAAAATAGATTTAGTAATTACTAATAAAGATAATGCCATAATGATAAATATTTAGAATAATTCCATTATAAATTACCGTCATTTTAAAGATCACGTTCCGAACGCGCACCAAATGGCGATCACGTTGTTGATTGCGAACGAGGACTCTCTGGTGATCACGTTCACTTTCGCTTTATGAACGAGGTCTCCTTGGCGACCTTGTTCTGAACGAGGTCTCCATGGCGACCACGTTCAGAACGAGGTCTTCTCGGAGATCACGTTCAGAACGAGGTCTCCATGGAGACCACGTTCTGAACGAGACCACGTTCAGAACGAGGTCTCCTCGCAAACCACGTTCTGAACGTGGTCGCCATGGAGACCACGTTTAGAGTTTTAGAGTTTATGATTTAGTGTTTAAAAGTCAATAAACTCACTAATTAAAATTTA
This sequence comes from Amorphophallus konjac, assembly GCA_022559845.1. NCBI lineage: Eukaryota > Viridiplantae > Streptophyta > Magnoliopsida > Alismatales > Araceae > Amorphophallus > Amorphophallus konjac. The sequence continues at coordinate 28,452 of JAHNEJ010003247.1, forward strand.
AAAGTTAAAATTAACAATAATTTAACATTTGTGTTTCTATTCATCTTTGAAATTATTATTTCTTCTTAATTTTTAAATATTTTTACTAATATATCATGAAAATAAATTTAATTTAATAAATAATATTAAAATTTTAATATCACTGAGTTAATTCAAATAGTGCATAAATACTAATTAAGCGTGATTTCCTTACAAGTTGTTGGTAAAAGGAAGTGATATGTATGCAAATAAATATGGAATTTTTGTATAATTCAGATTACACAGTGATATTCTTGTTAATGTATTTTTAGTTATTATTTGTTTACAAATTCACTTTTAACAATAGTTTTAATATAAAAAATCTTAAAATATATTTTATTTGTAAATAACATTAAAAATCTAATTAAAATGTAACTGTAAAATGACATTAATTAATAGTTTCTATTACTATTTATTTTAAAAAGTTATTTAATCTATTTTTTAATTATTTAAATTTATTTTAATAAGTTTTATTACTATTTTTAATTGTTTAAAAAGTTTCTATTATATAAAATGAATAAGTCTTGAGTTAGACTGGGATAAACCTTCCTATAAATCAGATTTCCCAAAGTCCGTTATAACAAAATTTTAATATTATTTATTAAATTAAATTTATTTTCATGATATATTAGTAAAAATATTAAAAAATTAAGAAGAAATAATAATTTCAATAAATGTTAAATTATTGTTAATTTTAACTTTTAAATTTTAATTAGGGAGATTATTGACTTTTAAACACTAAATCATAAACTCTAAAACTATAAACTCTAAACGTGGTCTCCATGGCGACCACGTTCAGAACGTGATTTGCGAGGAGACCTGTAAGGCCCGTGCCTTAATGGATCCTTCGTGGTATTGTTCTATTAATTGTTCGGGAATTTCCGGCTTTTTCCTGGTTTTTTAGGAATTTGTCTGGCATTTTTCCGGATTTATTTGGAGTTATTTGAGGGTTTTTAGAATTAATGAGATTTTAATATATATAATGATTATGTTATATATATTTTAATTTCTTTTTTTTTCTTTTAATCCCTCTCTCTCACCCTCTTTCTCCCCGTCGATCTCTCATTCCCACTCTCTCTCTCTCTCCTCCGTGCGATCGCCCCTCTCTCCTCTCTAGGGAACGCGGGCGAGACGAGGTCGGATTGAGACGAGGTTGGCGCCGTTGGATTCCTCGCGTCGTGAGGAGTGCGTAGGTGTCCACTTCAGCGTGGTTCGGTGATCGTGGGAGCGGATTAGAGCTTGAAGGCTCGGTGAGCCTACCTCGGTGCATGCGGCCTTTTCCTCCGTTTCGGCTTGCAAGAGGTAGGGGGATGGAATCCTTAGCTCGCTAGGAGCATTTCCTATGGCTTATCCTGTTGATTAGCACCCCGTAGCATGCATGATGTGTATGTTTCCATTTTTGGGGTTTTAGCCTAAATCTTGAGTTTAATGCGTTTTAGGCCTTGCATGTGCTAGATTTAGATGTTAAATTGTTGTCTAGCATGCGTGGTTTGACAGGTTATCAGGTTTTTCGTCGATACCCGGCGTTTTCAGCCGTCCGGGAGGGCTTCGGTTTACAAACCGTACCCGCCCGTAACCCAGGTGCAGTGACGGTCCTGCCAGGAACCGTCACTTGCCTCACGGTCCATAGCGGACGCGTCACTTCCAAATAGCGGCCCATTGGGGGTGCGTTACTTGGAGAGTAACGGTGGGGCTCCCATCCGTTACTCATCAACTGTAGCGACCCGGATTCCAGATACCCGGTGCACCCGGTATAAATACCGAATACACGTGATACCACGAGGGACCCGCGAGGCCTCCCAAGCGCGGGAAAGCGCCGAAGGGATAAAAGGCATGTGTAGAGTACATTGAAGCCACAAAGATATAACAGTAAGCAATTTCATTAGATTGGGTTGCTAAAGTAGCAGAAATAAAATTACAGCTTCATTAATAAATTTTTTAACAATTAAACACAGAGTCCAGCCCAAAGGAAAGACAACAAGTCTAGCACAGTACAGTACGACAGAAGAAACGTACACAGAAGTCGGGAGAAGCCCGACGCAGGTACGGCTGGCAGCTACAACAGCAAGAGAGCGCTCCACCAAGAACAGCAGAGGCAGACGGCGAAACCCACCTGAAAAGCAGCAGGGGTGAGTCTCAACAGAAACTCAGTAGGGGTCACGCGGATCCCCACTGGACAGCGCACAAGGCGAAGGCAACGGAAACAACAACAAAGCAGCAGGAACAGCAGGTGTAGCAAAGCGGGAAAAGCTACACTACAAAGCTGTAACGGAACAGACGGGAAGTAGGAGTAGGGAACACGCAGGAGAGGGTGAGAACCCGCACCAAACAAGCGGCTACCGAACTAACCTCGGTATCCCAAACTACTCCAAACAAAAGGCAACAGATGGATGACCCTGAACTCACGCAGAAGGGTACACCAATTCGTCAACCAGCCCCAAACAATCCAGGTCTAGACAAGACCTAGACAGACGCCAAACAAACACGTACACGACCGGAAACATCGTGCACAAAACCCCACGCACGAACAGAACACCGTGCGGACAACAGAACACTGACCCCGAGTGCAGCCACGAACGGGCAACTCGCAAAGGTCACAACGCGCAAGAAAACGCGAAAGCTACGCGTCACGTGACGGAAGCACCCCCCTTACAAAGCCAGCTGCGTCCACTGACGTCTCACGCTGCACCTCAAGTGTCTCACCTACAGTACTGCTGTAACAACAGCAGAGATGTAGACACCAGCTGAACCAAATAGTAACAGCAAAACAAGTAACTAGTCAGGGTCACGCCCGTCGACGTAAGTCCTCAGTCCCTGACCACGTGTGCACACACTGGCTATAGTCTAAGCCAGGTCCTCAAGCTAGTATTCTCCCTCGGCAGGACGCCACCGTTGACTAGGAGCCCGCGGAACTAACTAAAAACCGCTCACCGGGAAAATCCCTCCGCCATCCGCTAGCGGGTCGGCACCTCTAGGCCTTAGGTCACACAAGTGGAGGCTTCACACGACACAGAAGCTCAAACACAAGTGCCGAAGTACAAACAGGCGACCACGCCCATCAACACGTACTTCGAAGCACCAAATGGCAGCATCGCCACTGCCGACAACTCAGGACGAGTAACTAGACCTCCTATGTAACGATCCTGAGTCGAACAACTCAAAGGCAAGATCGTCACAAACAGCGGAACAAGCCGCCAATCGGTCTAAACCTAAGCCAAAACCACGCTCCGCAGAAAACAACGCACGGAGACCAGAGGGAAGCACCAAGAACCCTCAGACAAACCTGGATACGCAAATCGAGGTAGAACAACACCTCGAGGCATCCAGAAGCAGTGTCTCGGACAGGACAGAACTGCCAAGACACGCACAGGCAAGGTCACACGTCAACCACTGGGTCAAACTGGGTTGACCGAAACCAAACAACAACAGCATACAAGAGTAGGATCAAGAATCCTACCACAAGTAAGAAGACTCCTGGCTACCTTACAACGTAGTCTTAACCCTCATAGGACGTCAGGGGACATCCACAGGACAACGGGCAGACCATAAGGACAAGCCAAGACACAGAATCATCGGGCGGAAAACCAAGGCACAAAGGAAGTAACGCACAGGCCCTAGACCGTTATTAGCAAGTGATGGTCTAGCTCAGGGGCGTTATTTCCCAAACGACGGACGGACACCAGGCCGTCACACACCACCCTAACAACCTACAAAGCACACAAAAGCCAAGTAACGCACGGGACCAGGGGCGTTACAAGCAAACGACGCACGGGGTACCCACCGTCACATCCAACGGTGCAGCAAACCCAAACCAACGCGAAGTAACGCACGGCGCTAGGCGCGTTACAACCAAACGACGCGGCAGGAGAGGGCCGTCACATTCCAAATGACGCGCAGGGGCCCATCCGTTACATCCAACGGCATGGCCAACCTCAACCCAACACGACAGCAAACGACGGACGGAGGCATGCGCGTTACTCACAAACGACGCACGGGGTCTCCACCGTCACTTCCAACGATGCAGCCACCCAACCTCGTCCACGCAGAATGTAACGGCCAGGGGCTCTACCGTTACACTCAAACAACGCATAGGGGCACGACCGTTAGAGGCACCGCCTCAACGAGTCAACGTCAGTCAACAGGCAAGCAACGGCCTGGGCAAGGCGCGCCGCTTCCATCTAACGCGCTAGGTCAAGCGCGTTAGACCAACCGACTAAACCCCAAGAAAAAACGACAAAACGCAAGTAACGGCCAGGCACCGGCGCGTTACACGGGAACGACGCTCCAAGCTAGGGCCGTCGCTTACCCAGAAGCAAAAGGGCTAAACCCTCAAACCAAATAACGGTCCATCGTAGGGCCGTCAAAAGCAAGTGGCGATCGCTGGCTAGACCGCTACTTCGGTTACGGCGGGAAAACATGGGAATGGCCGGATCGGCCCGTTCCACGCCCCATTCACGCCGAAACGCAGGGGAAACACACCGCAACGACAAAATACAACACCAAGGGGCTCCAAACCCCACATGCAACATCAAAAACACAAGATTCAGGCGATTTTACCAAATCAACCCTAAATGGGTCACCGAGGTTCCCGAGCTTCTACCGGCCTCGAATGAACACCAAATCGCACGAAACCAACGTGGATGGGATTCTAACATCCCTGCGGTCAGTTAGAAACTAACTACGTCGCAAACGGTCGCCGTTTACCGGCCGACCCTAAAAACCACGAAAATCACGGTTTAGGCAAAACAAGCCCAAACACACTCGTTTCCTAGCCGAACGACGTGCAATGGCAGGGAAAACGAAGGTAAGGAAGCAAGGATCCGTCACCCTATCTCCACCGAAGAAACCGCGCCCCGAAAGGACTAAACCATGCCGAAAACCACTCGCGAACCGATTTCACCGGCTTTGAATCCACCGTTCGGGATCGCGCCAGAATCGATCCGATCCTCGCTCCATCGCGCATCCAACCAGCTCCACGGCTTCACCGCCTCGCCCACCTACGCCTCCGTCTGCAGCCGGGGTCGGAAAGGGGAGAGAACGAGAGAGAACGGGAGAGAGAGGGACGGTCGCGCGAATGAGAAGGAGAGAGAGAAAGAGAAAGAAAAAAGAAAAGAAATTAGGAAATTTTCCTAATTTCCGAAAATACGCCGAAAATGCACAAATTCAGAAAAATACGCAAAAATAGTCAAAACGACCGGCTCGACGAGTACATCGTCGCTGCAGCATCCACGAGCTCGAGAATTGACAAACAAACTCACCGTAGGGTTCCGTAACTAGTACGTGAGAAAAACCCACACGGCTCGTCAAACTCAACTCGGAAGCCACGAAGGCGAACCGTAACTCAACGAAACCAATCCGAAACAGACCCGAAAGATCCAACAAAGATCAAACAAGATCCGCAAAAGATCCATCAAAATCCAGGGCATTACATCCTCCCCTCCTTTAAGAAATTTCGCCCTCGAAATTAAGGACTAACAAAGGAGAAGCAGGGAAGAACAACCCAACAACGCAAATCTCGGAAAACACAGCTCAGAGGAACACCGTCAGATCACAATTACAGGCCACACTCTAGCTTCCCAGACAGCAAGTCTACAGCACGAGTACGGCACCAAAGTGAACACATCTGACACCTCCGAAGCAAGGGCAACGTCATTTACGTCTCACAGGGCAGGAGACACGACAGCCACAACAACAGACAACCGAAAAACACAATAACAACACGGCAAGCAGCAGCTCACACAAGGAAACACCATCCTCACAGCTGACAGCTCGACCACATCGTCGGCTCCAGTGCCAAAGGCAACAGGGGACACCTGGCATACAGAACACCAACGACAGCACCTGCAGAACTCTGGCTCTGCACAACACACAGGGCCAAAGAACACATCTGCAAGCAAGGTCACATCAAGGCATACAAACAACTGAACACACGACCAGAAGAGACAGGTCACGCATCAGACTGCTCACCAAGAGAAGACCCACAACAACAAGAAATGACAACAATCTCGGGGAACGTAACTCAAGGACTAGCAACACGCCTCAAGAGCACAACACCCAAGAAAGAAAAAGCAGAGCAAAGGGTACTTAATCAGCAAGGAATGCCAACCAATTCCCCAACACTCACACAATTGCCAATGCCAACACAAGAAAAACCACAAACAAAGGCACGGCAACTGACGACATCAAGGCACGAGAAGCCAAGACGGAGTCACATCGAGAAAGAAAGAACCTCTCGACAAGTGGGTAGCCAACCCACACACTACCGCTGCACTCTCCACTACATGCACAGGCAACTAAACAACATCGGAAATCGCATCTCAGCACACACCAGCGCCATCGCAATCAACAAGATCGCAATTCACACGCCACGCGCACCGATCCAACGAATAACCGAACTCAAGGAGCCTAAGTGCAACAAGAGAAGAGCACCAGCTTCAACGCAAAGCACAAGGAAAGCATCAGTCTTAGCTTACCATCACGTCCCGACACAATAAATGAGCCTTCACAATACATCGGCCGTTAGACACAGCACGACAATTACGGTACACAACAGCTCTTAACACCATTACGGAGTCCAAAGCCAAGCAACCGTATAACAAGAAGCAGATCAGACTCAAAATAAAGCTGTCTACACTTAAGCAGACACAGGACAAAGGCATCACTAAGACAGCAAATCCAAGGCAAACCTCGGAAAAGCATCACCACGAAGGACGAGAAGCAACAAGCTCAACAACAACAGCTCACCAGGAAGGGAAAATCCTAGGTTCGCTCGAGCAACTTCTCAATCGAGGCAACACGACAACGAAACAACCGAAACAACAATGCATCAGGAGCCAAACAGACTCAAGCCGGGATAACCAAAGCAACGTAAGAACGTGCATGGCCATCACACCAACGCTAAAAGTCACAAGCCACCTGAGCAAAATACAGAAAATAGCTCGAACAATGCACTGCAGGTTCATGCCAACCGACAAACACTGCCAAGCGCAACACGATTGAGACCAACTTCAAAACGAACGAAGCACATCGTCATATCCAGACGAGAGCAAAAACCATCTCGTACAGTGCCAACCAAGCACGTACAAGACCACACGCGAGAAGCACTGCGATAAACCATCGCAACACCTACGCTAGCAAGAGACTGTACTGGGCCTAAGGACTCTGGAAACTGTATATCTCGGATTCCCATGTACTTCACACAACAACGCTCTGATAGCTCAGAAAAGAAACTCCGAACATCTCAGAACACTGCTCTGATACCACCTGTAGCGACCCGGATTCCAGATACCCGGTGCACCCGGTATAAATACCGAATACACGTGATACCACGAGGGACCCGCGAGGCCTCCCAAGCGCGGGAAAGCGCCGAAGGGATAAAAGGCATGTGTAGAGTACATTGAAGCCACAAAGATATAACAGTAAGCAATTTCATTAGATTGGGTTGCTAAAGTAGCAGAAATAAAATTACAGCTTCATTAATAAATTTTTTAACAATTAAACACAGAGTCCAGCCCAAAGGAAAGACAACAAGTCTAGCACAGTACAGTACGACAGAAGAAACGTACACAGAAGTCGGGAGAAGCCCGACGCAGGTACGGCTGGCAGCTACAACAACAAGAGAGCGCTCCACCAAGAACAGCAGAGGCAGACGGCGAAACCCACCTGAAAAGTAGCAGGGGTGAGTCTCAACAGAAACTCAGTAGGGGTCACGCGGATCCCCACTGGACAGCGCACAAGGCGAAGGCAACGGAAACAACAACAAAGCAGCAGGAACAGCAGGTGTAGCAAAGCGGGAAAAGCTACACTACAAAGCTGTAACGGAACAGACGGGAAGTAGGAGTAGGGAACACGCAGGAGAGGGTGAGAACCCGCACCAAACAAGCGGCTACCGAACTAACCTCGGTATCCCAAACTACTCCAAACAAAAGGCAATAGATGGATGACCCTGAACTCACGCAGAAAGGTACACCAATTCGTCAACCAGCCCCAAACAATCCAGGTCTAGACAAGACCTAGACAGACGCCAAACAAACACGTACACGACCGGAAACATCGTGCACAAAACCCCACGCACGAACAGAACATCGTGCGGACAACAGAACACTGACCCCGAGTGCAGCCACGAACGGGCAACTCGCAAAGGTCACAACGCGCAAGAAAACGCGAAAGCTACGCGTCACGTGACGGAAGCACCCCCCTTACAAAGCCAGCTGCGTCCACTGACGTCTCACGCTGCACCTCAAGTGTCTCACCTACAGTACTGCTGTAACAACAGCAGAGATGTAGACACCAGCTGAACCAAACAGTAACAGCAAAACAAGTAACTAGTCAGGGTCACGCCCGTCGACGTAAGTCCTCAGTCCCTGACCACGTGTGCACACACTGGCTATAGTCTAAGCCAGGTCCTCAAGCTAGTATTCTCCCTCGGCAGGACGCCACCGTTGACTAGGAGCCCGCGGAACTAACTAAAAACTGCTCACCGGGAAAATCCCTCTGCCATCCGCTAGCGGGTCGGCACCTCTAGGCCTTGGGTCACACAAGTGGAGGCTTCACACGACACAGAAGCTCAAACACAAGTGCCGAAGTACAAACAGGCGACCACGCCCATCAACACGTACTTCGAAGCACCAAATGGCAGCATCGCCACTGCCGACAACTCAGGACGAGTAACTAGACCTCCTATGTAACGATCCTGAGTCGAACGACTCAAAGGCAAGATCGTCACAAACAGCGGAACAAGCCGCCAATCGGTCTAAACCTAAGCCAAAACCACGCTCCGCAGAAAACAACGCACGGAGACCAGAGGGAAGCACCAAGAACCCTCAGACAAACCTGGATACGTAAATCGAGGTAGAACAACACCTCGAGGCATCCAGAAGCAGTGTCTCGGACAGGACAGAACTGCCAAGACACGCACAGGTAAGGTCACACGTCAACCACTGGGTCAAACCGGGTTGACCGAAATCAAACAACAACAGCATACAAGAGTAGGATCAAGAATCCTACCACAAGTAAGAAGACTCCTGGCTACCTTACAACGTAGTCTTAACCCTCATAGGACGTCAGGAGACATCCACAGGACAACGGGCAGACCATAAGGACAAGCCAAGACACACAGAATCATCGGGCGGAAAACCAAGGCACAAAGGAAGTAACGCACAGGCCCTAGACCGTTATTAGCAAGTGATGGTCTAGCTCAGGGGCGTTATTTCCCAAACGACGGACGGACACCAGGCCGTCACACACCACCCTAACAACCTACAAAGCACACAAAAGCCAAGTAACGCATGGGACCAGGGGCGTTACAAGCAAACGACGCACGGGGTACCCACCGTCACATCCAACGGTGCAGCAAACCCAAACCAACGCGAAGTAACGCACGGCGCTAGGCGCGTTACAACCAAACGACGCGGCAGGAGAGGGCCGTCACATTCCAAATGACGCGCAGGGGCCCATCCGTTACATCCAACGGCATGGCCAACCTCAACCCAACACGACAGCAAACGACGGACGGAGGCATGCGCGTTACTCACAAACGACGCACGGGGTCTCCACCGTCACTTCCAACGATGCAGCCACCCAACCTCGTCCACGCAGAATGTAACGGCCAGGGGCTCTACCGTTACACTCAAACAACGCATAGGGGCACGACCGTTAGAGGCACCGCCTCAACGAGTCAACGTCAGTCAACAGGCAAGCAACGGCCTGGGCAAGGCGCGCCGCTTCCATCTAACGCGTTGGGTCAAGCGCGTTAGACCAACCGACTAAACCCCAAGAAAAAATGACAAAACGCAAGTAACGGCCAGGCACCGGCACGTTACACGGGAACGACGCTCCAAGCTAGGGCCGTCGCTTACCCAGAAGCAAAAGGGCTAAACCCTCAAACCAAATAACGGTCCATCGTAGGGCCGTCAAAAGCAAGTGGCGGTCGCTGGCTAGACCGCTACTTCGGTTACGGCGGGAAAACATGGGAATGGCCGGATCGGCCCGTTCCACGCCCCATTCACGGCGAAACGCAGGGGAAACACACCGCAACGACAAAATACAACACCAAGGGGCTCCAAACCCCACATGTAACATCAAAAACACAAGATTCGGGCGATTTTACCAAATCAACCCTAAATGGGTCACCGAGGTTCCCGGGCTTCTACCGGCCTCGAATGAACACCAAATCGCACGAAACCAACGTGGATGGGATTCTAACATCCCTGCGGTCAGTTAGAAACTAACTACGCCGCAAACGGTCGCCGTTTACCGGCCGACCCTAAAAACCACGAAAATCACGGTTTAGGCAAAACAAGCCCAAACACACTCGTTTCCTAGCCGAACGACGTGCAATGGCAGGGAAAACGAAGGTAAGGAAGCAAGGATCCGTCACCCTACCTCCACCGAAGAAACCGCGCCCCGAAAGGACTAAACCATGCCGAAAACCACTCGCGAACCGATTTCACCGGCTTTGAATCCACCGTTCGGGATCGCGCCAGAATCGATCCGATCCTCGCTCCATCGCGCATCCAACCAGCTCCACGGCTTCACCGCCTCGCCCACCTACGCCTCCGTCTGCAGCCGGGGCCGGAAAGGGGAGAGAACGAGAGAGAACGGGAGAGAGAGGGACGGTCGCGCGAATGAGAAGGAGAGAGAGAAAGAGAAAGAAAAAAGAAAAGAAATTAGGAAATTTTCCTAATTTCCGAAAATGCGCCGAAAATGCACAAATTCAGAAAAATACGCAAAAATAGTCAAAACGACCGGCTCGACGAGTACATCGTCGCTGCAGCATCCACGAGCTCGAGAATTGACAAACAAACTCACCGTAGGGTTACGTAACTAGTACGTGAGAAAAACCCACACGGCTCGTCAAACTCAACTCGGAAGCCACGAAGGTGAACCGTAACTCAACGAAACCAATCCGAAACAGACCCGAAAGATCCAACAAAGATCAAACAAGATCCGCAAAAGATCCATCAAGATCCAGGGCATTACATCAACCGTTTCCCGTAGTTTTGGTCAGGCGATGCGCCCGACGGCCAGTCGGCCGACCGTCGTTTCGGTCCGACGCGCCTAGATCGGGGCGTCACTTCGCCTGCTATCATTTAGAACGCTGATAGGTGGTTTGAGCCTCGGGTGGATGTGACGGCGGTGACCCCACGCGTTGCTTCGAAGTAACGCGTAGGGCCTCCACCGTTACATGCCCTTTAGTGCCTCTTGAGCTGGAACCCTGAAGGGAGTGACGGATAGGGACTAGGGCGTCATTCTTGAAGTAACGCGCCGGCCCCCGACCGTCGTTTTCATGTGGCGCATGGGTCTTTGACCGCCGCTTCCCTGATGGCTGCTATATATTCCCAGCCCATCTGTTATGTGCTTCTTTCTATATTCATGCCATATTTGCATTGTTTCAAATATATTGTGGCGTGTTTTATACCAATAGAGTAGCTTTTCTTTCCAGGCAATGGAGCCACTGTTGTTGCCCTAAGGTCTGTTGAGTACCGACCCGCTTGAGGATGGCGGAGGGGTGTATTTCCCATTCACGGTTTGTAAGCTAGTTCCGTGGGCTCCCAGCCAATGGTAGCGTCCTGCCAAGGGAGAAAACTAGTTAGAGGGCCTGGCTCAGGCTAGAGTCAGTGTGTGCACACGTGGTCGGAGACTGTGGACTGACACCGACGGGTGCCACTCCGACTGGTCACTTGGTTTGGTACTGTTTACGCGCTTAGCTTGTCGCTTCGTCGACTGCGAGTGCTTGAGACGCAGTGTAAGCCGTCAGTGGACGCATCTGGTTTCTGCTCCAGTGGTTGTCCGTCCTTGTTGTTTGGATTAGTTGCAGCTCATTCTATTTGGTAGTTTTAGCTTTAATCGCTTGTGTTTCATTAGTAGTGGCATGTGTTAGCTGTTGTACTTGCTTAGCTAGAGTTTACAGCTTTCTTGTGATTGGTCATTCATGCCATTGCCTGTGTGTTTATTTAAATGCATGCTCTACTTGCTTTACTTATGCATGTTCGCTTGTTTAGTGCGAGGTAGGGATCCGCGTGACCCCTACTGAGTCTGGCTGTGACTCACCATTTTCCTTTCAGGTGAGCCGCGCCCGCCGTCTCCCGGACTTTAGTGTGCTGTTTCGGGACCGTTCCTAGCTGCCAGCTGTGCACGAGCTGCCTTTTTGAGGCTTGTGTTGTACTTTTGCCGGGGTATGCCCCGCGTAGTTGTACCTTGAGGACTAGTGTTTGTGACTCTGGACTAGTTACATATATATCACTCTGGTTATTTTTAAATTACTTCCGCACTTGTGTTTAAATCTTAAATACTTATTTGTATTGCGCGCCCCAATTCGCAATTAATTATGCATACTCCTCAGCTAACCCCCACTAACCCTTCAGGGGCCTCATCAGCCTCTTGGGTGGCCTCCCCAGTTCTTGGTGTCGGTGTATCGATGTTATCGGTATATCGGTGTCCTGAACTCTGGGTCGTCACAGATGGTATCAGAGCCTAAGTTGAGGATTTGCGTAAAGAATTGGAATTGACGCTTTGTCCAGAGCTAGTCCTGTTGTCGTCTCTTGCTGGCATAGGGTGTTTTTCGTATGATTGATGGATTTTATTGTTGATTGTGTTTTTGGCAGCATAGTTATGCCGCCTCGTCGAGGAAGACCTCCTCGTGTTCCTCGAGATGCGTCCAGGGAAGATAGCGATTCTGCACCTCCTCCTGCAGTTCCCGCTGTTCCTGTCGTTCCAGTTGCTCCTCCAGTGCCGATCGTTCAAGCTGAAGTGCCTGGCAGTCGAGGCAAGGCGTTGAAGGAATTTCTGATGTTCAATCCGCCTGCTTTCGATGGCCAAGCTGATCCAGAAGTCGCGAGGCAATGGTTGGACGCGATAGAGCGTGTGTTTATCTCGATGGAGTGTGCTGAAGATGAGAAAGTCATGCTCGCTGCTTTTCAACTCCAGGGTACATCCATTGCGTGGTGGAAAGCCGAGTGGCAAATTTCCTTTCGATTCAGACCTCTTCGGCAAATCACTTGGGCAGAGTTCATTGCTGCTTTTGAGCGTGCCTATACTCCTGCCTGCTTGCAGATGGATAAGATGTACCAGTTTATGGAATTGACCCAGGGCAATATGACCGTGCTTCAGTACAGGAATAAGTTCTTGGAATTGGGTCAGTATGCGCCCCATGTGCTGGCCAGTGAAGCTTTGAAGACCCAGCAATTCTTGCGTGGGTTGAGGCCAGAGTTGAAGATGCCGCTGATAGCGAGTTGTGTTGCGAATCTCGATACTGCGTGTCAGACAGCTGTAGCTTTAGAGCTGGAGATGGCGAGACCGGGTGGATATCCCCAGGCAGGGTCAGTGCAGCCGGTAGCTCAGGTTCAGCAGTCTTACCGACAGCCCATGCCTGGTGTTCCTTCAATCCAGTCAAGGTTTCCAGTGCTTCCTCTCCTTCTCAGCCCAAGTTCAAAAGGTTCAAGAAGAAGAAGAAGAAGTTTTTTCAGCAGCCGTCCGGTACAGATTCTGTTCAGCAGCCGACAGCACCTTCTTCTCAGACTCAGCAGAGCTCAGCTACTAGTCAGCCGTGGACATGTCGGAGATGCGGTGGTCATCACAAGGGCCAGCCGTGTTCTCTTCCCATTGTTTGCTTTAGGTGTGACCAGCCAGGTCATGTGGTTCGGGATTGCCCACTGAGGCCGACTCAATTACAAGCTCCTCAGCTGTCTCAACCTCAGCCGCAGTTTAGACCTCTTGCACCTCAAGCTCCACAACAATTTTTCTCTCAAGCGTCGGCGTCTTCTCAGCAATCTTCAGCTGGTTCCAAGAAGCAGAAAGGCAAAGTTTCTCATTTGACAAGAGCTGATGCTGCTGCGTCCCATCTTGTGGAAGGTACGATTATGCTTTATGGTCATTCAGCTCATGTCTTATTTGATTCTGGTGCTTCTCACTCTTTTATTTCTGAGGATTTCATGGCTTGTATTGAGGAACCGACTTCTGAGCTGTCTTGTGAGTTATTTGTGGAATTGCCTTCTGGAGATTTCATGGTTACTCCTCTGTGTTTGGATGAGTCTCCTGTGATGATTGATAATCACCAGTTGCCGGCGAGATTGTATGCGTTGCAGCTGGCAGATTATGATGTTATTCTGGGAATGGATTGGTTGGAGCATTATGGAGCTGTGGTTGACTGCAGATCGAAGAAAGTCTATTTTCAGCCCCAGGGAAAATCAGCCTTTTATTTTCAAGGTATTCGATCCCGTTCTTCTCGTATGATTATTTCTGCTATTCGAGCCTATAGGTTGCTTAGCGCAGGTTGTCAGGGATTCCTTGCTTCAGTGGTGGCTGTTGAAAAACCACGACGGGATGTTTGTGATATTCTGGTTGTCTGTGAGTTCCCTGATGTGTTTCCTGACGAGTTGCCAGGCTTGCCCCCAGAGCGAGAGATTGAGATGGTGATTGAACTGATTCTAGGTACTGGCCCCTTAGCAAAGCCGCCGTACCGTATGGCTCCAACTGAATTGAAAGTACTGCGTGCACAGCTACTAGAGTTACTGGAGAAAGGTTGTATTCGTCCCAGTTTTTCTCCGTGGAGTGCCCCAGTGCTGTTTGTGAAAAAGAAAGATGGAAACCTGAGGCTTTGTATTGATTACAGGCAGCTGAATCAGGCGACTATCAAGAATAAGTATCCGCTTCCCAGGATTGATGATTTGTTTGACCAGTTACAGTCTGCTACTGTCTTTTCACGGATTGATCTTCGGTCTGGCTATTTTCAGTTACGGATCCGGGAATCTGATGTGGAGAAGACTGCTTTCAGTACTCGATATGGTCACTTTGAATTTTTAGTCATGCCGTTTGGTTTGACTAATGCCCCAGCAGCTTTCATGGACCTAATGCAGCGTATCTTTCGTCCACTTCTGGACCAGTTTGTGGTGATCTTTGTTGATGATATCTTAATTTATTCTGCCTCCGTTGATGATCATGGGCAGCATTTGAGGATCGTTCTGCAGACTCTAAGAGATCACGAGCTTTATGCGAAGCTCAGTAAATGTGAATTCTGGCTTCGGGAGATTCATTTTCTTGGCCATGTGATTTCTGGTGATGGAGAGGCAGTAGACCCTGCAAAAATTGATGCCGTTTTGAGTTGGCAGAGACCGAAGACCATCACTGAGATACGAAGTTTTTTAGGATTGGCAGGGTATTACCGCAGATTCATTCAGGATTTTGCGAAGATTGCAGCACCAATGACTAAATTGACACGGAAGGATGTGCCATTTGTCTGGTCGGATCAGTGTGAGGCTAGCTTTGTTGAATTGAAAAGGCTATTGACTTCTTATCCAGTGTTGACTTTGCCTTCCGACTCGGGTGGTTTTCTTGTTTGTACTGATGCTTCTCGAGTAGGTTTGGGTGCAGTGCTGATGCAACATGGTAAGGTTATCGCATATGCATCTCGGCAATTGAAACAGCACGAAGGGAATTATCCCACTCATGATCTAGAGCTAGCTGCAGTTATTTTTGTCTTGAAGATCTGGAGACATTATCTGTATGGTGAGAAATTTTAGATTCTTACTGATCATCAGAGTTTACAGTATATTTTCTCCCAGAAAGATCTGAACCTCAGGCAGAGGCGATGGATGGAATACATGAAAGATTATGACTTTACACTCTCCTATCAGCCAGGTAAAATGAATGTTGTGGCCGATGCTCTGAGCAGGAAAGTACAGGTCAGCCATTTGTTGCTTCATGAATGGAAATTGTGGGAACGGCTTCCGAGCGAGGCTTTGTGTGTAGAGATTCCTGCCGATCCGAAGATGGCAGTTTGTGCTAGCTTGGTTTTGGGTTCAGCTTTGTATCAGGAGATTTTAGAAGCCCAGCAAGCTGATTCTGATTTGGCCCGTGTTATATCAAGATATGATGTGGAATTTGATGACGAGCTGGTCGTCAGTTTCCAGGGCAGATTGTATATTCCTGTTGATGATGATTTGAGGAGTGAGATTCTGAGTGAAGCCCATGGTTCCCGTTTTGCTATTCATCCTGGGGTCACTAAGATGTATCAGAATTTGAAGAAGCAGTTCTGGTGGCCCGGCATGAAGAAGGACGTGGCTATTTTTGTTTCTAAGTGCTTGACTTGTCAGTTAGTTAAAGCCGAACATCAAAAGCCAGGTGGTCTGCTTCAGCCATTAGAGATTCCGATGTGGAAATGGGACCATGTTACTACAGATTTTGTGGTGGGTTTGCCTCGAACTTCTCAATGTTTTGATGGAATCTGGCTGCTTCTCGACAGATTGACGAAAACCGCCAGATTGTTGCCGATTAAAGTTACTTGGAGTGTGCAGAGATTGGCCGAGCTCTATGTGCAGAAGATCGTGCCGCTGCATGGAATTCCTGTTTCACTTGTGTCAGATCGTGACCCGCGTTTTACCTCTAGCTTCTGGCGTAGTTTCCAGAAAGCTTTGGGCACTGAGTTAGCTTTCAGTTCGGCGTATCACCCACAGTCAGATGGACAGTCAGAGAGAACTATTCAGACTTTGGAGGACATGCTGAGATCGTGTTGCCTTGATTGGCAAGGTTCGTGGAGTCAGCATTTGCCACTTGTAGAGTTTGCTTATAATAATAGTTTTCACTCCAGTATTGGCATGGCTTCTTATGAAGCGCTGTATGGTCGTCCCTGTCGTACTCCTCTGAACTGGTTTGATGTTGGGGACCGACTGTTGACAGGATCGGACATGGTACAGCAGTGTTCTGATGTGGTTCGTCTGATCAGGCAGAGATTTTTGACGGCTCAGAGTCGACAGAAAAGTTATGCAGATCAACGCAGACGTCCACTACAATTTGAGCCTGGAGATATGGTGTTTGTTAAAATATCTCCGATGAAAGGTGTTTCCAGGTTTGGGAAGTGTGGAAAGCTTAGTCCGCGGTATGTTGGCCCTTTTCCGATTGTTGAAGCTATTGGTTCAGTGGCTTATCGTTTGCAACTGCCGGCGGCCATGCAAGCTATTCATGATGTGTTCCACGTGTCTCAGTTAAGGAAATGTGTGCCTGATGCTTCTCATGTTCTCGATGATTCAGTATGGCCCGAGGTGACTGTTGATTTGTCCACACCAGAGTTTCCTATCCGAATTGAAGACCGTCGTGAGCAGCGGTTGAGAAATAAGGTTATCCTCTGGTAAGGGTTGCTTGGCAGCGTCACTCTGGTAACGAGTCTACTTGGGAGCGTGAAGATGAGATGCGTCAGCTTTTTCCTTTCTTGTTCCAGTGAGGTATAAGTCCTTTCTCAATTTCCTCCTTTTCGGTTGTTGTAAATTTCGAGGGCGAAATTTTTGTAAGGAGGGAGGGACTGTAAGGCCCGTGTCTTAATGGATCCTTCGTGGTATTGTTCTATTAATTGTTCGGGAATTTTCGGCTTTTTCCTGATTTTTTAGGAATTTGTCTGGCATTTTTCCGGATTTATTTGGAGTTATTTGAGGGTTTTTAGAATTAATGAGATTTTAATATATATAATGATTATATTATATATATTTTAATTTCTTTTTTTTTCTTTTAATCCCTCTCTCTCACCCTCTTTCTCCCCGTCGATCTCTCATTCCCACTCTCTCTCTCTCTCTCCTCCGTGCGATCGCCCCTCTCTCCTCTCTAGGGAACGTGGGCGAGACGAGGTCGGATTGAGACGAGGTTGGCGCCGTTGGATTCCTCGCCTCGTGAGGAGCGCGTAGGTGTCCACTTCGGCGTGGTTCGGTGATCGTGGGTGTCACGCCCCGAGCGCGGAAGATACCCGGAGATGCGCGACGTGTCTATATCAATCATGTCAATCAGAGTGGTCGTGTATTCGACACAAAGACAGAGATGCGCAAAATAGCAAGATAACCCAATCCTTTATTTCATAATGGATAGACTATTACAAATCCAATACTCTGTTTAATAAAAAGGAAAATAATACATATTTGACTCAAGAAACTATAGAAAAGACTAGATGACACTTGGAGAATCTCTATCTCTTCACTCTTGACAATTCCCATCCGATTGACTTCCATCGTCGTCGGACTTACCTGAAAAGTACAAAGGGACAAACGGAATGAGCGAACGCTCAGTAGGAAATTATATCTCAAGTACTAGCAAGGGGTTTAAGTAATTACATCTTTCATGAATGCAATAAAGCTATGCATGCTCGCATAAAACGACAAGAAAGAGAGAATGTAATATCAAAGAAATAAGATGAACTTAATCATGAACTTCCAACAAGATGACAAGTATATTCAAGGTATTCAAACAAGCACGTTTAACAAGTCATGTCAAGAACTTTGGCTATCATGTATCAAGCAAGTAAATTACCCTCTTTCGGGCCACGCATTTCATGTAAAGTCAAGTACGATTCAAGTACAAGATGTGTGTGGAATGTCCAATCAAGCAAGTCAAGTACTCGGTATAATGCCAGATACCTTATCATTTTAACTCCCATGGGCACAAGTACTTTCGGGTGCTCCTCCCAGGACCAGATCGGGCCCTATATGCGCAGGCATTTATCATGTGTTTTGACATCCACTCTTGTTTATATAGCCAATATAGAATTTCAATAATCAAGCTTGTAGATACGTATGACAACTTTGATAGAATAGAGTCCAAAATATGACAAAGGACATAGAATGGCGATAATAACGGTATAATCACGAGTTCGATAAAACTAGGTAGAATATGGTTCCCTTAACTTAGGTACCATGACAAATCAATATGGACATTCTTTATATAGAATTGAGGTCCACATGAACATTAGATCAAGCAAGATACCCTCATTCTTATCATAGAATTGGGGTTTACAAGAATGACACGATATGGCATGATATCATCATCCCATCAAGAATTTCTTATGATATACTCTTTGTATAATCATAAGGGCCGGTATACCATGTTTCTTTAGATTGACATGGCAAGGATCGTGTAATGGTTTTTAGGGTACAACCAGCTCAGTCGGCCTTGAGGGAATCCAAGGCTACGAGGAGTCTTACGGAGGTCTCTATGACTAACTCGCTAGTCCAAAGGAACGGAATGTCCAATGGAGAGCTTGTATGTCAATGAGAGTTGAGTGTGATCGATAAATCAACATGAAACGTGGGACTATACTCACGGAATGGAGAATAGTGCCGATATATATATATATATATGTATAATATGAAACCATCGGTAATAGAATCAGGATAAAATCAGTTTACAGTAAAATAACGACTTAAGTAAAGTCGTGTATTGAATAATTAACGCCTAACAGAAGGGCGTTTACATATATTGCCAATTTGCAGAATTTCCATTATTTCATTAATTTATCAAAAACACGCCTTTCCTGGGGGCGTTTCTTCAAAGTTGACGACTGCAGAGGCAGGCGTCTCATCATTTACATATTCGACAGGATATAATTATTCTCAGAAATTTATCAAAAACGCGCCCTTGGAAGGGGCGTTACTTTCTAATTCCATTTTACAGAATATGTGAATTTCAGGATTTTAACAGATACACGCCCTAGGAAGGGGCGTTTCTTTTCAGATTCACGCCTTGTACTGGGGCGTTAGAATATGGAAAACGACTTTGTCCAAGTCGTGAATTTCAAGGGATTTACGATATTTTAATAAATAATATTTCGAGAGACAGGAGACATGTCATGGCAGTAAAATTTAACAGGAATTCACAGAGTCATGCAAGATATTAAAAATCAATATTTCATATGTATTGTAATTTTTAAACAGGATCAATTATTAATCATATGCGATTCTTATGAAATTAACGCCTGCGTAGAGGGCGTCAAATATTAAATTGACGACCACTAGCATGGTCGTTTCTTTTAAATTAGCGCCCTAATCAAGGGCGTTTCTTTCAAAATTTTGCAGAAAACGTAATAAAACCTTATAAACAGTATGCATGCCATGCTCATATACGTATGTATAGATATCTTGCATTAATTCTTATTTGGGCTACAATAACTTGAGAAAATCCTACCTTTAAGAGTTGATTTGGAGATGACGATTTGCAGATTGATATGAAGAAGGGAGAAAACTCTGTTGCTTAAACAGCAACCAATAACTTCAGCCGTATCAGCAGGAAGAAGTCTTTATGTTCAACTGATGAACCCCTTTCGACTGAACTTCCTACAGAGAAATACGAAGAAACATTAATATTTTCTTCATAATACCTGACCGAAGGTAAAGGAAAGATTATTACCTTTGTTCTTCACAACCCCAATGCTTCTTCAACCTGGAAGAAGGAAGAAGTCGAATTAATGACCGTCCACCAAATCAAAAAGGGACAGAGGGAAGGAAGAGCTATTGCTCTGTAATTACCTTCAGAGAACTCGAACGCCAAATAGCGTTCACGGGTTCGAGCAGTAGATTATTTATAGGGTTATGGAAGTCCTATTAAAAGTAGTGTTTGATTGAGGGTAACATATCCCCAATAGAGTCCTTACTCTAATAGACACTTACTAGATTAGGTTAATCTTTCCCTGGATAAGCTCTGGGTTCGAACGAGTCACGAACTGAATTAACGCCTTTGGTCAGGGCGTGTATTCTTTAATTAACGCCTTGCATAAGGGCGTTTCTTAAAAAGCGCCTTGAAAAAGGGCGTTTCGTGTTTTAAAACACGCCCAAGATAGAGGCGTTTCTTTTACTTACCCATTTGGTCGCGTGAGAACTGACGACCGTAGGTGTGGGCGTCCTTTCTTTATTCACGCCATGGATAGAGGCGTTTCTTTATAAATTAACGCCTTAATAAGAGGCGTTATTTTTAATTTGTTTTATTTCGTCCAATTAACCCTATTCCTTTTTTATATATATTACTTCTGTAATATATATGTTTTAATTCATTTCAATTATTCATTTATTAGGGTTGCTACACCCTCCCCCACTTAAAAAGAATTTGGTCCCCAAATTCAATATATATATAATTATACACGCGGAGAGTGTAGGACATATACCTCTTAGAATAACTCGGGAAATCGTTTCTTCATAGATTCCTCGGTCTCCCATGTCGCTTCGCGTTCAGGATTCTTATTCCATTGCACCTTGATCATGGGAATAACCTTATTCCTTAGAGCTCGTATTTCTCGATCTAATATCTTTAAAGGCCTTTGTTCATATGTGAGATCTTTCTGGATCACCAGATCTCCATGCTCAATAATATGTGACGGATCGTGCACATACTTCTTCAACATAGATATGTGAAATACATTGTGTACCTCGGACAACTGAGGAGGCAACGCGATGCGATAAGCAACCTCGCCAACTCTTTCGAGTACCTCAAATGGTCCGATGAATCTTGGCGTAAGCTTGCCCTTAACACCAAATCTTCGTATGCCACGTCCAGGGGATATTTTAAGAAATACATGATCTCCAACCTGGAATTCAAGATCTCTTCTCCTGGTATCAGCATAAGCCTTTTGCCTTGTCTGAGCAACTTGTAATCTTTCTCTGATTACTTGTATCTTCTCGGTTGTATCCCTTACCATGTCTGGACCTAATAGTTGTTTTTCTCCAACTTCGTTCCAACATATGGGAGATCGGCAACTCCTTCCGTATAAGGCTTCGAAAGGTGCCATTTGGATACTAGCTTGGTAGCTATTATTATATGCAAATTCAACTAAAGGTAAGTGGTCATGCCAGCTTCCTCCAAAGTCAATAATGCATGCTCTCAGCATATCTTCAACAACTTGATTAGTTCGCTCGGTCTGACCATCCGTTTGTGGGTGAAAAGCAGTACTAAAGTTGAGCCTTGTCCCCAACGAATGTTGTAATCCCTTCCAAAAATGAGAAGTAAAACGGGGATCTCTATCCGACACGATTGAGACAGGAATTCCATGTATCCTGACTATTTCTTTGATGTATAGTGCAGCTAGCACATCAATTGACCATCGGCTTTTGATTGGCAAGAAATGTGCCGATTTAGTCAATCGGTCAATGATAACCCAGATTCCATCATGTCCTCCTTTAGATTTAGACAAACCCATGATGAAGTCCATACCAATATCCTCCCATTTCCACTTAGGAATATCTAGAGGATGTAGTTTTCCCGCAGGCTTTTGATGTTCCGCCTTGACCTGTTGGCATGTGAGACAGCGTGATACATAGTCCGCTATTTCTCTTTTCATATTGGGCCACCAAAAGTTCCTCTTTACATCTTGGTACATTTTAGTTGATCCAGGATGAATAGTGTATCTTGATCGGTGAGCTTCACCTAAGATCTTCTTCTTTAATTCCGGACAATCGGGTATACAAGTTCTATCTTTGAACGATAATCTTCCATCAGAAGTTAGTTGAAAATCAGATTGTCCTTCTAATCTGCCTTTGATTTCTACTAACATAGGATCATCATCCTGAAGTGTTTGTATCTCAGATAACAAATCTGACTGTATGCTTACATGAGATAGTGTGACAAATTTGGATTCCGTGTCCAAGCTTATATTGAGCTCGGAGAATTGTTCAAGTAACCTCCATTCTTGTATCATACAATTTGCTATCTTTGCTCTCGGCTTTCGACTAAGGGCATCAGCCACATAATTACCCTTTCCGGGATGGTATCGTATACTGAAGTCGAAGTCCTTGAGATATTCTAGCCAACGTCTTTGTCTCATGTTCAGCTCCTTTTGTGAAAATAGATATTTGAGACTTTTGTGATCGGAGTATACAGTAAACTGTACCCCATAGAGATAGTGTCTCCATATCTTTAGGGCAAATACTACCGCGGCCAATTCCAAGTCATGGACGGGGTAATTCTCCTCATGCTTCTTCAGTTGACGAGAAGAGTATGCTATGACCTTCCCATGTTGCATTAGAACACATCCGAGGCCAATGCCAGAAGCATCAGTGTAGACCTCGAATTTCTCTCCTTCAATTGGTAGGGCTAAGACCGGAGCTGTGGTGAGATGATCCTTGAGAGTTTGGAAACTGCTTTCACATTCCTCACTCCATTCATATCGGATCTCCTTACGAGTTAATCTTGTAAGTGGTACGGCGATCTTAGAGAAATCTTTGATAAATCGCCGATAATAGCCTGCAAGACCTAAGAAACTTCTGATCTCGCTTGCGTTAGTGGGTCTCTCCCAGTCTCTCACAGCTTCAACTTTTGACGGATCCACAGATAAACCATCCTTGGATATGACATGTCCGAGAAAAGCCACTTCTTCAAGCCAGAACTCGCATTTGCTGAGTTTAGCATATAATTGATTTGTCCTCAAGACTTGCAATGCAATCCTCAAATGCTCTTCATGTTCTTCCTTAGTCTTAGAATATATCAATATATCATCGATGAAGACTACTATGAATTGATCCAAGTAAGGCCTGAATATGCTATTCATTAACTGCATAAAGGCAGCAGGGGCATTTGTTAGTCCAAAAGGCATAACAACAAATTCGTAATGGCCATACCTGCTTCTGAATGCGGTCTTGTGAATGTCATCATCCTTGATCCTTAATTGATGATATCCCGACCGGAGATCAATCTTGGAGAAATATTTGGATCCTGAAATCTGATCAAACAATTCATCGATTCTCGGCAGTGGATACTTGTTCTTGATAGTAAGATGATTCAACTGTCGATAGTCAATACACAATCTCATGGATCCATCCTTCTTCTTTACAAATAAGACTGGTGCTCCCCACGGGGAAGTACTTGGTCTAATAAACCCTTTTCGGATTAGTTCCATCAACTGCTCCTTCAACTCCTTGAGTTCAGCAGGGGACATTCTATATGGTGCCTTTGAAACCGGACCAGCACCAGGGACTAAGTCGATGGTAAAGGCCACATCTCTTTGCGGGGGTAATCCCGGCAATTCTTCCGGAAATACGTCTGGGAATTCTCGTACTACTTGAACGTCTTCTATCTTGGTTTCCTTAGCTTCTTTATTAGTGACAAAAGCAAGGAAGGATACACATCCTTTCCTGACGAGCTTGCTTGCTCGAAGAGCCGAAATAAGAGGGGATTTGCTTCGACTCTTAGGACTAGTATAAGTCAGTTCTGGAAATTCTTTGAAAACAATCTTGCTATTACGGCAATCAACCGTTGCCTGGTACCTAGATAACCAATCTGCTCCTAGTATAACATCATATTCTTTTAGATCTAAGCAGATAAGATCAATAGGAAAATTCTTTCCTCGAACCAACACCTCACAGTTTTGGTAATGATGCGTGATATCCGTCTCGTTTCCGAGAGGAGTAGACAATACTATTTTCATCCATTCTGGTTCTAGAGGTAATGGGTCAGCAAACTTCTTGGAAATAATGGAATGCGATGCACCCGTATCAAATAAGACATGTGCATATTTGGAACAAATTTTTAATGTACCTTCCACCAATCCGCCTTCTTCTTCTGGTTCGGTCTCTTGGATTGCATGAAGACGCGCGTTCCTTGTCACTGGGCGTTTACCCTCACCGTCTTGGTCATTCATTAATGGACAATCGGGAATCCGATGTTCACGACTCCCACAACGGAGACATGCTCCTAATTTCCTCCAGCATTCTTCTGTTTTGTGACCAGCCTTGTCACAATGCTTGCATACTACGTTTGAAGGGGTAGTGGTGATAGAGAAAGGCTTGGATTTCTTGTACTTCTGATCTTGAGAGGAAGAACCTCCATTATTGGGCCTCTTCTTAAAGTTGGGTTTAAAAGAACCCGAACTTGTGACTTGCTCCTTTTTGTCTTTCCCACGGATCCTATCAGATAGTTCCGTGGCATCTTCAAGCAACTGAGCTCGGCGCACTATTTCAGTATAAACTTGAATATCCATAGGCGCCAGTTGAGTAATGTAGTGGGGCCTAAGCCCATTAAGAAATCTACGGGCTTTCATCTTTTCCGTGCCAATTAAATGCTTAGCATATCTAGACAGTCTAGAGAACTGTGCTTCATAATCAGCCACCGATAAAGATCTTTGCTTTAATGCGGCAAATTCGGCGGCCTTCTTTCCTGGACCCTATCAGAGAAATATTTGGCGTTGAAATATTCAACGAATTCTCCCCATGTAACTTGAGTTGGGTCAATTGTAGCTTCAATCGACTCCCACCAGCATCTAGCATCCTTTTCTAACTGGAAAGTAGCTAATAAGACTTTGTCCTGATCCGTGCATTGCATAACACGGAATATACGTTCAATCTCCCGAACCCAATGCTCGGCATCGTCTGGATCGGTCGATCCCATGAACTTCGGGGGATTCATATTCTTGAATGCTTGGTGTAAGCTTCCAGCTCGTGGAGCACCACCTTGTGCTACCTGTTGTAGCACTTGGGTCATCCCTTGAAGGGTACGCTGCATGTTGCGCCATTGAGCACGTTCGGCAGCCATTATCCTACAATTACAATAGCTATGTTAGTATTATATCACTATGATCTTATAAAGGACTCATTGATCATTTAACCCTTGGTTCTACCCACTCTCACTTGGTTAAAGGTTTTGAAACCTATCCTTGGACTTGGGTTTCCTAGGAATTGAATACCTTAGGCTCTGATACCACAAAGACTGTCACGCCCCGAGCGCGGAAGATACCCGGAGATGCGCGACGTGTCTATATCAATCATGTCAATCAGAGTGGTCGTGTATTCGACACAAAGACAGAGATGCGCAAAATAGCAAGATAACCCAATCCTTTATTTCATAATGGATAGACTATTACAAATCCAATACTCTGTTTAATAAAAAGGAAAAGAATACATATTTGACTCAAGAAACTATAGAAAAGACTAGATGACACTTGGAGAATCTCTATCTCTTCACTCTTGACAATTCCCATCCGATTGACTTCCATCGTCGTCGGACTTACCTGAAAAGTACAAAGGGACAAACGGAATGAGCGAACGCTCAGTAGGAAATTATATCTCAAGTACTAGCAAGGGGTTTAAGTAATTACATCTTTCATGAATGCAATAAAGCTATGCATGCTCGCATAAAACGACAAGAAAGAGAGAATGTAATATCAAAGAAATAAGATGAACTTAATCATGAACTTCCAACAAGATGACAAGTATATTCAAGGTATTCAAACAAGCACGTTTAACAAGTCATGTCAAGAACTTTGGCTATCATGTATCAAGCAAGTAAATTACCCTCTTTCGGGCCACGCATTTCATGTAAAGTCAAGTACGATTCAAGTACAAGATGTGTGTGGAATGTCCAATCAAGCAAGTCAAGTACTCGGTATAATGCCAGATACCTTATCATTTTAACTCCCATGGGCACAAGTACTTTCGGGTGCTCCTCCCAGGACCAGATCGGGCCCTATATGCGCAGGCATTTATCATGTGTTTTGACATCCACTCTTGTTTATATAGCCAATATAGAATTTCAATAATCAAGCTTGTAGATACGTATGACAACTTTGATAGAATAGAGTCCAAAATATGACAAAGGACATAGAATGGCGATAATAACGGTATAATCACGAGTTCGATAAAACTAGGTAGAATATGGTTCCCTTAACTTAGGTACCATGACAAATCAATATGGACATTCTTTATATAGAATTGAGGTCCACATGAACATTAGATCAAGCAAGATACCCTCATTCTTATCATAGAATTGGGGTTTACAAGAATGACACGATATGGCATGATATCATCATCCCATCAAGAATTTCTTATGATATACTCTTTGTATAATCATAAGGGCCGGTATACCATGTTTCTTTAGATTGACATGGCAAGGATCGTGTAATGGTTTTTAGGGTACAACCAGCTCAGTCGGCCTTGAGGGAATCCAAGGCTACGAGGAGTCTTACGGAGGTCTCTATGACTAACTCGCTAGTCCAAAGGAACGGAATGTCCAATGGAGAGCTTGTATGTCAATGAGAGTTGAGTGTGATCGATAAATCAACATGAAACGTGGGACTATACTCACGGAGTGGAGAATAGTGCCGATATATATATATATATGTATAATATGAAACCATCGGTAATAGAATCAGGATAAAATCAGTTTACAGTAAAATAACGACTTAAGTAAAGTCGTGTATTGAATAATTAACGCCTAACAGAAGGGCGTTTACATATATTGCCAATTTGCAGAATTTCCATTATTTCATTAATTTATCAAAAACACGCCTTTCCTGGGGGCGTTTCTTCAAAGTTGACGACTGCAGAGGCAGGCGTCTCATCATTTACATATTCGACAGGATATAATTATTCTCAGAAATTTATCAAAAACGCGCCCTTGGAAGGGGCGTTACTTTCTAATTCCATTTTACAGAATATGTGAATTTCAGGATTTTAACAGATACACGCCCTAGGAAGGGGCGTTTCTTTTCAGATTCACGCCTTGTACTGGGGCGTTAGAATATGGAAAACGACTTTGTCCAAGTCGTGAATTTCAAGGGATTTACGATATTTTAATAAATAATATTTCGAGAGACAGGAGACATGTCATGGCAGTAAAATTTAACAGGAATTCACAGAGTCATGCAAGATATTAAAAATCAATATTTCATATGTATTGTAATTTTTAAACAGGATCAATTATTAATCATATGCGATTCTTATGAAATTAACGCCTGCGTAGAGGGCGTCAAATATTAAATTGACGACCACTAGCATGGTCGTTTCTTTTAAATTAGCGCCCTAATCAAGGGCGTTTCTTTCAAAATTTTGCAGAAAACGTAATAAAACCTTATAAACAGTATGCATGCCATGCTCATATACGTATGTATAGATATCTTGCATTAATTCTTATTTGGGCTACAATAACTTGAGAAAATCCTACCTTTAAGAGTTGATTTGGAGATGACGATTTGCAGATTGATATGAAGAAGGGAGAAAACTCTGTTGCTTAAACAGCAACCAATAACTTCAGCCGTATCAGCAGGAAGAAGTCTTTATGTTCAACTGATGAACCCCTTTCGACTGAACTTCCTACAGAGAAATACGAAGAAACATTAATATTTTCTTCATAATACCTGACCGAAGGTAAAGGAAAGATTATTACCTTTGTTCTTCACAACCCCAATGCTTCTTCAACCTGGAAGAAGGAAGAAGTCGAATTAATGACCGTCCACCAAATCAAAAAGGGACAGAGGGAAGGAAGAGCTATTGCTCTGTAATTACCTTCAGAGAACTCGAACGCCAAATAGCGTTCACGGGTTCGAGCAGTAGATTATTTATAGGGTTATGGAAGTCCTATTAAAAGTAGTGTTTGATTGAGGGTAACATATCCCCAATAGAGTCCTTACTCTAATAGACACTTACTAGATTAGGTTAATCTTTCCCTGGATAAGCTCTGGGTTCGAACGAGTCACGAACTGAATTAACGCCTTTGGTCAGGGCGTGTATTCTTTAATTAACGCCTTGCATAAGGGCGTTTCTTAAAAAGCGCCTTGAAAAAGGGCGTTTCGTGTTTTAAAACACGCCCAAGATAGAGGCGTTTCTTTTACTTACCCATTTGGTCGCGTGAGAACTGACGACCGTAGGTGTGGGCGTCCTTTCTTTATTCACGCCATGGATAGAGGCGTTTCTTTATAAATTAACGCCTTAATAAGAGGCGTTATTTTTAATTTGTTTTATTTCGTCCAATTAACCCTATTCCTTTTTTTATATATATTACTTCTGTAATATATATGTTTTAATTCATTTCAATTATTCATTTATTAGGGTTGCTACAGTGGGAGCGGATTAGAGCTTGAAGGCTCGGTGAGCCTACCTCGGTGCATGCGGCCTTTTCCTCCGTTTCGGCTTGCAAGAGGTAGGGGGATGGAATCCTTAGCTCGCTAGGAGCATTTCCTATGGCTTATCCTGTTGATTCGCACCCCGTAGCATGCATGATGTGTATGTTTCCATTTTTGGGGTTTTAGCCTAAATCTTGAGTTTAATGCGTTTTAGGCCTTGCATGTGCTAGATTTAGATGTTAAATTGTTGTCTAGCATGCGTGGTTTGACAGATTATCAGGTTTTTCGTCGATACCCGGCGTTTTCAGCCGTCCGGGAGGGCTTCGGTTTACAAACCGTACCCGCCCGTAACCCAGGTGCAGTGACGGTCCTGCCAGGAACCGTCACTTGCCTGACGGTCCATAGCGGACGCGTCACTTCCAAATAGCGGCCCATTGGGGGTGCGTTACTTGGAGAGTAACGGTGGGGCTCCCATCCGTTACTCATCAACCGTTTCCCGTAGTTTTGGTCAGGCGATGCGCCCGACGGCCAGTCGGCCGACCGTCGTTTCGGTCCGACGCGCCTAGATCGGGGCGTCACTTCGCCTGCTATCGTTTAGAACGCTGATAGGTGGTTTGAGCCTCGGGTGGATGTGACGGCGGTGACCCCACACGTTGCTTCGAAGTAACGCGCAGGGCCTCCACCGTTACATGCCCTTTAGTGCCTCTTGAGCTGGAACCCTGAAGGGAGTGACGGATAGGGAATGGGGCGTCATTCTTGAAGTAACGCGCCGGCCCCCGACCGTCGTTTTCATGTGGCGCATGGGTCTTTGACCGCCGCTTCCCTGATGGCTGCTATATATTCCTAGCCCATCTGTTATGCGCTTCTTTCTATATTCATGCCATATTTGCATTGTTTCAAATATATTGTGGCTTGTTTTATACCAATAGAGTAGCTTTTCTTTCCAGGCAATGGAGCCACTGTTGTTGCCCTAAGGTCTGTTGAGTACCGACCCGCTTGAGGATGGCGGAGGGGTGTATTTCCCATTCACGGTTTGTAAGCTAGTTCCGTGGGCTCCCAGCCAATGGTAGCATCCTGCCAAGGGAGAAAACTAGTTAGAGGACCTGGCTCAGGCTAGAGTCAGTGTGTGCACACGTGGTCGGAGACTGTGGACTGACACCGACGGGTGCCACTCCGACTGGTCACTTGGTTTGGTACTGTTTACGCGCTTAGCTTGTCGCTTCGTCGACTGCGAGTGCTTGAGACGCAGTGTAAGCCGTCAGTGGACGCATTTGGTTTCTGCTCCAGTGGTTGTCCGTCCTTGTTGTTTGGATTAGTTGCAGCTCATTCTATTTGGTAGTTTTAGCTTTAATCGCTTGTGTTTCATTAGTAGTGGCATGTGTTTGCTGTTGTACTTGCTTAGCTAGAGTTTACAGCTTTCTTGTGATTGGTCATTCATGCCATTGCATGTGTGTTTATTTAAATGCATGCTCTACTTGCTTTACTTATGCATGTTCGCTTGTTTAGTGCGAGGTAGGGATCCGCGTGACCCCTACTGAGTCTGGCTGTGACTCACCCTTTTCCTTTCAGGTGAGCCGCGCCCGCCGTCTCCCGGACTTTAGTGTGCTGTTTCGGGACCGTTCCTCTGCCAGCTGTGCACGAGCTGCCTTTTTGAGGCTTGTGTTGTACTTTTGCCGGGGTATGCCCCGCGTAGTTGTACCTTGAGGACTAGTGTTTGTGACTCTGGACTAGTTACATATATATCACTCTGGTTATTTTTAAATTGCTTCCGCACTTGTGTTTAGATCTTAAATACTTATTTGTATTGCGCCCCCCAATTCGCAATTAATTATGCATACTCCTCAGCTAACCCCCACTAACCCTTCAGGGGCCTCATCAGCCTCTTGGGTGGCCTCCCCAGTTCTTGGTGTCGGTGTATCGATGTTATCGGTATATCGGTGTCTTGAACTCTGGGTCGTCACAAGACCTCGTTCTGAACGTGGTCGCCAGGAAGACCTCGTTCAGAACAAGGTCGCCAAGGAGACCTCGTTCATAAAGCGAAAGTGAATGTGATCACTAGAGAGTCCTCGTTCGCAATCAACAACGTGATCGCCATGGAGTGCGCGTTCGGAACGTGATCTTTAAAATGACGGTAATTTATAATGGAATTATTCTAAATATTTATCATTATGGAATTATCTTTATTAGTACTTACTAAATCTATTTTATATATTGTAAAAACTCAATTTCATCATAAATCAAGAATTTGAATAATTTTACATATTTTATTTAAGAAAATCATATTAAATTTGATATTTATTTATTAAATGCACTAAAAATATTCATATAATTAAAAAAAATCTAAAAGTCAACAGTAATTTCTAAAGATGTTGTAGACATTTAAATTTGAAATAGTGCGATTAATGAAGTTATTTATTACAAATTATATTTATTATATATTCAATTTATAGAATATATTCAAAAGATTTATTAAATATTTAAAAAATAAAAAACCAAAAGTGAACCGATGTTATTTATTTTAAAAATTATTTTTAATGTATATATATTTTATATAATGTGTTTAACATATTTAAAATATAATTTAACATAAAAAGTGGTTTATGAATAGTAATATAAAGCCGTAAATTATGATATTTTAGATATTTTTATTTTTATTAGTGAGATTAATGATGTTATTTATCAAAAAATTATTTTCCTTATATATTAAATTTATATAATATATTAAAAATATTAGTAATAATATAAAATATTTTTTAAGATGAACAGTAACATAAACCCGTAATTACTGTTATTTAACCCCGAGCTAACTTTCTTTGTAATTTTATAACGGATTTTGGGAAATCTGATTTATAGGAAGGTTAATCCCAGTCCAACTCAAGACTTATTCATTTTATATTTTTAATTTTATTTTTTACTTTTATATTTTAATTAGTGAGATTATTGATATTATTTATAAAATAAAATTTATTATTAAAATATTTAAGTTCTAATGTTTTAATATTATAGTAATAGAAACTTTTTAAACAATTAAAAATAGTAAGAAAACTTATTAAAATAAATTTAAATAATTAAAAAATAGATTAAATAACTTTTTAAAATAAATAGTAATAGAAACTAAAATTATAAAGAAAGTTACCTCGGGGTTAAATAACAGTAATTACGGGTTTATGTTACTGTTCATCTTAAAAAATTTTTATATTATTACTAATATTTTTAATATATTATATATATTTAATATATCAGGTAAATAATTTTTGATAAATAACATCGGTTCACTTTTGGTTTTTTATTTTTTAAATATTTAATAAATCATTTGAATATATTCTATAAATTGAATATATAATAAATATAATTTGTAATAAATAACTTCATTAATCTCACTATTTCAAATTTAAATGTATAAAACATCTTTAGAAATTACTGTTGACTTTTAGATTTTTTTTAAATTATATAAATATTTTTAGTGCATTTAATAAATAAATATCAAATTTAATATGATTTTCTAAAATAAAATATGTAAAATTAGTCTCCTTGGTGACCTTGTTCTGAACGAGGTCTCCATGGCGACCACGTTCAGAACGAGGTCTTCTCGGAGACCACGTTCAGAACGAGGTCTCCATGGAGACCACGTTCAGAACGATGTCTCCTCGCAAATCACGTTCTGAACGTGGTCGCCATGGAGACCACGTTTAGAGTTTAGAATTTTAGAGTTTATGATTTAGTATTTAAAAGTCAATAATCTCACTAATTAATATTTAAAAGTCAAAATTAACAATAATTTAACATTTATGTTACTATTCATCTTTAAAATTATTATTTCTTCTTAATTTTTAAATATTTTTACTATCATATATAAATATAATATATCATGAAAATAAATTTTATTTAATAAATACCATTAAAATTTTAATATCACTGAGTTAATTCAAATAGTGCATAAATACCATTTAAACGTGATTTCCTTGCAAGTTGTTGGTAAAAAGAAGTGATATGTATGCAAATAAATATGGAATTTTTACACAATTCAGATTACACAGTGATATACTTGTTAATGTATTTTTAGGAATTGTTTATTACAAATTCACTTTTAACAATGGTTTTCATGTAAAAAATCTTAAAATAAATTTTATTTGTAAATAACATTAAAAATCTAATTAAAATGTAACTGTAAAACGATATTAATTACAAGTTTCTATTACTATTTATTTTAAAAAGTTATTTAATATATTTTTTAATTATTTAATATGTTTAAGCATTAATTAAGAGATTCAAATATTTTAATCTGTTTTGTTTAAGCAAAACATTAGAACTTAAATATTTTAATAATAAATTTTATTTTATAAATAATATCAATAATCTCACTAATTAAAATATAAAAGTAAAAAATAAAATTAAAAATATAAAATGAATAAGTCTTCAGTTAGACTGGGATTAACATTCCTATAAATCAGATTTCCCAAAACACGTTATAAAATTACAAAGAAAGTTAGCTCGGGGTTAAATAACAGTAATTACGGGTTTATGTTACTATTCATCTTAAAAAATATTTTATATTATTACTAATATTTTTAATATATTATATAAAATTAATATATCATGAAAATAATTTTTCGATAAATAACATCATTAATCTCACTAATAAAAATATAAATATCTAAAATATCATAAATTATAGGTTTATACTACTATTCATAAAACACTTTTTATGTTAAATTATATTTTAAATATGTATAAAATATATATACATTGAAAATAATTTTTAAAACAAATAACATCGGTTTACTTTTGGTTTTTTATTTTTTAAATATTTAATAAATCTTTTGAATATATTCTATAAATTGAATATACAATAAATATAATTTATAATAAATAACTTCATTAATCGCACTATTTCAAATTTAAATGTCTACAACATCTTTAGAAATTACTGTTGACTTTTAGATTTTTTTTGATTATATGAATATTTTTAGTGCATTTAATAAATAAATATCAAATTTAATATGATTTTCTAAAATAAAATATGTAAAATTATTCAAATTCTTGATTTATGATGAAATTGAGTTTTTACAATATATAAAATAGATTTAGTAAGTACTAATAAAGATAATTCCATAATGATAAATATTTAGAATAATTCCATTATAAATTACGGTCATTTGAAAGATCACGTTCCGAACGCGGATTCCATGGCGATCACATTGTTGATTGCGAACGAGGACTCTCTAGTGATCACGTTCACTTTCGCTTTATGAACGAGGTCTCCTTGGCGACCTCGCTCTGAACGAGGTCTTCTCGGAGACCACGTTCAGAACGAGGTCTCCTAGTGTAAGGCCCGTGCCTTAATGGATCCTTCGTGGTATTTGTTCTATTAATTGTTCTGGAATTTCCGGCTATTTTCCTGGATTTTTAGGAATTTGTCCGGTATTTTTCCGGATTTGTTTGGAGTTAAATGAGGGTTATTGAATATTAATAAGATTTTTATATATATAATGATTATATTATATATATATATTAATTTTATTTTTTATTCTTCTTATATCTCTCACCCTCTCTCTTTCTCCCCGTCGATCTCTCATTTCCCTCTCTCTCTCTCTCTCCTCCGTGCGATCGCCCCTCTCTCCTCTCTAGGGAACGCGGGCGAGACGAGGACGGATTGAGACGAGGTTGGCGCCGTTGGATTCCTCGCGTCGAGAGGAGCGCGTAGGTGTCCACTTCGGCGTGGTTCGGTGATCGTGGGAGCGAGGTGGAGCGTGGAAGCTCCGTGGCTCTTCCTCCTTGCATGCGGCCTTTTCCTCCGTTTCGGCTTGCAAGAGGTAGGGGGATGGAACCTCGATCTTGCTAGGATCGTTTCCCTTAGCCCATTTGTTGATTAGCACCCCGTAGCATGCATGATGCTCATATTTCCATTTTTGGGGTTTTAGCCTAAATCTTGAGTTTAATGCGTTTTAGGCCTTGCATGTGCTAGATTTAGATGTTAAATTGTTGTCTAGCATGCGTGGTTTGACAGGTTATCAGGTTTTTCGTCGATACCCGGCGTTTTCAGCCGTCCGGGAGGGCTTCGGTTTACAAACCGTACCCGCCCGTAATCCAGGTGGAGTGACGGTCCTGCCAGGGACCGTCACTTTCCTGACGGTCCGAGATGGACGCGTCACTTCCCAAATAACGGCCCATAGAGGGGCGTCGTTTGGAGAGTAACGGTGGGAACCCCATCCGTTACTCGTTCATTGTTTTCCGTTAGCCCGGTGAGGCGGTGATCCCGGCGGTCTGTCGACCGGCCGTCGCTTGCAAAAGGCGCGCCGAGACCGGGGCGTCGCTTCATCTGCTATCGTTTTGGAGCGCTGTGTGTTGTTTTGAGCCTCGGGTGAAAGTAACGGCGGAGTTCCCGCGCGTCGCTTGGAAGCAACGCATAGGACCCCCACCGTCACTCTCCCCTTCAGGGCCTTTGGGTTGGTACTCGGGAGGATGTAACGGCGGTGACCTACCGCGCCGCTTGGAAGCGACGCGCAGGGCCCCTACCGTCACATTCCCCCCTGCACCCGTGAGTTGGAACTCGAGAGGGAGTAACGGCTGGAGACCAGCGCGTCACTCTTGATGTAACGCACCAGTCCCCGACCGTCACTTCCAAGTAGCGCGTGGGCCTCTGACCGCCGCTTGCCCGTCAGTTTGCTTATGTTCCCAGCCCATTGCTTATGCGTTCCGTTCTATACTCATGCCAAATTCGTATTGTTTTAAGTGTTTAATGGCGTGTTTTATATACCAATAGAGTAGCTTTTCTTTCCATGCAATGGAGCCACTGTCGTTGCCCTAAGGTCTGTTGAGTACCGACCCGCTTGAGGATGGCGGAGGGGTATATTTCCCATTCACGGTTTGTAAGCTAGTTCCGTGGGCTCCCAGCCAATGGTAGCGTCCTGCCAAGGGAGAAAACTAGTTAGAGGGCCTGGCTCAGGCTAGAGTCAGTGTGTGCACACGTGGTCGGAGACTGTGGGCTGACGCCGACGGGTGTCACTCCGACTGGTCACTTGGTTTGGTACTGTTTACGCGCTTAGCTTGTCGCTTCGTCGACTGCGAGTGCTTGAGACGCAGTGTAAGCCGTCAGTGGACGCTTCTGGTTTCTGCTCCAGTGGTTGTCCTTCCTTGTTGTCTGGATTAGTTGCAGCTTATTTCTATTTGGTAGTTTTAGCTTTAATCGCTTGCATTTAATTAGTAGTGGCATGTGTTAGCTGTTATACCTGCTTAGATAGAGCTTACAGCTTTCCTGTGATTAGATATTCATGCAATTGCCTGTGTATTTATTTAAATGCATGCTTTAATTGCTGTTATTTATGCTTGTTCGCTTGTTTAGTGCGAGGTAGGGATCCGCGTGACCCCTACTGAGTCTGGCTGTGACTCACCCTTCTCCTTTCAGGTGAGCCGCGCCCGACGTCTCCCGGTGTTTAGCGTGCTGTTTCGGGACCGTCCCTTAGCTGCCAGCTGTTCACGAGCTGCCTTTTTGAGGCTTGTGTTGTACTTTTGCCGGGGTATGCCCCGCGTAGTTGTACCTTGAGGACTAGTGTTTGTGACTCTGGACTAGTTATATATATATCACTCTGGTTATTTTGAATTGCTTCCGCACTTGTGTTTAAATCTTAAATACTTATTTGTATTGCGCGCCCCAATTCGTAATTAATTATGCATATTCCTCAGCTAACCCCCACTAACCCTTCAGGGGCCTCATCAGCCTCTTGGGTGGCCTCCCCAGTTCTTGGTATCGGTATATCGATGTTATCGGTATATCGGTGTCCTGAACTCTGGGTCGTCACAGTTGGTATCAGAGCGTAAGTTGAGGATTTGCGTAAGGAATTGGAATTGACGCTTTGTCCAGAGCCAGTCCTGTTGTCGTCTCTTGCTGGCATAGGATGTTTTCCGCATGATTGATGGATCTTATTGTTGATTGTGTTTTTGGCAGCATAATTATGCCGCCTCGTCGAGGAAGACCTCCTCGTGTTCCTCGAGATGCGCCCAGGGAAGATAGCGGTTCTGCACCTCCTCCTGCAGTTCCCGCTGTTCCTGTCGTTCCAGTTGCTCCCCCAGTGCCGATCGTTCAAGCTGAAGTGCCTGGCAGTAGAGGCAAGGCGTTGAAGGAATTCCTGATGTTCAATCCGCCTGCTTTCGATGGCCAAGCTGATCCAGAAGTCGCGCGGCAATGGTTGGACGCGATAGAGCGTGTGTTTGTCTCGATGGAATGTGCTGAAGATGAGAAAGTCATGCTCGCTGCTTTTCAACTCCAGGGTACATCCATCACGTGGTGGAAGGCCGAGTGGCAGGTTGCTTTTCGTTCCAGACCTCTTCGGCAGATCACTTGGACAGAGTTCGTTGCTGCTTTTGAGCGTGCCTATACTCCTGCCTGCTTGCAGATGGATAAGATGTATCGGTTTATGGAATTGACCCAGGGCAGTATGACCGTGCTTCAGTACAGGAATAAGTTCTTGGAATTGGGTCAGTATGCGCTGTGGATCCCTTTAAAATCCACACTTTTGGTGTGAGGTTAAAAAGGAAGGGAAAAGGGAAACATTAAATAATGGTGGAAATGAAACAATGCACGAGGTGCACAAGGGGAGTGTGTGATCGCCAGAGGGTTTACCTCAATAAAAAAAATAAGATCGCATGTACCTGGTGAAAGATGTGATGCGGGATGAATGTGGATCTCTTCCTCCAACTCCAATCGGCCGGCCGACGAAGTGGGTTTTCTTGATTGATTACCTTGTAAGAAAGATAATGAAAGACAAGCAAAAGAAAGGGGATCAGCCAAAGTGCAGTAGTATCAGTCAAAAACCAACATAAAAATGATGAAAAGACATCAACATGCGCACCTTCTTTTTTTGTTTTCTTTTTAAACCCCTTAAGAAGACTTAAGGGAAGGGGAGTTTGATGATAAAAAGAAATGCAACAAGACGTGAACAGATGTGAAGAGTGAATAGAGATATAAGGGACGGAGGGGTGATGATATGAATGAAGTAAAAACAAAAAAAAAGATGAAAAGATGAGAACCCTGCTGTCCCTGGCGACAGTAAAGGGAAAAACCGAATGAATATGTTGATGGATGTAGATGGACGAAGCACCGGATGCAGCCCAATCGAAGGATGCAGAGGGGAGGCAGCAAGGGACGAAGAAAGCTCTGCTCGTGATGAATAAGCTTCTGAGCGCTTAACCCGCTGAACGTTTAAGGTGCTTAACCTTCTGCACGATCGGTCAAGGCTTCAATTTATAATGCCTCAAGCGGATGTGATCAAACCAAGGAATGATAAGAACAGGCAATGAGGCATCCAGGGAAGGATCAAGATCGGGCAAGAGTCCAAAGACAGCAGGGAACTGTGAGGGAAAGATTGAAAAAGGAAGGACTCTGGAGTGAAACACGCCTTAATACAGGGCGTCTTTTATGAATTGACGACCTTCTCAAAGACGTTTTCTTGAAACACGACCTAGGAAAGGGCGTTTCTTCCTGGATTTAGTTTTGGAAATGAAACATTGCCCTCAGATAACACGCCTGAGATAACGGCGTTAATTAAAATCACGCCCTGAGGAAAGGCGTTACTCTCAAAATGCCTTTTATTTTGAAAATAGATAATTCCAGAAATTAAGGGATAACACCAGGAATTGACGCCCTCAAGTACGGTCGTCCTTTCTTTGAAAACGCCCTACAACAGGTCGTGATTTTTGAAATTAACGCCCTTAATCAAGTCGTGACTCACAAAAATACAGGAAAAATGCAGAAAAACTCACAAAAATAGAAAAACTTCATGTTATAGGAATATTGAAGTCCACTTGGGGCATTTATATAATAACATGAGATTTGATCAACATAACGTCAATTTTGGCGTGTATACAGCTGCCCCGCCTTGGCGTCTACTTTGCAAGGGAGTGAGACGGAAATGGAGCGAAGTGTAATGAAAGGAATGCAGTGGAACGAACTGATAAGGAGACGCCAAGGTGTGATGTGACACGCCTCAGACACTAAGCATTTGAAATCTTTCCAAGATTCTGAATGAAACAACTCTGAGTGGTTCCAAGGAAACAATCGATTTGTTGGATAAAAGGAGGTTAAACTAAGTAATAAAGGGTGTGCGCGTGGGCACGGCAGGGAAAGACCATTGGAGAGCGATTACCAGCCATGTGGACGTGCTGCAACCAAGGTAAATTTTGCAGAAAAGTAAAGAGAATTGGGATAGAGATCCAACAAAGGAACACTTTCAAGGAATCAGCCTGAATGACTTCAAATAGAACGAAGTACTTGATTTAAAGTGGAATATCTTATGTCAATTCAATCGAGAGCGAGTGAACTTCATTATTGCCATAATATGAAGATTTTCAGCATGAAACTCAAAGTCCTACATGATGCATGCTGGGCTAAAAGAAAAGGTTAAAACAAACTAAAAATAGAAAATAATCAAGGATAATATTGCCAAG
This sequence comes from Amorphophallus konjac, assembly GCA_022559845.1. Classification (NCBI taxonomy): domain Eukaryota; kingdom Viridiplantae; phylum Streptophyta; class Magnoliopsida; order Alismatales; family Araceae; genus Amorphophallus; species Amorphophallus konjac. The sequence continues at coordinate 67,480 of JAHNEJ010003247.1, forward strand.
CTGTTTAGGTCTGGTCAAGAATCCATATTTCTGAGCTAACACTAAGCCGAAGCCCGTTTGTCCGCGCATCAACTCAGAAAGTGGAACCATCGTCCCAAACTTTTAACAACTCAACGGCCTATCCGTGTGATCAAGATTCTCCTGAAATCGTCATCGTTTTTGATGAAGGGGAACTCAAATTTCAGGTTCACCAGAACCACAAGGTCCTTGACATAATATAATAGCGTAGATATTATATAGTAACAATGCTTACAAGAAACAGATACAAGGTGGCAAGATGTTGCTCCTATGAGTGATCCAAACGCCTCGAATCCTGCAAACTTCTGCACTTTTAAACTTATTAGCCTTTTTCCATCAATTCAGAACATGACATGATCATAAGTGCTTAATCATAGACAATTTCATTCAAATAATAGCACTTAGGTTCATTAAAGCGTCAAAGCATGAAGAGGTCAAAATTCGTAATAGAATAAAACACGCCTAAGAATAGGGCGTTAACAGCATGAAAACGCCTGACCATAAGTCGTTAAACATTTAAAACACGCCCTACTCAAAGGCGTAAACAGTAACGGAGGCTTAGAAAAACACGCCCCATGCTAGGGCGTTAAATATAACACGTCGTCAGTCAAGTCGTCAATTTAAAAATAGACGCCCTAACCAACGTCGTTAATTCAGCACGAACTTCCGTTTCCTAATTTAACAGCACAGTCCTTAACCCAATCGAACTTCTAACTTCCAACAGCCTTACAACTCTCCAAATCTCTATTAATAGGAGGCCCTCCTTCAACATAAACAACCACAACCCTGCAGCCGCCTAAACTCTGTGTTCTCGTTCTTCTTCTTCTTCATACGCTCTGCAAGTTGCACCGTCCAAGCCTCTCCTGACGATGGACAGGGCACTGAAAAGACAAAAATTCTCAACTCCCAGGATTAACGATATCCAAGGTCATATAAGCAACAGGATATGCATGAATCAGGTTAGTTTCAACTTTCTTTATTGTGCATACTGTTCTGGCGAACTGCTCACATGTTTATTTCTTTGTTACTGAACATGTCATATGCTCACATACCTCTTCTTTTTGTTTTCTTCCCCTCCTCTTACAGGAGTACCCAAATCTTCCAGGGGCTAGAAGATATGTCCAAATCAAATGGTTGCCCCTCATCCTCTCCAAATTTACATCAGACATGAGGGTATATGTAGCTAGATGGCATCTCTTGGGGTTGATAACCCATGCCAAGCATTATGATCAAATCCACATAGATTGGGCTGCCATAGGAGCATTGATTGAGACATGGCATCCTTCCACCCATACCTTCTTATTTTCCACTTTTGAAGCCACCATCTTGCTGGAGGAAGTAGAGATGATCCTAGGCTTAAGAAAGATGAAACACGGAGAAGAAGAAAAGATGGCCATCATGCCAAGGCCCATCTCCTCCCACGAGTTACTAACCTCGTTAATACCTAGCCCAAATATAGTGAACCAAATCAAGGTCACCAAAGGAGTTAACCTCTTGAAGCTCGCCTCGTGGGTGTATAAGAGAGCGGATCAAGCTAAAGAGGAAGAGGAGATAGAAAGAGTGACCAAAGCCTTCGTGGTGTGCTTGGCAGGAGCACTCCTATTCCCATCCACGGAGGACTTTCTAGAGGAGTCCCAATTGAGCGCAGTGGTGAGCTTATGGGAAGAAGAGAGAGTTGGACCAGCGATCCTAGCATATCTCTATAGCGGGCTCACAGCGGCGTCCATGGGAAGGCCCATTTACGGGTGCATGCTAGCACTCTCAAGTTGGGTTGATCTACACTTCAAATTCGACTCATGCCACGAAGCCCAACAACCCTCAAGAATTTTCTCAAAGAGCCCACTCTCATATATAACCGGCTCATTAGGTATAAGCAATAGAGTGACCAACCGAATTCCTCAAATCAAGAAGAGAGGGGATTGGAGGGAGCACTTAAAGGTAATGCCAAAGAATCTTTTTACTTGCGCCCCGGGTGTATTCAAAATGCAGGAACTTCGTGCACGCTTCTCCATCGGGACGGACCTTCGTCTTATCGGTGCTTCGGATTTCGTTTTATATAATGCCCACCGGTGCCTTCCTCAGCTTGGGCTCCCAAGGCAACACTTAGAGGACGTCTCTCATCTTCCTCCAATCAAATCAAGGGATCTAGGCAATAATGAAGATGGTGAGGAGGTTATCACCATTCAAGCTTTATGGAGGCTAAGCAAGCTTCATCAACCTGTAGAAGACTTGGATGAAGACAAGGAACAGTGGAAAAATTATGTAACTTCATTGAGAAAATTAAGGCCCAAAGTGGCTCATTAGTCATTGTAGTTCCTCTTTTCAAAATAATAAAGATTGTTTTCTGATTGAGCCAACTGCCACTGTGATTATGAACGAAATCATCAAAAAAACTGTGTTTCTGTTGTGAATAACGCCTCCAAGAGCGTCGCGAATTAACAAATACACGCCTTATTCCAAGGCGCTTCAACGGGCCCTTCGTCAACAATTGACGCCTGCAACAATGGGCGTTACTTTGAATGACGACCTCAAGAAAGGCGTGAACAGATTCAAACCCAAAAGAATATGATCGTTGACTCATACAAATAACGCCTTTTCCATAGTCACGTTTCAGGAATAACACGCCTTTACCAGAGGCGTTACTTCAAACAGCAATGATGACTTCCCTCACATCAATCAACGCCCATTCAATGCGTCTGACGACGGTTATCGTTCCCCATGCAAAATGAATTAACGCCTTAATCATCGTCGTTAATTTGCATAAAACGCCCAAAGAATGGACGTGAATTCAATTATAAACGCCTTACTCAAGGGCGTGTCTTCTTTTCGAAACCCAAAAGCCATCAAGCCTCCTTCTCCTTCCTCCTTCCGTTTTCATTTTCCCCCCTTCTGCAAACCCTAACCGAAACCGTCCATTCTCTTTCGATCTCCCTCTCTCGTTCTCTTCTCTCAATCTCCCTCTATCTCTCTCTGTCTCACTCCCCCTAGACCCCAGCCATGGCCAAACGCCAAAGAATTAGTGCCCCAGACGTGGTTGACCTCGACGCCTCCCACGCCCAAGAGGAAGAGATCTCCGTGGAGGAGCTCGCCGTCGTGGCCTTCGAAGATGAGCCGGCGACGGCCGGCGGCGACGAGGCCGACGGAGCAACGGGCGAAGCAATAGAAGAAACAGAAGATGCAGAAGGTGGAGAAGAAGAAGGAGAAGAAGAAGGACCGCCGTGCACGGCGGCGGTCGCTCCCCGGGGGCAACTCCGGCGGCCCAGACGGCCACTGCCACGGCCACAACCCCAGAAACACAAGAAGGTAGGTTCCCCCTCCCCAATTCCATTTTATTTTATTTTATTTATATTTTTCTTGATTTTTCATGGCCCTCGGGCATTAAACCTGCAACTCAGACAAAACACGCCTCCAACAGGGGCGTTACTCAAAAACGAAACGTCCTAATCCAGGGCGTTAATCATTTTTAATTTCTGAAAATTAATTATCCTTCATGAAAAATGCCCTGAAGCATGTCGTTTCTTAAAACTTATGATTTTTCATGAATTCCATGCTCATTAAAATATTTTCATGAATTATTTCGCATGCTGTCAGTTATTTGATTTTTCTGTTAAATTGAGAAACCCACGCCCTCCAGTAGGGCGTTAATTCAACAAGAGACGCCCAAACCAGAGGGCGTCGCTTCATTCATTAACGACCCAAAATTAACCACCTTTAGGAGAACGCCCTACCACAGGGCGTTAATTCAACAAGAAACGCCCAATACCGAGGCGTGATTAGAAATATATTTCAGAAATAGAAAAACGGCCACCAAAGAACGCCTAAGACTGAGGCGTGATTAACATAAAAAACGCCCTCATTAAGAGCGTTACATTAAAGTTCACTCTGAAAAACGCCCCCCACAGGGGCGTGAATTTATCAAGAAACGACCTGAGGATAGCCGTGAATTCCAAAAATGCTAAAATTCAATATTTAACCCAAATCAAATGTAATTTCACATGGATACTCACATAATTAAGAAAACTAATTCTCTTTTAATACATGCAGGGGTTGATGAGGACCCGTATCTCATGGGTCATGGTCTGGGCAGCATACCAGGGTCTCCCCGACTTCCAGAGGGTTAGGATAGAGGCCATGGGGTTTGGGGCTTTTCTATCCATTGAGCCTTTTAGACCTGACCTAGCACTGATCCAGGTTTTGAGGGAGAGATGGGATAGGGTTAGCCGGACTTTTCTGATGCCCTGGGGGCATATGGTTCCTAGTTTAGAGGATGTAGCCAGGATTACAGGTTTACGGGTAGATGGTGAGGCCGTGAGTGGGTTCACCTATTCTGACTATTCAGAGATGGCCCAGAGGCTACTAGGGCTTGAGATGGTCTACATGGGACCTAGCGAGTGTAGGACCATTTTCCGTACGGACCTGACTACGGTGATGGGTCTAGGAGATGCCAGGCATAGGTCGGGGGAGACCTTAGGTGAGTTTGCACAGCGACTGACCGACGGGTGTAGATCTATTTAAAATCCACTTTTAAATATAAAGAGCAATAGATATGATGAAAGCAATAAGATAGCACGGGGTGCTAAAAGGGAGTTGTGATCGCCAGAGACGCGAGGGTCTCAAAGAGGAGACAACATGGGGAGATGATCGCAAAATACCTCAAATATGCGGGGGATGTGAGTACTCCTTTCTCTTCAAAATCGGCCGGCCGACGAAGAGAGTTCTTCCTTTAATTACCCTTGCAAAACAAAGACAACAACACCAAAAGATATAGATTAGAAACAATGGTGTAGCATCAATTCATGATAGAAATATGTGAGCATGAAAATTGTAAAAGAACACACCTTAAGGGGGTTGCCCTTAAACCCCTATGCAAAAGGGTGGGAATATGAATGATGAATGCAAAATATAATAAGGGGAAAGAGTGCAAGAGTGCACTAAAGGGGAGATACTCAACGTGGTTGAGAATAATGAAAAAAAAAACAATCAATAGGAGATGGGCATGCATGCACAAAAACAAAGCAATAAACAAAAGAAATAAAAGTAAAGAGGAGGAGCCTGTGCGTTGGCTCTGATGCTCAAGGGGGAGGAAGCTTCAAATAGGATGAAGATGAACCGTGGCTTCTCCTTTAGCCAACCGCAACAGCACCTGTGAAGAAAAGAAAACAGAAGAAGAGAGGAAGAAGAGAGGAAGAAGAGAGAACAGAAGAAAACAAAAAAACACAGAAGAAGAAGAAGAAGAAAAAACGGAAGAAGAAAAACAACAACAAAAAAATGAAGCAGGAGAACGGGAGAAGAAGCAGAAGAATAAGAATCACCCCTTAACAGAGCTACTGAAGTTCTATTAAGGATAGAAGAGGAGATAAGGAGGGAAGAGTCCAAAGGAGGAAGAGATAAGAACGGGCAAGAGCCCAAAATAGGGGAGGATTAAGCTAGGCAAGAGCCCAAACGAAGCAGGAGTCTCTCTGGGAAAGGCTGCGTTCGTTCGGAGCACAAAAGTGAAACACGACTTGGTTCAGGGCGTCAATTTTTGAATTGACGACTGGCTAGAGGGCGTTTCTTAAAAACACGCCTTAGATCAGGGCGTTAATTCAAAAATCAAATTTTGGAATTTATTTGAAAAATTGTGAAACACGTCTGATTCAAAGGCGTTAATTAAAAAACGCCCTAACAAAAGACGTTAATTTAAAATATTCAAAATAGGGCCATTTTTTATTTCTCAATATTATTTTCCCATTTTTTAGGTGAAGGTGCATCTCGTCTCACTGATTCCAACGACTATTTTTGCGAATTTTTCTGACACCCGGAAGGCCACCAAATCACCTCTGGAAGAGAGTGGAAAATAATATTAAAAAAATAATTTGAAAAAGTGACGACCGTGTGTAAGACGTGAATTCAATTTTTGATTTTTTTTATTCTTTTTTAATTAAAAATAACGTCCATGGTTAAGGCGTTAATTCCCGAAAAATTCCGAAAAAAATTCCAGAAAAATTCAGAAAAATAGGAAATTCAAAGAATGGACGCCCTTTAATATAGTCGTTAATTTTTTAAGAAACGCCCATGTATAAGTCGTTATTTAAAAGACGCCCCACGTCAAGTCGTTATTTCAGAAAATAAGGGAAAAATCCCAAAAAATCCAGAAAAATCCAGTAAAATAGGAAAAAATAGGAAAAAATAAGAAAAGGGTGAAAAAAGGGAGAAATCCAAGAAAAGTGAGAAAAAACCACTCAAATAGAACTAATTTAAGGGTCAAATTGGGGCATTACAAGGCAATATGAGATGTACTCACAGTAACGTCAATTTTGGCGTGTCTACAGCTGCCCCGCCTTGGCGTCTGCTTTGCAAGGGAGCAGAGCAAACTGAAAAGTAGATGCCAAGGTGTGATGAGACACGCAATCAACATCACTTGATGAGAATCGAAATCAAAAGCTCGAGATGAAGCAATCTCGGGAAATTCACGGAAATCAACGATGTTTGGATAAAAAGGGGGAGTGTGCACGCGGTGCACGAAGGAGATAAAAATGATCAACTTCCAACGCGGTGGAAGTACCTCAGGTCACAAACCTGTAAGTTTCACCATTGGGGAGCGGTTACCAGCCAGTGGACGTGCTGCAGCCAAGGTGGATCAAAGGAAAGGAGATAAAAATAAGATGATAAAAATCCAAACAAGGAGCTTTCGAGAAAATGACCCAAAACAGCGACAAAACGAACTGAAGACACAATTCGGCATGGAATATCTCATATCATAGATCAAGATCAATTTGGCTCCCAAACAGCTCATCAGAATGATTTTTCAACAGTTGATTCAAAGTCCTACATGAATGCATGCTGGGTTTAAAGGGAGAATAAATCAAATGAAAATATAAGATAATCAAGGATAATATTGTTAAACTGCCCAGACTGGGTCAAGAAACCAATTTCGCGAGCTGATACTAAGCCGAAGCATGTTTATCCGCGCACCAACTCGTAAAAGGGAACCATCGTCCCCAGCCTTGGACGGCTCAACGGCCTATCCGTATGACTAAGACTCCTTTGGAATCATCATTGTTTTTGATGAAGGGGAACTCAAATCCCAGATTTACCAAAGCCACAAGGTCCTTGATATAATCTAATAGCGTATTAACATATAGTAAAATGCATACAGGGAGATTGTGATAGCAATGGGCACATGGGGGAACTGAGAAATGAGGTGTCAGCACCGTGGGGCTTGGATAATGATGATACCCAGTCGGCGGGACCATGAGCTTCTTATCCTGCGCTCAAAATTTCATTAGCCAAGATATAAAAGATATAACAAGCAATGAATAAGGCCTTTAAGCATAGCATAGTATTTCATAGCCATGAATAACACATAGTAGGGCAAAGCATGGATAACATGAATAGCAAGGCATTGCAAAGCATCATTATTTGTTATGTTGTCATGAGGAGACAATCTGGCTAATCAAAATTGGAGCTGAATGATTGAAAATCGAGAAAATGATTAGCAGGAGTTGATTGAATGATAATGAGATGAATAATCAAGATGATAACCGGGAGATGTAACAATCAAAATGCCCAGGGAGATATGAGGAATTGATAATCAAATGCCCAGCGGCAAGTCATGAAAAATGTCGGGAAGAATCAATGGATTGATAACAATGAGTGAAAGGGGACTCATCCCGTGCTCCTGGTCCTTGCAAAATTTGTTGTTCCTGCAAAAGGCACCATCAGAAAATACAATGCAAAATTTTTGGAGTTTTGAAATATGCAAATTTTTATGAGTTTTGAAAAAGATATTCAAATTTTTATGAGTTTTGATCAATATGCAAATTTTTGTGGGTTTTGGAAAATATTCAAATTTTTATGAGTTTTGATCAATATGCAAATTTTTGTGGGTTTTGGAAAATATTTAAATTTTTATGAGTTTTGATCAATATGCAAATTTTTGTGGGTTTTGGAAAATATTTAAATTTTTATGAAGTTTTGAGAAAGGTATTCAAATTTTTATGGATTTTGGACAAGAAATATTCAAATTTTTTTGTTTGATTTTGGTTATATTCAAAATTTTTGGATTTTGGTTTAGACATAGCTAATGCAGCATCCAAGGGTGTTTTAAACCATTAACTAGGGGTCCTCGTTCCTTCCCCTTTTGCTTAAAACTGCCCAAAGCCGGGCGTGCATTGAAAGTGGCGTCCTATAACCGACTGCCTTTGATCAACGGTGCCCCTACCAAGGCCATACCCGAGAAACATTCGGTCTTGGAGGGAGAAGAGAAGAATAATTGGAGATAAACTTTATGCAGGATGGGAGACATCCAGACTTGAATTCCTTCCAAGGTGTTAACCCTCAAAGAGGTAGTCTGTTGCGCTGGGGCTTTGTGCCTTTGATTTTTAGACCCATGACATGCATACGACCAGGGTTTTCCCTGCGGGGACTTTACCACTCTTGACATGCCATATTTCACAATTTTGAATTTATTGAAATTTCAACTTGATTTTCATAATAGCCCTTGTGGCTAGATGTATATCATGAAAACTCATATTGATTTTGGGTCAAGACTGCCCCTATTTGAGACTCCTCTCGTATTGGGGATTACCAAGGTTGGTCATCTCATCCGTCAACCTCTTGCCCCTGCATGCGGCCGAGTGAAGAAGAGAAAAAGACTTTCAGATACACTCATGGCATGGCCAAAGTAGGGACGATGTTTTATCAACGAAGCCGGCTAAGGACGCCGTGAAGTGTGTGGAATGCCCAGCTAAGGGTTGCTCTTAACAAGCGGGGAGAGAATGTTGAATTCCCAGCGCGGGGTTCTTATTACCCAAAGTGCTGCGAAAGCAAGTCTAAAGACTCTTTTGAGAATGATTTCATTAAACAAAAGCCTAAGATAAAGGTTTAAAACACCATTCTTAATCTTGTTAAGAAACACCTTATCTTAAAAACACGCCTTATGCAATGATGAAATGATATCGTGAAAATGCGTACTTACGCCAAAATATTACCTTGCAACCTTCGTTGAAGCAGCTGCCCAGACGGATGGTCATTGTGGGATAGTCCTCTTTGGCAGATAAAAGGATTGGAAGCAAAGGATTGAAAGTGGCTTAACAAGAAGTGGTGGTGCCAAGACCAGACTCAGACGAATAAGAAGAAAAGGAAGAGAGGCGAGGGCTAGAACTCCCTCACTAAGGCGCGGAGACCCTGATCACATGAAAGGTCTACAGAAGAAGTGGAGAATTAGAAGGAGGAGTGAGGACTAAAGCCTCGAAAGCAATGGGAGAAGGGGCAGATGCCCAAAGCAGTGGATGTGGAAGAAGTTGGGTCGGACCCAGAATTAGGAGGAATCAGAAGAAGAAATTGGTAGATGGAAAGAGGCGGATCCGGAGGGTCCGGAGGCAGAGGAGAATCATGGGAAGACCCATCCGGAGGCTCCGGTGGGATAATGGAGGAAGGGACGCGATGCCCTAGGAAGAAATAGGGAAAAAGATGATAAAAAAGGTGACGGAACAGGAAGAAGAGAGTAAAAGATATGAAGTCCCGGAGGAGCAAAAAGATGAATCGGAAGAAAAATGAATGATCCGGAGGCTCCGGAGGAATCAGAAGGAAAGGGACGCGATGCCCTGGAAAATGATAGAGAGAATAAGACGGAGAATCCGGAGGTTCCGGAGGAATGATGGAAGGAGGGACGCGATGCCCAAGAAGGTCCGGAGGTTCCGGAGAAATGAGGTGGAAAGGGGCGCGATGCCCAATGGATAAAGAGAGGGGTGAAAGATCCGGAGGTTCCGGAGGGATAAAATATCGAGGGAGAAGGTGGAAAGGGGCGTCGTGCCCGAGGGAAAAGTCCGGAGGTTCCGGAGGAATAGAATCAGAAAGGGCGAGATGCCCAAAGAGGAGGGATAACATTTCTGGAGGTTCCAGGGAGATAGCAGGAAAAGGGACGCGATGCCCCAAGAGGAGTGGACAAAAAGATGAATATGAATAAGATGGGAAGTGCGGAATATCCGGCGGTGCCGGAAGGCGGGGAAGATACGGGTTTGGAAACCCGGGAAGCAGGAGGTGCAAATGTATGCAAAATGATGGATGTAATGAATGCAGTGAATGGAATGAATGAATGAATGAAAAATGCATGAAATTCAAAGAAGATGAAGAATGTGAAGGGTGAGAAGGTGAGATCCTCCTATTAACCCTTGGAATGGCCCATGAATAAAAGGTGGTGGAAATGGATGAATAGAAGATGGAACAAATAGGAGATGGCCCCTTAGCGCCAAGATAACTGCCCCTCCACGGCAGTGAAAGTGTGTAGCCAATTGGCCCCATAAGAGGAGCTTCAATAAGTGGCAACTCCCTTGGAAAGCAAAGATCAACGATGTGAGAGAGTTGGGGAGTTGGAACGGGAAGCATCGTGTTGCCCATTGAATGTGGTATATATGGAAAGTTGAGCAAAATGGGCATTCGCCCCTTGTAAGGAATAATGAATTTGGAATTCGAAAGTAGGAACAAGGGGTGCCCTGCCCGGCCCTTAGACGACATCAACGCCCGGCATTCTCCTCTGAGCAAGGGCAGCGGCTTAGCCTCTTCAATCGTGCTCGGTACAATAACCCGGATTGGCATCCGGCAAATGAATTCCTGTATCTTGAACGGCATAGCCACGGCCAAATCCTTCTTGCCCGGCTCTTGATCATCCTTGGCGCAAGTACTTATAGCAGCGCTCCCCTTCCGAGTAGTAAAGGGAGGTGAGGCAGAGGCGGAAGGCTTCATGAATGGTGGAGGTATAATGGAAGGCGTTGGCAAATGGGTGAGCGTAAGCGGGGGTTCAAACACGTCGAGTTTCTCCCTTTGCTCGGAAGCAGTTGAGATTGGCTCGGGTGCAAAAAGGGGTGGATCCTGCTCGGGATTAGCCACGGGTAAGGGTAAAGGGTTGAATGGTGGAATATGCAAAGTGGGTTTTGGGGTTAAAGGCATAATGGAGGGTAATGGTGGGGAAATTGGGGAAGTGGAGGCCGAGGTGGAGGCTAATGGCATCATGGGGGGAGGTGTAATTGGTGGAGGATTAATGGGTGAAGGTTTGGTGCGTAGGAAATGCCGGACAGGGCGAGCGATGTTAGGAGTGGGAGTGGGAATGGGAAGAGACTCAATAGGCGCCGGCGCGGGCGATTGGAATATCGACCCATCGTCATAACACCAACTAGTCTCGTAAACAGGGGTTGAATTAGGAGTGGTTTCCTCCTGAGCAGGGGGTTCATCGAATGAAAGTGGGGAAAGAGGAGAGTTAAGGAAACTCGGAAGGGGTGCCTGCGGAGCTTCATCATCCTCGTATATTACCTCAGATTCTTCAAATGCCGGCTCTTGCTCACTTGAAATGCCGAAGTCATAATCATCCCTCCTGTCTTTCCATTCTCTCTCCATCTTTGTAATATCATCCAAAGCCGCATGGAGAGGATTAATCGGAGTAGGAGGAACTGGCCGTGAACTTGTAACCCTCTTTAATTGTTCCTCCATGGAAGTAATCTTATCAAGGATATCCTGCTGGAGGGGAGTAACATGAACAATAGAGGGTTGGCAGGGCATTGAAGGAGGAGCCGCATAAGAAGGCCGTGGAGGGGAATTGACGGGATAACCCTTAGAAGAACCCGGATGGGCCGGATTGCAAGGAATAAAAGGGCCTCGGGGCCGTGTTGGAGGAGGAATAGAAGGAGGCGGGTGTTGGACCACCCGAGGAGGAGTATGAGTAGGAGGAGATGGGTAATGGGCTACCCGAACAGGATTATGAATAGAAGAGGGCGGTGGGTGATGGGCCACCCGTGTAGGAATAGAAGGAGGAGGAGATGCAGGAGATGCACCCTCAACGGCGGCCTTAAGGGCTTGGATCTGTTGAGGGGTAAGATGATCTAATGCATGCAAGATTTGAGAGACCCTCTCATCGTTGGGAGGAGACGGTCCCGGAGGAATAGTGGTTCGCAATTGAGGAGGGGGACCATAAGAATGGACACTGCCCATGGGTCGGGCATGACCATGAGAATAAGGACGTGGTCCCTTGAAAGAGTGGTGAGAATTGTGATGATTAACATGTTGAAATTGAGGATAAGAAGTGCTAGGTTGTGCATCCTCATGAATTGAATTGAACATGTTTTTCTTATCATGGTAAGCCATTATATAATCAAAATTTCACAATAATATGCAAAGAAGCACACAAGTTGGAATGGTTACCGTGATTTTGATTGTTTAAACCTTGGTGAATTAATGAATTTTATGCAAATTGATATGATTCACACAAGGGGAACCTAGTTTCAATATGATTTAACTCCAATGCCAACTAGGGACACTCTCTCACCACGTGTAGGCCAACTAAACTCGGGACTCCAAAAAGGGTACAACCTGCCCGGCGTCCGTGAGGGAATCCACGGGTGCGGGGACTTATGGAGGCTTGGTTTAGGAATTTCCAATCCAAAGAGACGGAATGCTCAATGGAGGGTCGTTCCTTCACCAAGGGGGTGTGTGGCTCCTAATATGTGGAGAGAGGAAGTCTCCCAAACCAATGCAAAATGAATGAATGAATGAATGCAAGATATAAGCAAAAATATGATACAGTGATAAACAAAGGGGTTCGGTGAAAACACAGGAATAAGACGCCCTGGGGCAGGGCGCTACCAATCAAAAGACGCCCTTTGGCAGGGCGTGAATCACTGTGGGAGGCCCACAGGCAAGGTAAAACACGCCTTGATGAGAGGCGCTACCAATAAAAGAGACGCCCTTGGGCAGGGCGTTAATTATCAACGATGCTCAACCAAATAAAGAGACGCCCAGGGGTGGGGGCGTCAAATCATGAAAACGCGCCCTGATGAGAGGCGCTACTAAATAAAGAAACGCCCTGTGGGAGGGCGTGAATTCTTTCAAACTCCCACGGCCGGCGGAGTGGAAACACTCACAGTCACAGAGGCAATCATCACATATGATTATCAAGATAAAAACATGCTCATCAAAATTTTAACTAAGTGGAGATTTTAAAACAAATCTATTCAATTGACAAATCACTTAGGGGAAAGTGCAAAGCACAATGGAGGGTGCCCGAGGGGCACAAAGGAAAGGGTACCGAGGGTACCAATGGGAAAGGGCACACTTGGGTGCCAAAGGGAAAGGGGTAATCAAATGAAAAACAAAAAGTGTCCCACCGTGATCGCCAATTTGTAGATCTATTTAAAATCCACTTTTAAATATAAAGAGCAATAGATATGATGAAAGCAATAAGATAGCACGGGGTGCTAAAAGGGAGTTGTGATCGCCAGAGACGCGAGGGTCTCAAAGAGGAGACAACATGGGGAGATGATCGCAAAATACCTCAAATATGCGGGGGATGTGAGTACTCCTTTCTCTTCAAAATCGGCCGGCCGACGAAGAGAGTTCTTCCTTTAATTACCCTTGCAAAACAAAGACAACAACACCAAAAGATATAGATTAGAAACAATGGTGTAGCATCAATTCATGATAGAAATATGTGAGCATGAAAATTGTAAAAGAACACACCTTAAGGGGGTTGCCCTTAAACCCCTATGCAAAAGGGTGGGAATATGAATGATGAATGCAAAATATAATAAGGGGAAAGAGTGCAAGAGTGCACTAAAGGGGAGATACTCAACGTGGTTGAGAATAATGAAAAAAAAAACAATCAATAGGAGATGGGCATGCATGCACAAAAATAAAGCAATAAACAAAAGAAATAAAAGTAAAGAGGAGGAGCCTGTGCGTTGGCTCTGATGCTCAAGGGGGAGGAAGCTTCAAATAGGATGAAGATGAACCGTGGCTTCTCCTTTAGCCAACCGCAACAGCACCTGTGAAGAAAAGAAAACAGAAGAAGAGAGGAAGAAGAGAGGAAGAAGAGAGAACAGAAGAAAACAAAAAAACATAGAAGAAGAAGAAGAAGAAAAAACGGAAGAAGAAAAACAACAACAAAAAAAACGAAGCAGGAGAACGGGGGCCGAAGCAGAAGAATAAGAATCACCCCTTAACAGAGCTACCGAAGTTCTATTAAGGATAGAAGAGGAGATAAGGAGGGAAGAGTCCAAAGGAGGAAGAGATAAGAACGGGCAAGAGCCCAAAATAGGGGAGGATTAAGCTAGGCAAGAGCCCAAACGAAGCAGGAGTCTCTCTGGGAAAGGCTGCGTTCGTTCGGAGCACAAAAGTGAAACACGACTTGGTTCAGGGCGTCAATTGTTGAATTGACGACTAGCTAGAGGGCGTTTCTTAAAAACACGCCTTAGATCAGGGCGTTAATTCAAAAATTAAATTTTGGAATTTATTTGAAAAATTGTGAAACACGTCTGATTCAAAGGCGTTAATTAAAAAACGCCCTAACAAAAGACGTTAATTTAAAATATTCAAAATAGGGCCATTTTTTATTTCTCAATATTATTTTCCCATTTTTTAGGTGAAGGTGCATCTCGTCTCACTGATTCCAACGACTATTTTTGCGAATTTTTCTGACACCCGGAAGGCCACCAAATCACCTCTTAAAACGGGGTTGAAAATAATATTAAAATATTCAATTTGAAAGTCACGCCCTCACGTACGTCGTGAATTTTATTTTCTATTTTTTTATTCTTTTCGAATTCAAAATAACGTCTTATGTAAGGTCGTTAATTCTCAAAAAATTCTGAAAAATTCTCAGAAAAATCTAAAAAAAATGGAAATTTGAAAGAATGGACGCCCTCCAATATAGTCGTTAATTTTTTAAGAAACGCCCAAGCCTAAGTCGTTTTTAAAAGACGTCCCACGTCAAGTTGTTATTTCTGAAAAATTAATAAAAATAGAGAAAAATGCCCAGAAAATCTAGAAAAATCTAGAAAAATTCAGAAAAATCCAGAAAAATCCAGAAAAATAGGGAAAAAATAGAAAAAGAGAGGAAAAAGGGAGAAATCCAAGAAAAAGTGAGAAAAACCACTCAAACAGAGCTAATTTGAGGGTCAAATTGGGGCATTACAAGGTAATATGAGATGTACTCATAGTAACGTCATTTTGGCGTGTCCTTACAATTGTGTCTAATGTAACCCCATAGTTCAGACACGTCCTGGCCATGAATAAACTTACTACAATGGAGAACTCTGATGAAAGGGCCCGGTACATTCCAACCCAGTTAAAAGACTCCGCCATTATGAACATGTTTGAGTCACCAAAGCCCAAAGTGGTCAGAAAGACAGGCACTGGTGTCCCCGGCGGAGCCACAGAAGGGGTCGTGACAAAATGAGCAAGTGGGTGCGGTCAACAATGCCAACTATGCAGTCAACCCAAGGCCTCCACAAATGCCCCGACTTCCCCTCCAACCAGGTCCTTTCCCTCTTCGTCCTCCACCCCAAAATAATCCACCCCAGGATAATATGCCTCCATTACGTCAACCCCAGCAACAACAACCACAACCTCAGCAACAACAACCACCGCTTCAGTACAACCAAGTTCCACCCCCGGGGAACTATGGTCCCCAACAGCAACAAAGGAGGCCGGTCGGTCCCAAGAGAGCCTACTATCCACCATTGCCAGAAACCTTAGCAGACATTTTTAATGCCCTCATGGCATCAAACCAACTCGCCCTACCCAGAGAAAGGCCCGTGTGGCCCCCAAATGTTGATACCTCCAAATACTGCGTCTACCACAGGCAGCCAGGACACACAGTAGATTACTGCTTCCATTTCAAAGATTACATCCACGATATGAATGATGAACATCAAATAGATTGGGATGAAATGAGACGATACGTCGCCGCTCTCAAGGCTAGGAGACCTCCTCATAGGCCACAGCAGCAGTTACAACAGCAGCAGCAGCAGCAACCACAACAACAACAACAGCCTCAGCAGGCCCCACAACAACAGCCCGACATGGGCATAATCCAGAATCCATTACCGGAGCACCAACAGCCCAATCATCAGGTTAACCCCATCTCCTCCTTCCCGAAGTCGGGAGAGAGCAGGTGTGGCACCAGGAAAGTACCTCCATTCTTTCTACCGCCAATCCTATCATCACGCAACACCCTTGCCTTGCCCGGGTAGCACCTCTCTCTCATCAACCCGCGTCAGTATCGCCTTCACCATTTCCACTACCATTACGCCCTCTCATCCGTACCCCGATCCCCTATCAACCGACACTCTCCACTACGCCTTCACACCCTCTCATCTTCTCCCACTCCCCCACTTTACCATCCACCTCTACCACATTTACCCCTACGCCTTCTAAACCCCTTATCATCCGTCAACCATACATAACCCCGTCTTTCTCCACCATATCACCACTAATGCCTTCAAAACCACTCATTACCCATCACCCACCTCAAAATCATTGCCCACTTCAAGCCCTACCCACTTCTACTTCGTCTCCACCTCCACCTTCCAGACCCCTTATCCTTCATAATCCGCGCGATATCCCCTCTACCTCCACCATGCCTCCACCTAACAAACCCCTCATCAGAATCCCTGCTCCCGTCATCACCCCTGCTTCATCAACCATTCCTCCACCACTACCCCTCAAATCCCTGTTAAAACCCACTGCTACCCCCACAGAGGTACAAAAGCCGCAGGCAATGGTGCTCCGGAGTGGAAGGATTTTCCACAGGGTTTTCCCCCACAACAGTCAGAATCCTGAGCAATCTCAGCCAGAGAAGGATGATGGAGAACAACCAGAAAGAGCTATCCCTGGAACACAGTATGATCTATTGAAACACTTGGACAAGACGCCTGCTCGGATCTCCATCCTGGAGCTACTTCAAAGATCCACATCCCACCAGGCGGCCTTGATGGAATACCTTCAAAAGTCATGGTTAATGAGGACCTCCCCGTGGAGAAGATTTCGACCGTCCTGACCCCAACAGACACACAACCGGCCATCATGTTCCACAACTACGAGCTCGCTCCCAAGGAAGCTCGGAAATATGCATTGTGCATTTCAATAAAAATTAATGGGGTATCCATAAACCCGTGTCTTGTGGACACGGGTGCGTCCATAAATGTGATCTCCATGGACACCCTTCAGTTGTGTGGGGTCGACGAGGAACAAATAAGACCTTCCTCGATCACGGTCACGGCTTATGACAATAGCAAAAGGCCGCCGCAGGGGATGATTATTCTGAAGGCAGAACTAGGCCCCATGTCAATTCCCACGGAATTCCATGTCCTCGACATGGACCCCACATTCAAGGCTATACTGGGTCGCCCTTACATCGAAGCCATGGACGCTGTGCCTTCCACCAACCATCAGTGCATGAAGTTTCCTTACAATGGGAGATTATTAAAGTGGTCAGTACACCTGTCCTTCACACAGTGGATGCTATCAACACCTCTCTGCCCTCTGTTTGGCCGTCTCATCGGCCCATATTGTCACTACTGGACGTGCGTGATCTATCTCACGTTCCACTAGCACCAAAGAGCCGGTCAGGACAACCGCAACATCATGTCTCCCTTTTCACTCCAAAGGTTGGGAGATTATGAGGAACATCGGCTATCAACAGGGTAAAGGTCTGGGCGCACAATTACAGGGTATGCTCAAACCGCCAAAGGAAATTAGGCCGAACCGTAGGTTTGGCCTAGGCTTCAAAGGACCGTTCAAGGCGGATTGGAAGCCCCTCACATGGACTCTATCAAACCACTTCAACAGAGGGCCCGTTGTTCAGATGGGAGATTACCCACGAGAAGCATATGGGGGATCACATGCTGTATATTTGGCTGAAAAATGTCCGAGGATCACCAAAAGAGGCAAGATCAAAGATCCGGAATGCGAGTGGAACAAATGGTTCGACATACGGGACATTTCCGTTGCACTGGAAAGGATGTTCTCGTCTCCGCAGCTTGAAGGACCACCATTGATCTCCGAATACCAGAGAATATTACCACTCTTGCCAAGGTTCCAAACTATCCTCGTCCTCGCCAGAAGGACCCTGTCATCGACGGATCTTCATCCGTCCTCAACATTGCCGTCGACGGCTCATTAGCCGCCATCTTCTCCATCCACTCGTCTCAGCCTTTGCTGATATCTTCTTCCTGGGCCAGACAATTGTCTGATGATCTTCCCAGATCCCCTTCTCTGCTTACATACCTACGCGGGCTTCTCAACCCGCGCCAGGTCTTCAACCATGATCTGCTCTATGAGCCTCACAATCCTCTAGCCATAACCACTTTTCTCTCTCCTCCAATCTCTTTTCACTGCTTTGTCATTAAAAATGAAAACGAAAAAAAAACGTCAATTTTCAAACTCCCCAACAACACATCTTCGTTGAGGAAACCTCCTACATCTCCCACGGGTGCGTACCGCCCTGCGGACCACCCGTCCAAGGTCCGATGAGCGACCTTTTCTACCCCTCCTCTGAGGGGTCTTCTCCTGTACATTCTACACCATCCTCTTCGTCTTCCTCTTCTTCTGTAAATATTGTCAGTCAATCTAGGAATGATAGGTCAAGGGTAGTACCTAGGAAGAAATCCAAGGGTAGGCAGATCCCTCGTCGATTCCTTCTGGATTTAGCCGCCAGGTGTCAGGCCCTTCTTGCCATCCCCCATTTGTTAGAAAATCCCATCCGACTACCGAAAATAGAATGTGAGGGCGACTGTGCATTTGATGAAGGGTATGGAGTCTACGAGATCACGGATGAAGAATGCCCCACTGAAGATGAGGGTGAAGAATATGAGGATGCGGCGGGCGCATACGCTAGTGGAATGAGGAGATTCGACGAGCCGTCAACCGCCGTAGAAGAATCCACCAAAGAAGTCAACTTGGGAACTGAGGAAGACCCTAGGATCATCCTCATAAGTGACAACCTACCACCCTCTGAAGAAGAGGCATTAATTGAGGTTCTCAAGGAATATAAGGACACGTTTGCATGGAGCTACGAGGATATGCCGGGTCTAGATTCAACCTTGGTCGAACACCGTTTAACCCTAAAACCAGGGTCCGTCTCGGTAAAACAAAGGTTAAGGCGTTTCCACCCTCAAATGGCTTTGAAAATGAAAGAAGAGGTCGATAAGCTCCACAAAGCCAGGTTCATTAGAGTCGTTCTTTATCCTCAATGGGTGGCGAACATTGTCCCGGTCATGAAGAAAGATGGGAAAGTCAGGATTTGCATCGACTTCCGGGACCTTAACCGCGCGTGTCCAAAGATGATTTTCCCTTGCCTCACATTGATGTGTTGATCGATAACACGGCAGGTATGAGACCCTCTCATTCATGGATGGATTTTCAGGATACAATCAAATTCGTTTGGCAGAAGAGGATCAGGAAAAGACGTCATTCACTACCCCTTGGGGAACATATTGTTACGTGGTCATGCCGTTTGGGTTAAAGAATGCTGGAGCTACTTACCAAAGAGCTATGATGGCCATATTTCATGACATGATGCACATATATCTGGAAGTGTATGTGGATGACTTATTGGTGAAATCAAGGACCAGGATGGAACATCCAGAAGTTTTGGCTAAGGTCTTGCAGAGGTCAAGGGAGTTCCAATTGAAAATGAACCCGAAGAAGTGTGTGTTTGGTGTGTCGTCGGGTAAATTGCTGGGGTTCATTGTGAGTAAAACAGGGATCGAGATAGATCCCGACAAAGCCAAGGCTATCAGGGATATGCCGCCTCCCAAGAATTTGAGGGAAGTCCGAGGTTTAATCGGGAGGTTGCAGTTTATTCGTCGGTTTGTGTCCCAACATTCACAAAGGTGTAGACCTCTCTACGAGTTGACCAAGCCAGGAGTAGAATTCCACTGGAATTCTAAATGTCAGAAAGCTTTTGAAGGGTTGAAGGAATATCTGGCTAGTCCACCCGTTCTCATTCCACCTAAACCAGAAAAACCTCTGATCCTTTACGTCTCAGTCTTGGATGACTCCGTGGGAGCCGTCCTCGCACAAGCTGATGAAGAAGGCAAGGAACGGGCAACCTATTACTTGTCCAAACTTCTCAATCCCTGTGAGCAGAAGTACACCGTCATGGAGAAAACCTGTGCTGCCCTCGTTTGGGTAGTGCAGAAATTGAAGCACTACTTCTTGGCTCATGAGGTCCACTTGATTGCTCGAATGAATCCTATCAAATTCCTTCTGGAGAAATCCGTCCTTACGGATAGGCTAGCACGCTGGCAAAGTTTTCTCTCTCAGTTCGACATCACCTACATCCAGCAAAAGGCGATTAAAGGCTATGCCATAGCCGAGCATCTCGCTCACCATCCTCTTCCCAAGTTCGATCCCGTCCAATCAGAGTTTCCAGATGAGGAACTAATGTCCGTCAACCAATCAGATGAGCCAATGTGGACGCTATATTTTGATGGAGCTCTGAATTCTCAAGGGAGAGGAATCGGCATCGCCCTCCTGTCGCCTGAAGGCCTCACATTCCCATTGGCATACCAGCTCAAATTTCCAGTCACCAACAATATAGCCGAATATGAAGCTCTTCTAGCTGGCCTAGAACTCGCTCATTCTTTTCGTATCACTGAGTTGCGAGTCGTAGGTGATAGTCAACTCATCCTTCGCCAGGTGCTCACTAAATATCGCACTCGCGATCCCAAACTCAAGCCATACCAAGAACTCACTGCTGCCTTTGCCAAACTGTTCACCAAACTGATCTTTGTTCATGTCCCTCGTCATCAGAATATTCTCGCCGATGCCCTCGCCTCGTTGGCATCATCCATAAGGTTCCCTCTAGGAAGATGGTTTAAGTCCATTTCCATCTACAAACTTCACGCCCCTGCAATCGATGATGCTTCCTACGTAAATATCAAAGACAGGATAGCAAGAAGATCCTGCAGGAAGATATCCTTGAGAAGAGGGAGATCATGTTGGCAGAGGCTGAAGAAGAACTGGCTGATGAAGAGAAACCATGGTTCTATGAAATCGTCAAATACTGCCAAGATCAGTCTTATCCTGAAGGGGCCACCACAGAGGACAAGAAAGCCATAAGAAGGGTGGCTCAGAAATATACATTGGTTGGAGGTCTACTCTATAGGAGGAGCCTTACTGGTATTCTGTTAAGATGTCTTGGTGACGATGAGGTTTGGAAATGTGTAGAGGAGACGCACTCGGGTGTGTGCGGTGGCCACGTGAATAGTCAGATGCTCGCCAAGAAGATCATTCGCAAGGCTTTTATTGGCCCACTATGGAAGAGGATTGTGCTGTCTATGTCCGTAGGTGTGTCAAGTGTCAACTTCACGCCGATAAAATCCATTCACCATCTTCCTCACTTCATCCAATATCCTCCCCGTGGCCTTTCTCCATGTGGGCATTCGACATCATTGGTCCCCTAGGTGATCCCAATTCCCTCACCAAGCAGAAATCTTTCATCCTTACTGCGACGGAATACTTCACCAAATGGGCCGAAGCCGAAGCTTACGCGGAAATCAAGGCGTCAACAGTCTGCAAGTTCATCATGAAGAACATCCTCGCCAGATTCGGCGTCCCAAGCACGATCGTCACCGACAATGGGCCACAGTTCATTTCTCAGGACCTACAGGACCTCTGCAAAAGGTACGCAATTGCATTGCATCATTCATCGCCTTATTACCCACAAGGTAACGGCCAAGCGGAGGCCACCAATAAAACATTGCTCAAAATCATCAAAAAAACCTGCGAGTCTAGTAAGTTTTCAGACTGGCCAGAAAAACTTATCGAAGCCCTATGGGCCTATCGCACTTCAATCCGTACCCCCACCGGGCAGACTCCATTTGCCCTTACTTATGGTATGGAAGCGGTAGTCCCGTACGAGACTCTGATCCCTTCTCTCAGGGTACAATTGGACGAGGAATTTCCCCTCGACGATCGTCGTAATTCACTCCTCGCCCAGTTGGAACTCTTGGATGAGAAGCGGCTGGCCGCTGCCGAACACGCGCGTGTGTATCAAAATAGACTCGCTCGCTTTTACCAAAAGAAAGTCGTTGAGAGAAAATTCAAAGTCGGTGAGATGGTCGTAAAAAGAATTTTTGTCAAACCTGGAGGTCCGCGTTCTAAGCTCCAACCCAATTGGGAAGGACCATTTGTAATTCAAGCCGTGTACCCTGGCAACGCCTACAAGCTAGTCAACGCCGAAGGGACCGAGTTATCCCACCCTTGGAATGGGCTTTATCTTAAGAAATACTACCCTTAGCACAAAACAAAAAAAATGATGAAAAGATAAAAAACATCAAAAACAAAGAAATACCGAAAACCACTAAAAATATGGAAAATTCAAAATGCCGATGCCTGGCAGTCACCATGTAGTTAAGTCCTGCATCTAACCTTCATGTTAGGATAGGGCCCATTAAGGCTTGGTAGGCACCGGGTCTTGGTTTGCCAGAACCGTGGAGATCCCTGTCCGGCCACGTCGGCCTATGCTCGCTCGAAGGAAGCTAACATGTGCTCACTTATGTATTTTATTCAAAAAAGTCGGTAGCATCACCTACGGTGGGGCCCCACCCAGAAGATCTCCGGAAGCTGTAATCTTTATTCTTTTCTCTTCGACCAAATGAGACAGTCGGCGCCCTTAAAACGCTGAGCATGAGAAACCGAAACTCAAACCCCAAAGGCAAGAGTAGGATCCATTTCCTCGAGCATCGATCAGAGCACGAGAAGAGGGCAGTGTCCCCGCAGGCATACGAAAAGGGAGCCCACAAACGTCAAACGACTATATCTCCCTCACAAAAAGAAATACAAAATCAAAATCAAGAGAAAAGCCTGGTCGTGACCGTGCCTGTTGCGATAAACGGAACCCCTCAAAGCAAAAGTCTGAATCCACAAAAGGGGCCGTGGAATGTAAATGCTCGAGATTTGGTCCGAAGTTGTCCGAAAGGAAAGAGTTAATGGGCCCTTATTCGCTCGCCGGGTTAACGGCTTTGCCGGTCCTCTCAGGAGGTTTATCCCCTACACTCTTCCTTCTCCCTCTAAAGATGAAGGTTCGATGGAGTTTCTGAAGGGTGAAAACTGCCTAGGGTCTGCGACCTTATTTTAATATACACATTTGGTTGCCTACTTTGAAAAGCAAAAGCTATCGCTGCGAAGGAGTCTCCGTGTTTCTGGCTGGTCAAGACCCCTGTTTACCGCCTTGATGTCTTCTTGTTTAACCTCGGGCTTAGGCCAATGCAAGCGCGTCACCTATGGGTGCGACGGCGTCTGATTCCGGGTCAGCGTCGCGCGGTTGGTCGTTAGGGTTCCAGGGTGTTCCATCATATACCATCTAGAGTTGTGAGGAAACAGACCCGGGTCGGGCAAATCATTTACCTCAAACACCTTTTGGGTGAATCCCTGTGGTCGGAAGCGACTGGGAGCCTAAGCATGGCATGACGGTATTGTCATCAGGGTAAGTCTTAGCCGGCGGGATCATCATTCGAGGGGTCTAGAGGCCCAAATCAACCTAGATGTGCACTTAGGATACCTGGGAGGTTAGTAAGAAACCCCTGTCTCACGTAGGTTAGGTGCCATTTGGGTGCTTGCCAGGCGTTAGAAAAAAAATTGAAATGATAAAAGCAACAAAAAAATGGAAAAGAGAAAATGTACATATTTGCAAACAAAAAAATCTTTTTTATGATAAAACAAAAAAATGCCAAATATAAAAAGAAAACAAATCAATTTTGCATGATTGCATTTGCGTGCAGCATCTCACTTTTAATACCGCTTGCATTCGTGTGCTTGCCTATCGCATTTATCATCACCGCATCTTTCCCTTGCCTTCGTTAAATAAAGGCTTGGCCCCATGACCAGTTATCAAGGATAGTCACAGTGACCATTTGCTTATTGAGCAAGGGGCCAAGTCAGAACAGAAATTCTGATTTGTTTGTTTCAGTGATGTGTGCAGGGATTCAGGCAACAGAAGCAAAGGTGAAAACCAAACAAACCGAACCTTGTATTTTATTCCAAAAAAATCAAAAAAATTACATCAAGTTCCGCCCTCTCTCTCCGCATTACTCGTCCCGCTACTCTCCGGGCAAAACGCTCTCAAAGGTGCTACCCAACTACGAAAAGCGGTACTCCTACCGCTTTGTACTCCCCTTCTTATTCCCACACCCCGGCATTGATCCACGGAAGCAACAGAGAAGCTACCAACACGAAAGCCACGCTCTCGTGCTCTTCGGTAGCGCTCCTCACCATCTCTCAGCCACTGTTCAGCAAGAAAAAGGCTGATTCGGAGTTCGAATAGTTGGGCCTCCATGGCCCTTCGTTCCTCCCTTTCAGTCAATCTGTTGGCTCTTTCTCTCTCTGCGTCTCTTTCTTTCTCTGCACGTTCTCTCTCGCGGTCTTCCCTCTCCAACTGGAGAGTGATCCTCAGTTCCATAGCATCCCTGAAGAGTCGTCATCAGGATGACGCCGCAGTTCCCTCTCCAGTTCTGCTATCCTAGCCTCCTTCTGCGCAGCTTGGGCAAGCGCTTCTTCCGTCTCCTTTTCCTGCCGAGTGTACCATCTCAGATACGCGATAAGGCGTAAACAAAGAGAACTCAACACTGAAACTTTTACCTGTATACGGAGCATCCCTTCTGCCTCCGCAGCACGCTGCGTGGCATGAGCAAGTTGCTCATGAAGCAAGTCAAGTTCTGAGGTGGGAATCCACAAGCTGGAAGAGGCACCACCTACTCCCATCGCTGGGGAAGCCGCGCCAATCTGGGCATGCTACGACCGCGTGAATTAGCAGCCAACATCTGGAATCTGGGGTTTTAATTAGGAACGCACTGTACACCTACCAAGGCGCTCGTAGCTCCGCGGGCATCGCCCAACCGTTGCTCCATCTCTGCCAAGCGAGTTCGTAAAGTCGCTATCATCGTATCACGGATATCCTGCAGCCATACGAGTCAGCATTTCCACCAGAAAACCAAAAAGGAGAGAAAGAAGAAAAGAGAAAAAGGGGAAACCTACCTCCACAAGTCCCCGGGGTTGGAACCGCTCTGCGTACTTTGTCCTATATAGACGCAAGTAGTCCTCGCTATCCCGCCCTGTGATTCTACAATCGTGCCACCCCGTTGCCAGTCTTCATACTGTTCAGGGAACGCACGCGCCAGTCAATGCAGGTCGCCGGTCCTCGCGTCTCTCTCCCAACGCGAGGTGGCGCAGCTGAATCCACCCATTCTTGAGCCAGTCCCAAAGTCCTCATAACCAATCGTAGCCGAAGCGGCTCGATTTCATTCAGGCAGTGCATCCACAATTCCCGTCCGAATCGGGCACGACTTGCTAGAACCCACGGCTGGTCGGCATCGACCATGTCTGAGTAGGTCTCCGGTTTACCATCGCTGCAGGGAACTCCTGTAGCTCCCGCCTTAGCACCATCAGTTGGTAGGTTAGGGGTGCCGCACTCATGATGTAAAGGTAATGTACGGGTCGATCACCACGGGGAAGGGAAATTTGGTTATTTTTCTTTAGTTGGAAAATAGCCCTTGTGTTTGAAAAACATTTTTTCAGATTTTGAGTGCGCTTAACAACTAACGGAAATGAAATTACAACTTGAAAAGACAAGGGATAAGTAAAGAAAATTTAGCCTAATTGAGTAGAAGACGTCGTCGTTTCCACGCCGAACCTTTGATGATGATCGTTCCGCCAAGGAGTCGACGCCGTGATGGAGGATTTGAAGAAGAAATCACCGCTTCGGGTATGTTTGAAACACTTAAGAAGAACGGGGGTTTGCATAAAACAAGGTTGAAACTTTAAGGTGAAATAAAACAGAATTCAAGTGGAAATGGGGGTTGGAAGAAATGAAATAACTTGATATCTGAATGGAATTAGAAAAAGTTGAAAACATGAAAGTTGTAGAGAATTGAAAAAGGAAGAACTTTTATGAAGAACACAGAATAGAGAATGAAAGGAAGATAAGGAAACAAACTTGAAAAACTATGACCTATTGGTTCTGATGAACAGTAATTGACAGAAAACCAGGCACCTAGAAAACTTAATTCTAAAGCTCAAAAGAAGAGGAATTTGACAAAGTGCAAGAAGAATAAAACTTAGAGATACAAGAGAGGAACAACTCTTATGAAGAACTCAGAGTTATTTGAGGACTAGAAAGACTCAAAATGATGAATGGAAGAAGGTATCACCACGGATGAACAGTAATGCACAGGACAGCACTTAAGGAAATGGGTATTACCTCTATGAATTTGGACGAATTTGAAGAAATGCTAAACAGAGAAGTTGAAGAAAACATAAAAAGGAACAACTTTTATGAAGACAAGAATTTGAAATGAGGATCACAATAATGAGAAATAAGGCTATGAAAAGACTGAATTCCAAAATGAAACTTGTATTGCAAAAAATTCAACTTACAAATTTGACTTCAAAAGCTTGGAAAAAACACAACTCAACAATCAAAAACTCAGAAATGTAAAGAACTAACTTACATTACAAGTGCCCATAGCTAGCTCTCTCCCTAACTCCATCTAGTTCTAACTCTAACAACTAACCACTCCTTTCATTACAAGTGATACCCCCTTTATATAGGGTTTACAATCTCTTCTTGCTCATATAAAACACTCAAGTGCACCTAATTTTTGACCCAACTTGGTAGGCTGGAATGTGCTGAACCTTTTGTCATTTTTCTTGATTTTTTTCGGATTTTTTTGGAATTTTTATAGCCCCTTTTCTTCTCTCTTTCTCTCTTATTCTCTCTGCCGGTGCGTTGCGCCGACCGGTTAGGCCGGGTTCGGCGCCGGCCGTGTGGGCCCGCCGTGCGCCTGCCCGCCTGGCCGCCGCCGCGTGTCGCGCCTTGGGCGCGTGCGCCCCGCCCGCGTGCCTCGTGCTGCTGCCGCGTGGACGCGGTTTGACCGCGCGTCTGCCGCTCGGCCTCGCCACGACCCCCCCGCCTTCGCCTGGCCACGACCCCCCCTTAGTTCGCCTTTCTCGCCTCGTCGCCCGTGCAGGGGGCGCGATAAGGCGGGAAGGGCGGTGCGGGGCGGGGGGTTTTGAATATTTTTTTTCCGTTTTTTTAATATTATTAGATAAGTTATATATATATATATATATATTCTATATATTATATTGATAGAAATAGTTAGAAAATCTAAAAAATATCAAATAATTTTATTTTTTTTCTAATTTTTTTTCGTTTTTTTTGAACAAGTTTCTGGGCTTTGACCTAGTTGATCTATAGATTATTATTCTTTTTTTGCTTTTTCCTTGGAGGCTTTCCCCTCGAATTGCGTGCCTGCATAAATACGTAAAAATTATCATAAAATTTATTTAATTTCAAGAAAATTAAAAATTTGATACAAAATCAATAATATAAGTGTGAGAAGTGTATATTTAATATCAATTAAGCTCATAAAAATACATATACTCATAATTAAATGATAAAAATACACACTAATCAGGGTTCCCACCGCCTGGCTAGCGGCACCATCGCGGGTCGCCAATGCCGAGCTCTCCCCATGGGGAGGTAATAATAGCTCCACAGCTGCTCAGCGCAGGTCATCAGTACCTTGAAAAAACACAAAAAAATACAAAACAAGCAAAACCAAAAATACCTGGATAAATGGTGTGAAAACCACTCACAGTCATCTCACGATCCGCTTCTTGGAACAGGCCTGCAAACAAGTGTGCCAGCATGGCAGCTCCCCAGGCATAGTACCCTACTCTTTCAAGGTCTGACAGCAGCTCCAGGAAGCGACATTGGATACCGTCCCCTTTCGAGCTCAGTACCAATCTCCCCAAAAGGAAGAGGAGAAATCTCCTCAAATCTATGTTGCATCTTTCCCAGTTGCCGAAATCTGTGCAGTACACGGCACGGCATCCTATTTCCATCTTTCCATGAACTCTTCTGAGGATTCGTCGTCCCGCCGACGAGTGTCGGTGAGCCCTAATGCATCCATGAGGGACGCCCTAGCTACCGACCTGTTTTTTCCGACCATCTAGGTCCAAACCCAGTAACTTCTGGGCACCTTCTCGGTAGTCCGCGTAAGTGACTCCGGTCACTGCCTCGCCATCCACCTTGAGACTCGTAATTCGGACCACATCTTCCAGGCTGGGCACCATGTGCCCCCAGGGCATCAGGAATGCCCGACTCACTGGGTCCCATCTCTCACACAAGGCTTGGATCAGGACCAGGTCGAGCTGGATCGGCTCGATCCGAAGAAAGGTGCCAAAACCCATCACGTCTAGCCTGGCCTTCTGAAAATCTGGGAGACCTCGGTATGCTGCCACTACCAACTCCCATGAGATCTGTGATTTCATCACACTCTACGCATACAAGAAATGGAGAAGGTTTGGTCAGAAAGAAAGGAAGAAAAAAGAATGGAAAAAAGGGCAAGAAAGCTCAGCTAACGAGTTGTGATTGGGCCCTTTCGCTGAAGTGCCCTTCGAGGTCCGAAAGCCTCCTGGAACTACTACCACTGGATCTGCTTCTCTTCGAGGAGTGGGAAGATTCGCCCTCCATCCAACTCTCAGAATTTGAACTCCTCCTCTCCCGTGAGAACTTGTGCTCCTGAGTTAGCTCTCGATATACCTGGGAGGATAAAAGGGACACGAATTTATAGAAATGGAAGGAGTGCAGGCCAAGATTGCCTCCATCACCTGTTAATGATAGCCCTCGCGATGAGGCACCTACCATGCGGTCCCGTGTGTCACTTCACCGCTCGCACAGGGTGATTGATTGGACGAAGAATATGACGACTAGCCCCCTATGTTGTCTAGGGATACCCTATCATGTTTTGGAGGACGCCCGTAAAATTTGACACAACATCCGGGAAAAGGGACTAGGGCCGTCATTATTGACTTCGACGGTAGATTCCTGTGGAAAATGGTCACAACAAGACGCGATTCTCTGCTCGGGGTGGAGTCTCGGCAGACCCATCACATGGGAACAGTGCAAAGGAGAGAAGTGTAGGGAAGAAGGAACGCACAAGAGAACAAACAAGCAGCAGAAAATCAAATCACTCCATTCATAATTCTACATAAGCTGTCATAAACACTAAATCATAGAGAGGAGGCGAGGTCCACTGCTCGCCAACTCGTGCCATTATCTCTTGCTCGTCCTCTAGGCGCTCCCTCTCCTCTCCCCTGAGGTGAGGGTCCCTCAGAAGCCTCTGGATCCCCGTGCAGTAGCACCCGCCTCGCCTCGTGGCGCCGGCTCCACAGAATGACTCGCTGCTCCTCCCCTGGCGTGGCGAAGAAGCCACTAGCGGCAAAGCGACCAGACTGGCAGAGTCGCTCCCGGAACTCTCGCGCTCTCTCATAGCGCGTCTCCATCCCTCCTAGCCTCTGCACGACGGCCTGAAGGCCCAGCTGGAGCTCCCTCACTTGGTCCTCCAAGGCCCTCCTCTCGGTCTGATCCCGCTGTCGCTCGGACCTTCTCTCGGCTTTCTCTCTCTCTGCCTCTCTCCTCATCATCTGCAGAAGAACCCTTAACTCCAGGATGTCTGGAGAAGGCCTCTCCTCACCACGATGCCGCAGCTCCGCTACAGTCGCCACCCAGGCATCACGCTCCTCTTCCGCCCGGGTCGCGCGGGCCACCGCACCGGCAAGTTGTTCCCGGAGGGAGGCAATCTCGAGAAAAGGGGCCGAGGAACTGGAAGATGCGCCACCAATCATCCCCGCCGTCGCTGTCTGCTGGGCACGCTGGAACAAAATAAACAACGGCCGTCAGTGAAACTCCAAAATCTGAAGATAAAAGTGCGGCACGTAACTTACCAGGAGCGACAGCTCATGTTGAGCGACGGCCAGCTGCCGCCTAGCCTCTGACAGTTGGGCGCGCGAGCCGCCGATGCCACGCGTGTCCCCAGCTTGGGGAAGCCCCGCATAACTCTCTCTCTGCCGCCGCAGGAAGTCGGCGCTGTCCTGCACCAATACACTCCCTTGCTGTCCAGGGAGACGTACGTGCCAGTCCTCGAGCCTCGCCTTGCCGCGACTCTCCCTCCTGACGCGGCTCGGCTCATCCGCACTCGCCCACTCATCGGCCAGGCCCAGGGTCCTCGCCATGTCCTGCACCAAGGAAGGAGGACCTCGCATCATAACAAAGAACGCGTCCCCTGTCTAGGACGCGTCCATCATTTGAGTGCAACACTCGCCGAACCCTTTCCCCCCTCGCGCGGCTCGCTTCAAAACTCAAAATGGATCAAAAGAGGAAGAGATCGGAGGACCTACCAGACCGTGTTCACCTCCCTCCGCGACATCGGGCCCCTCGGGTCCCTCGGGGGCCCGAAGCGGCCCTTCCTCCTCCATAGACGCCGTTCCGTGCTCTGGCGCGTCCCTCCTTGGGCGAGGGGTCCCGCGTCCCTCTCCACCTTCACCATGGTCGGGCCCACCGAACTCCATCGATCAAAAGAGGAGGAAGATGAAAAAGGGGGCAAGCGAGTTTCGGCGGAAGGCGGGCTCGTTTGCGGGTAAGGCACGGGAGAAGAAAGGCCACCCGACGCTTTAAATTTGAATTCAAGGATTAAGACGCGTCCTCGCGCCTGGACGCGCCCAAAAAGGGAGAAAGGAACATAATCCCCCCGTGCAAAGTAGTTCCCTTCTGTCCAGGGCAAAAGTCTCGTGAAGCGTAAACAACGTGGTGCAAAAGAAAGTGCGGGAAAGAAAAGGGCACGCCACACGAAATCCATTTCATATAATAGTCAAAGTACATCATACAGTGAGAAGGGTGACGTGTACAAGCAACTCTCTAACTCTCGCTGCCACCCTCCTGGTCATCTCTCTCCTCCCTCCTCTGCCGGGGATCCCTAGGGGGCCTCTGCGAACCCTGAGAAGCCGTGCTCGCCTCGCCCTGCGGTGGCACTCCAGCCTCGAAGGCGCGACGACGCTCCTCGGCCGAAGAAACCAGATAGCTGCCCATGGAAAAAGAACCAGACTGACGAAGTCGCGCCCCGCGTTCCTTCGCCCTCTGGTACGCTCCTCGCTCTCCCGAAGCCTCCCCTCCGCCGTGCCGAGACTCAATCGGAGCTCCAGCAGCTGGGCCTCCAGAGCCCTCCTCTCGGTCTGATCCCGCTGTCGCTCCTCCCTCTCTCTCTCCCTCTCCTCTCTCTCTCTCACCGCCTCCCTCCTCGACAGCTCGAGGGCGATCCGCAGATCCAGCACGTCACGAGGGAGCTCCTCAGCCTCCCGTCGACGCTCCTCCTCCAGCTCCACAATCCGGGCGTCACGCTCCGCCACCCGAGCGTCGCGCTCCTGCTCGGCACGAACAGCACGCGCCAGGGCCTCTCGGACCTCGGCCACCTGTCAAAGCACGCATGCACCGTAAGAGAACAGTGATAAAAGGAGAGCAGCCAGAAGGAGAGTCGAGGTCAAGCAAACACTCACTCGAGCCTCGCGGTCACGCTCGGCCTCCTCAGCCCGAGCCACCGCATACGCCAGCTGCTCCTGGAGGGCAGAAACCTCCGGAGGAGGGCCCCGCGAACTGGAACCCGCTCCACCAGCCATCCCGGCTGTCGCTGCCAGGTGGGCCCGCTGAAACACGGGGCAAACGTCGGTCAAAGGCTAAGCATCAAAAATCCAGGTCACAAAAAATGCATTGCATAGACTCACCAGGATCTCCAACTCCTGTCGGATGGCCACTAACTGCCGCCTGGCGTCTGCCAGCTGGGCCCGCAGGTCGGCGATCATGTTGTCACGAGCATCCTGCATTGCACATAAGTTAGTGCCACATGCATATACATATAGAAGGGTGAAGCATTTTCATTTCACTTACCCCTGCCATACCACCAAGGAAGAGGCGGTCCCCGTACGTAGCCCGGTACCGTCTCAGGTAATCAGTACTGTCCTGTACATGGGACACCACTGGGACCCCGCCCTGCTGCCAGTCCTGGTACTGTGCTGGGAAGCGCGTACGCCAGTCCACAATCTTCGCCTTCCCCTTGGTCTTCCGCCCGATGCGGGCCGGCTCATCTACATCAACCCACTCCTGGGCTAGCCCCAATGTCCTCATAACCAGCCTCAGCCGAAGCGGCTCGATCTCGTTCAGGCAATGGACCCACACGTCCCGCCTGAAACGAGGAAGACCCGCTACAACCCAAGGCTGGCCAGCGTCGCCCATGCCCAGGTAGGGTCTCCACACCACCTGCATCACCATACATACATCATGTTAGTTACCATTCAGTCACATGCATAAACACAAAAAAATCATACGCATCATACCATGGCCTCGGGATACTCGCTCAGCTCCCGACGAAGTGACGCCAGCTGGTAGCTGTGTGGTGCCGCTACCACGACCGGCCTCCACTGTCGCGCTAGAGGAACGGCTCTCCTGTTCCCCTGCCTGGCCCTCCCCATCGGGAAGTAGTAATAACTCCACACCTGCATCCATCATACATCATTAGCACGAGTAATTGCATATTTAACTACGGTAAAATGCATAAATAAATTGTGTACCTGGAGAAAAGGTGCGAAGCCGCTGACTGTCGTCTCCCTCTCTGAAGTCTGGGAGAGATCAGCAATCAAATGGGCAAGCAGAGCCGCTCCCCACGCGTAGTGCCCCACTCTGTCAAGGTCCGCCAGGATCCCGAGGAAGCGGCAGTGGATGCCATCCCCCTTCGTCCCCAGCAGAAGGCGGCCCAAGAAGAAGAAAAGAAACCTCCGGAGGTCTAGGTCCACCAGCTCCCGCTCGCTCGGGTCCTGGGTGAAAGCTGCACGGGCATCTCCCTCCAGTCGTGCCAGAAACTCCGCTCCAGTCTCGCTAACCCGCTGGCGCGGGTCGACGAATCCGAGCGCCTCCATAATCTCCACTCGGCCAACTACCCTGCTGTCTCTATCAGTCACGCTCGTCTCTAACCACAGCAGGTCCAGGGCACTCTCTCGGTAGTCGGGGTAGGTGACCCCACTCACCGCCTCTCCGTCCACCCGTAGCCCGGTGATCCGAGCCACGTCCTCCAGTGACGGCACCATGTGCCCCCAGGGCATCAGAAACGCCCGGCTCGGTGCGTGCCACCGCTCCCTCAATGCCTGGATAAGAGGAAGGTCGAGCCGAAAGGGCTCGATCCTAAGGAAAGCTCCAAAGCCCATGGCGTCCACACGCGCCCTCTGAAAGTCTGGCAGCCCACGGTATGCTGCCACCACTAGGGACCAGCTGATCCGGCCCTTCATCACGCCCTGCACACCACAAAACCAACAAAGAACACATCAGCATCATGAATAGTAATAAACAATAACACTGTATATACTACTTATGTATTTTATTTTATTTTTATTTTTAAAAAATATTTATGTTTTTTTTGGAGGCGTCCAACACCTGGACGCCTCCTTTACTTTTTCTTTATTTTATTTTAGAAAAACCCAAAAACCAAAACAAAAATAAATAAAATATATATATATTATCATGAAGGCGTCCTAAGCCCTGGACGCCTCCTTATTTTTAATTCTATTTTTATTATTTACGTAAATAAATAAATAAAAAAAGAGAAAAAGAAAATGTGGAGGCGTCCAGGCCCCTGGACGCCTCCTTCCCTACTCACCGCTCCTCACCACACGGCCTCTCGTCCGCCTATCCAGCCTATTAAACCAACAGATCGAAGTTCCGAAGGGCTTACCGGGTCGTGATCGTCCTCTCCCGCGTCGCCAGCATCCACTGCAGCCTCCACGGCCAAAGGAGGAGCCTCCTCCCCCGCGGCAATCTCCTCCGCTGCAGCAGCCTCCTCGGCATCGTCCCTCAGCCTCCTCAGACGACGAGCCCATCGTTTCCGCTTCTCTCCACCCTGACTCGGGCCTCCCTGCTCCATTCGGACTAAGAATGGGTCGTCTGGAGTAGCTGGACGGTCAAGATGAACAGTGTAAGTGAGTAAGGGGGGAGCCCCCCCTATATATAGATTTCCCTTTCCTTGGGGCGTCCAGGCGCCTGGACGCCCCCACACTTTTTATTTTTTTCAAAAATTCAAAAAAAAGTAGGGGCGTCCAGGCGCCTGGACGCCCCCAAAAATAAAAAAAATAAAAATTTCAAAAATCAAAATTAGGGGCGTCCAGGATGATGGACGGCCCCAAAAAATAAAATACCAAAAAATAAAAATAAAAAATTAGGGGCGTCCAGGACCCTGGACGCCCCCATGATAAAAATTTTTTAAAAAAATATATATATGTATATAAAAAAAAGCATCTTAGATAAGTGTATATATAATCAAACCAAAATAAAAATACAAAGAAAAATGAAAATAAAAAAAATAATAATTAAGTGGACAGGGGCCCAAAACATCCAAATGTCAGATTTTATTCCATCAAAAAAGCAGAATGAACTACATCAGGGGCTTAGGCGCCTTAGGCCTTAACTTCCCCAGTTCGGTCACATAAACTCTCCACAGCTCGCATTCTTCCCCCACATGCGCTAAGGCCTTCCCGCAACACCTGTCTTCCAGGGTGCTTTGACGGCCTTCGCTTCCTTCGCATCCGCTTCAGTACCCAACTCTCTCTTCTTCAAAGGAACGATGCCAGTCGATAGTGGGAACGAATGGCGTGGGATGCCAATCTGGAGGCAGCACCGATGCGCATTATAAAGGACGAACTCGGTCGCGCCGATCAGTTGAAGATCAACTTCGGAGAAGGCCTCATGAGGAGCTCAAGCGAAAGCAAACATGCCGGTGCGCAAGTAAAGAAGCCTTGTGTCACGGTGCGAAGTGAGACCGCCAGTCTTCACGTTTCTTCAGCCACGGAACGCGGTTCACTACAGTACCACCGAAGCCTAACACGTCGGCTATGTGATGAGGAGGGCTTTGTTGAAAGAGCTTCGAAGCAGTTGGCATTCCCTCACGGTGGTCGAATTTGAAGTGCAAATCAAGCCAGCAATTCAAGACAAGTGCGCAACCAAAAGGAGGCTTACCCATGCTCGAGGCAGTAAGGCCGCTGTAAAGATAGGCAAGGACAGCGGGTCCCACCCTCTTTCCACTCCAGATTCCGCAAATGGCACTTAGTTGATCCTCCTCCACTATGTTGTCGGTATGAGGAAACAAGAGAGCACCCGCCAGACAGATAGTGAACCCCTTCATGATTCCTCTAAGTAGTCATCATCTGGTGCCCCCCTCAGGGCGTCCATGACCCACTCCGCAAGCTTTTGCAAATCAATCCCCTTTTGATTACGCACCTTCCTGGCCGCGTCAGGCGGCATGAAGCTTCCAAGGACGCTTTCGGAAGTCCTCCGTGTCAGCATCCGCATAGCCTTCACCTTCCCGTCACTCTTGAATTTCTTCAATCCGAGCAGAAGTTCCACCTCCTCGAGGAGGATGGTCACCTCGAAGGTCGGGAAGATAAAAGTGTGGGTCTGGGGATGCCAGATCTCCACTAGTGCGCCCATAGCCGCCCAGTCCATACGAATCTTCTCGTAGTGTTTGGCGTGAATAAGGAGCCCCTGCAGATGCCACTTCGAGAGTATGGCCCTCATGCCGATGGAGATGTTGGAAGTTAGCTTTGAAAGCCATGGCAGTTTGGAAAACTTCCTCGGGCCTGGGAAGAGTGGATATGGCTGGAAGAGAAAAGAAAGAAAAGAAATGAAGGAAGTAAGAAGAAGGCTCACGTGGAGAAATTTGAAAAGAATCAGCTTACCATATGCGACATGATCGTCCCACTCAGATGACCCTCGAGGTCGGAGAGTCGCCTGATCTCGCCGCTAGGCCTGCTCCTCTTCATAACGCGGGAAGACTCTCCTTCCATCCTGAAATCTCTAGATTCTCCTCTCCTTCCTCTCCTGAGCTTCCAAAACCCACCTTGGTGCATTTGAATGAACTAGCCTAAGGGGAGTTCTTATAGGAAGGGTAGGGCGCTACAGGACAAAACATGTCACATCAGTGGTCATTGTCAAGATTTTGTCTGGATCTCCTTTGTACTGTGGTGCGATTCTGCTATGATTCTGCTACTTTCTGATAACCTTTGCTAGTCTGTGCAGGTTTTACTAACGGACGTCTTTGTCCTGTCTCCTGTCCCACCTTTCAATGGTTGGTCCCACCATGTCATGCATCATAGTATATGATACCTACGCTACTAGAACATGTCAAGGACCTTGCGACCCGAACGAATCCGGGATTTGAGTTCCCCTTCAACAAAAACAGTGATGATCCCGAAGAATTTGGGTTGTACGGATAGGCCGTTAACTTGTGGTAGCATGGGGACGACGGTTCCATTCAGTGAGTTGGTGCGCGGATAAACGGGCCCCAGCCCAGTGTCGCTCACCGGATCGGTATCCTGACCCGTTCTTAACAAGTTGACAATATTATCCTTGGCTATTTTCTATTTTAGTTTGTTTTAAATTTTTCTTTAAGCCCAGCATGCATTCATATAGGACTTTGATTTATTGCGGAAGATCATTCAAGTGATTCGATTGCGAAAGCCGCTGTGCTTCAATTCTTACAAATATGAGATATTCCACTCCGAATGAAATACTGAGTTTCCTTGAAACGGCCCTACGTTGCTCTTCCAAAGGAGACCCTTGTTTGGACAGACCCTCAGATATTCCTTTACTTTTTACCTTGTTTGACCCACCTTGGCCGCAGCACTTCCACATTGGCTGGTAACCGCTCCCCAAAGGTGAAACCTCCGGTTTATGACCCAGGTACTTCCACACCGAGAAGTTGGTCTCTTTTTTCGTGCCTGAGTGCACATTCACCCTCCCTTATTTGATCTCCGTCCAAGCAATCGTCAAGACTTGAAAGACCTCTTCAAGGTCGCCTCATTGAAACTTCAGGAAAGATTCCAGACAGTAACGTCAAAAGCGTGTCTCATCACACCTTGGCATCAACTTATCAGTCCGCTCCCACTTCATTTCACTCCACTTCGATACCATTCCACTACGTGTCGCTCCCTTGCAAAGCAGACGCCAAGGCGGGGCAGCTGTAGACACGCCATTCCTGACGTCTCCTGAGAAAGTCTCATATTACTATACAACGCCCCGCAACGGCTTACGCGTTTTGAATCACTTGAGTGCTTCCTTTTCTTGAGTCTTCATCCGCCCTTTTCGGCATCCAGAATCGTCTCTTCACGGCATTCGGACGGCATCAACACCAGTCAGACGCATCAGGAGGTTCCGGAACCAAGAAGGGTGTCTGCCGGGCGGCCGCCAACGGCTGAACTAAGGACCCGGGTGGG
Source organism: Amorphophallus konjac (assembly GCA_022559845.1). Classification (NCBI taxonomy): domain Eukaryota; kingdom Viridiplantae; phylum Streptophyta; class Magnoliopsida; order Alismatales; family Araceae; genus Amorphophallus; species Amorphophallus konjac. The sequence continues at coordinate 104,401 of JAHNEJ010003247.1, forward strand.
TCTTTATGGGGGCGTCCAGGCCCCTGGACGCCCCCATTCTTTTAATTTGTTCAAGCCGAAAACCAAATAAAAAAAATATATTAATGGAGGCGTCCAGGCCCCTGGACGCCTCCATAAAAACAAATATAAAAAATACATAATACCAGTTTTGGTAGTAAAAACAAAACATAAAAATAATTAATGGAGGCGTCCAGTCTCCTGGACGCCTCCATAAAAACAAAATATAAAAAATACATAATTCCAACTGGGCATAAAAAACAAAACAAAAATAATAAAAAATATTTTCTTGGAGGCGTCCAGGCCCCTGGACGCCTCCATCAACTCCCTCACGGGCGCCGGCCACCGAACGACGGTTTGTCGTGTGTGAAAAAATCCAAATTGTGGAGACGTCCAGGCAGCTGGACGCGCCCATTTCAAAATCACGAGGCGCCGCTCACAAAACCACGCGTTGTGCCAAACCGCGTGCGGCCGTCGGTGGTGTTCGGTGGACCTGTTGGAGGCGTCCGGGGCCCTGGACGCCTCCACAAAAATATTCTAAAAAAATAAATAAAAATAGAATAAAATATTAGTTCGGCCCTGATGGAGGTGTCCAGGGTCCTGGACGCCTCCACCCTCCGGAGCCCTATAAATAGAGGCCCACCCCCTCAGTTCTGGAGGAGCTTCTAAGAGATCCGATAGGCTGCCGGAGCCCAGAGGCTACCGGAGTCATTTCTAACCCGTGGGGTCTTTTGTAGGTGGAGGTTCTGCCGGCTTCTCGGGTGCCCACGCTCGCGAGAGGAAGGTCGTCTTCATCCACCGCGCTTCCACGTCGTCCCTACGCTGCCGGAGCTCCGCCGGATCTCGCCCTCGGCTCCTCCAATAAGCCTTTTCTTCCCCTTTTTCTCCATAGTTCTTTACATTCATCATACTGCATCCTCTATCTCCCTACATAAGGGCGCCGTCTCTTGCATACTTCTTGCATTCATCATCGCATTTTTCCTCCTACTCGAGTCCGAGAGGGGTTTAAAACCACACCAACCAGGTGTGTGTCAGGTCACGATCTCGTTACTTTTATTGCAAGGAATTGTTACTACACTGCCATTTTCTAATTCCGTTCGTTTATTGTCTACTGTTTTGCAAGGGTAACCAAGGAAAGCCCTCTCCGTCGGCCGGCCGAAGGGGGAGGAAGAAGCAACCCGCCATCTCCCGCTCTTGAGGTAGGCGCGATCACTTTCTTTATTTTGGGGTCTTTTGGCCCCTGGCGATCACATCTTGTTCTCGAGGCCGCGGCGAGTCACTTCCCCAATGGCCGTTTAAATTCCCGTTCTTATATTCTCTTTATATTCTGTTATATTCTGCTCATATTCTCGAGGCCGCGGCGAGTCACTTCCCCAATGGCCGTTTAAATTCCCGTTCTTATATGTTATATTCTTATCTATTCATATTCTCGAGGCCGCGGCGAGTCACTTCCCCAATGGCCGTTTAAATTCCCGTTCTTATATGTTATATCTTATCTATTCATGTTCTCGAGGCCGCGGCGAGTCACTTCCCCAATGGCCGTTTAAATTCCCGCTCTTATATTTTCTTTATATTCTGTGATATTCTTATCTATTCATATTCTCGAGGCCGCGGCGAGTCACTTCCCCAATGGCCGTTTAAATTCCCGCTCTCTATATTCTCCTTATATTTTGCTATATTCTTATCTGCTCATATTCTCGAGGCCGCGGCGAGTCACTTCCCCAATGGCCGTTTCAATTCTTGCTATTTAATTTCTGCACCATTCCCGTCCCTCCAAGGCCGCGGCGAGTCACTTCCCGCTATGGCCGTTTAACCCCCATATCTTGCTATATTACATTTGTCCCGCTCGCCCCGCCGGAGCAATCTCCCGTGGTGGCCCCTTCTCTTTTCTCTTATTTTGTGTTGCAGCAAACAAAAGAGGAGCCCGCGCGCTCCGCGTCCTCTCCGCTTCCCCGAACCGCGTGACGTCGCTCACAGTAGTATGGTGATGAATGATGCAATGATATATTAACCTTCTTATAGAGGTTCCGGAGTTCTTGAGAGACAAATTGAGGCCCGCTGTCGGTGACGATATCACTTGGCACTCCAAACCGCGAGATGATATTCTTCATGATGAAGCGGCATACTGTGGTGGCTTTGATTTCTGCATAAGTTTTAGCTTCCGCCCACTTGGTGAAGTACTCCGTAGCCATCAGGATGAAGGACTTCTGCTTGATTGCAGAATTCGGGTCACCGAGAGGTCCGATGATATCAAAGGCCCACATGGAGAATGGCCAAGGAGCAGAAAGAGGATGAAGAGAAGAAGCAGGAGCATGGATTTTGTCAGCATGGAGCTGCATTGAAGGCACTACGGACATAGGTGGAGCAATCCTCTTCTAGGGTTGGCCAGTAATAGCCTGCCTAAGAATCTTCTTCGCCAACGCCTGTCCATTCACGTGCCCTCACACTCACTGGAGTGGGCTGCTTCTACTACCTTCCAAGCCTCATCGTCATTTAGACATCTCATTAGAACTCCGTTGAGAGCCCGCCTATATAATTCTCCAGCAACAATCGTGTATCTTGTGGTGACTCTTCTAATGGACTTTCGCTGCTCGGCATTTGCCGTCTCCGAAAATGAACCATCCCTGCAATATTGCTCAATTTCGTAATACCACGGCAACTCTTCTTCTTCTATGATCTCCTCAAGCTCAGTTAATGAGACTTCCTTAACTTCTTCCCTTTTTGCCTTCCTTTCTACAGATTTCCTAAGGTTGTCAAACCAGGGATCCTGAAGGGAGGGAGCGTCTAACCACTGGACCACAATGGTCTCAGTGGCACGACTGAGGGGAAATGAAAGAGAAGAAGCTAGTGATGCCAGGGCATCAGCCAAGATGTTCTAGGAACGAGGAGTGTGAATATAGATAAGCTTCTGGAATTGCCTAGCCAAGAGCGTACCAGATCTGATAGGGCTTAAGCTTAGGGTCACGGGTGCGGTAAGTTGACAGAACTTGACGCAGCACCAACTGAGAGTCTCCTATGATGTTAAGGTATCGCGCGCCCATGATGTAGGCGTGCTTCAGACCGGCAAGGAGAGCCTCATACTCGGCTATATTATTTGTGGCAGGAAATGAGAGTTGATAAGCGACAGGGATGGTTACCCCTTCCGGAGTAAGGAGAACGGCGCCGATTCCACTGCCCTGGGAATTGAGCACATCGAAATGGAGAGACCAAAAAGGAAGATGAGTGATTACCGCCAAGTGTTCATCGGGGAACTTGTCCTGGATCGAATCCGTGCGAGGGATGGGAGAATGAGTAAGATGCTCAGCAATAGCATATCCCTTGATCGCTTTTTGGACGACGAAGGTCATGTCAAATTGGGAAAGAAAGCTCTGCCAGCGAGCTAATCGGCTAGAAAGGACAGGTTTTTCTAAAGATAACGAATGGGGTCCACTCTAGAGATCAGCCTAACTTCGTGGGCAAGGAAATAAGGTTTGAGCTTCTGAGCTACCCATACCAGCGCTGCACAGGTCTTGTGTATGGCAGTATACTTGGATTCAGCAGGATTAAACAACCTCAAAAGGTAGTATGCTGCCCTTTCCCTTCCTTCATCATCTACCTGAGCCAGAACAGCTCCTAGGGAGTCCTCAATCACAGAAATGTATAGGATCAGGGGTTTCCCAGGGACGGGTGGTTGCAGAACCGGGGGATTAGAAAGATAAACCTTAAGCTCCTCATAGGCCTTTTGGCATTGTTCATTCCATTCAAACTTTGCGCCCGCCTTTAATAATTCATAAAATGGACGGCATCTTTGCGAGTGTTGAGATATAAATCTCCTGATGAATTGTAAACGCCCAATCAAACCTCGAAGTTCAGTGATGTTCTTAGGCGGCGGCATTTCCATAACGGCCTTTGCTTTATTTGGATCGATCTGAATCCCCCGTTTACTAACTATAAACCCGAGTAACTTCCCTGATGCAACTCCAAACACGCATTTCTTTGGATTCATTTTAACTTATACTCCCTAGCCCTTTGCAACACTTTGGCTAGAATGGCGGGGTGTTCCTCTTGAGACCTCGACTTTACCAAAATATCATCCACGTAAGCTTCTAAATAGACATGCATCATGTCGTGGAAGATAGCCATCATTGCCCTCTGATAGGTAGCACCTGCATTCTTCAATCCAAACGGCATAACAACATAGCAGTATGTGCCCCAGGGCGTGGTGAACGAGGTCTTCTCTTGATCCTCAGGAGCCATACGGATTTGGTTATATCCAGAATAACCATCCATAAACGAGAGGGCTTCATATCAACTGTGTTATCAACCAATACATCAATGTGAGGAAGCGGGAAATCGTCCTTCGGACATGCCTTATTTAAGTCCCTGAATCGATACAAATCCGAATTTTGCCATCCTTTTTCATTACCGGGACTATGTTGGCCACCCACTGCAGATATAAAACAACCCTAATAAACTGGCCTTATGCAATTTGTCGACTTCTTCCTTAATTCTCAAGGCCATCTGTGGGTGGAATCTTCTCGCTTTTTGCTTAACGGGTGTTGCCCCTGGTTTAAGGATCAATCGATGTTCAACCAATGTGGGGTCAAGACCCGGCATGTCCTCATAGGACCAGGCAAAGGAATCGCTATACTCCCTCAAAACCTTGATGAGCTCCTCTTCAACCTGAGGAGGGAGATTGGCAGAAATAAGTATGGACCTGGGATCCTCTCCGGTTCCAAGATTAATTTCCTTAGTGGGTTCATCCACTGCCGAGGATGGTTCATCAAATCTCTTCAAACCTTGCGCGTACAGGTCAGCAGTGTCATCCACGTCGCTTTCCTCATCGTCAGCTGGGTCCTTCTCATTCACAATTTCATATACCCCTAATCCGTCGTTGCTCCATACCCCTTCTAATTCCTCATCATCTTCCAAAACAATCGCGGTCTCCACAAACTCGGACACCTAAGAAGGGCATGGCATCTCTCGGCCAAATCTTGTAGAAACCTATCAGGGATGGATTTGGGACGACGCGCCACAGGGTGCGCTGCAGATGAGGACGGGCTGACTAGACTCGAACTAGACTCTACCCCAACCGACTCGACTAACCTAGGAGACTCTATGCACTGTACATCTAACCTAGGAGAGAGGAAATCTACTGGAAAAGGAACAAGGGTTTCACACCCCTGGGAATCTGAGCAGAACACGACGTAATCTTCCACTGAAACCTCCGTTTTGAAATTGGCATTTTTTTGGAGGCCGGAGGAGATCACGCAGCACGAGGAAGAGGATGGAGGAGGAGGGAGTTGCATGGGGAATAACTCAGGGAATATGCAATCAAAGAACTGATCGGAGGAGGAAAACCACATCTCGTGGAGTTGAGCACCGGGGGGAGGAGGAGTAAATAAGGTTGAAAGATCAATAGGCGGGCAGCGCCCGCAAGCACAGGAACGAATAAAATTTCAGGTGGTCTCTCCGTGAAGTACGGGTCGACCAGGATTGGAGGGGAACGGGGAACAAACCCCAATTGTTGAAACCAAGAGGCAAGACGGGATGGGGACATAGAATAAGTAGTGATGGAGCTCCCCACTTCCCGTGGCCCCCGGCGGACCAGTTGCATTGGAGGACGCTTCACCAGCTGCGTCTCCTTCTTCTTCAGACGGTCTTCTCTCTTGCTGAACAACTTCTCAAAACAACCAGCAAAATCTTCCATATCACCCACCAACCCCTTCAGAGGCGGTGGTGGGTCAGCATCATCACAGTCATCATCGGCCTTCTCATCGTAACTAGGTGGCGGCTTCTTCAAAGTGACGGGCTGTAGCGGGCCTTTCACAAAATGTTGTCGATACTCCCATGTTAATGGCCTAGAGTCACCAAGTATCGACATTGCTGAATCGTGGCAGCCAAGGCCCCAGCGGCCCATCTTTCTGCCTTTAGGGACGGGGTTAGTCCGCCTCTGTAATTGTGCGCCGAGACCTAGGCCTGGCTGATAGCCCAGTTTCAGAATCATGTGCCACCCTTTGGAATCTCTCATCTTGGGCTTGATCTTGACATTTGTTGGCGCAGTAGTGGGCTTGCATGACGCATATGCCCATGAATAATTCAAGTCCATAACTGACAGAACTGGCCTATTGCTTGGCCATAATGTAGGAAGAATCTTGGCTGCTATCGCATCGACATTCTGGACTGTGGAAATGCTCTTCACCTTGACCACCCGCCCTTGGAATGGAAATTTCAAACACTGGTGGGCAGTCGAGGGCACGACGTTCAGGCTGTTTATCCATGGACGACCCAGAATAGCTTTGAACATTGGGTCTATGTCCAATACATAAAATTCCACGTCCATAACCAATGGCCCTAGCTCGGCCTGTACAGTCACGACCCCGTGACAAGCACGCCTGGAGTTGTCATATGCTGCTATGGTGGTGGGCGTTGGCTTGAGCATATCTCTGAAATGTTGCAGGCACGAGGGTACTCAATGGACACACATTTATCGATGCTCCTGTGTCCACAAGGGCAGACTCCACGGTCACTTTGTTCAAAGAGATGGTAATACATACCGGCATCTGCCGTGCCTCAGGGGGCGCTAGCTCTGACTCAGAGAATGAAATAGAAGGCCCCTTCGTAATCGTTGCCAACAGCGACGGTAGACTATCTACAGCCACATCCTTGCTCACCATAACCTTCTGTAGAAAAGTCTTAAAGCATCTTGGTGTAGCGGAGACCTTTTGATCAATTCCAACACTGAAATCTTGGCCGGCATCCGGTCCAAGTGCTGCAATAGGTCATACTTCGTGCCTGGCACGGGGTCTACTTCTTCTGTCTCTGCTGTAGGGGAGGGAACTTGGAGGTTGGGTGCAGTCGCACCAGAGGAAGGAAAAACTCTTTGGAAGGGACGCCCACTCCGAAGGGCACAATGTGGTGCCGGCACGGCCTGAGATGGACCCCCGCTTGGCCCGGTGGGGTAGGTGGAAGGTGTAGAAATGGGGGTGAGGATGGCGGAAGTTGGTCTAATGGGCCCTGGTGAAGGGGAAATGGGCGAGGGGTTGAGTGGAGGGGCGATGATGGAGGGTATGGTGGATGATGGCGAAGGAACTGGCGGTATGGAGGGGAATGTAGTGGGCCTGATGGGTGGTGCGGAGGGAATAATGAGTGGAGTGGTGGTGAGAACGGCGGGCCTGAGAACGGAGGGGATAGCAAGTGCGGGGGAATGGTGGTGGTGAAGGCCAAAAGGTGTGCGGGGGTTTCATCATCAAAAGTCCACCCAGCGTTGGGGGCTGGGTGCTGACAATGTTTACTTGTGCTGGTGCCGGCGCCGGCGGCTGCTGTTGTTGCTGAGGAGCGGGTTGATGCATCGGCATGGGATTCTGATGGATTCCAAGGTCCTATTGCTGCTGCTGTTGCTGGGGTTGCTGTTGTTGCGGGGGTTGCTGTTGCTGCGGTTGCTGGGGTGCCGCCTGCTGCGGCCTGGCTTGTCTCTGCCTCTGCTTGATGTCTTCGATCAGCTGGTGCATCTGGGCCCAATCAATCCTCTGGCCCTCGTGTAAATCATACACCAGATCCCTAAACTGATAGCACCGTTCTATCGTGTGCCCGGGCTGTCAATGATATATGCAATATCGGGATTGATCGGCGGCCGGATTCCAATTTTGACGCTCCGGAGGCAATTGAATATCACCAGTATACATTAATGCAGAGAAAATTTCAGGCAATGTCTCAGGAAGAGGAGGGTAATGGGTCCTCTTTGGGCTCAGTCGAGCAGGTCCGTAAGCGGCGGATGGAGGAACATTATTATATTGTGGCGGCCGCTGAGGTTGTTGGGGTGGTGGTGGTTGTTGTTGCGGGTATTGGGGAACCTGGAAAGTGTGTTGGGGAACTTGTGGAGCTGCGAACTGGGGGTTGCGTGGAGGCTGCGGGAAGCGAGGTGGAGTGGCTTGGTGGGGGAACTGAACAGCCTAGACCTACTCGTTGATTTGTACTCCCTCAGTAACGGGGCCCTGGGATTTCCTGGCAGCTTTGGGTTTCTGGGCCTCAAATAGTGAATGAATAGGGGAGTCTTCAAACTGGGTTTGTATCAACCGAGCTCTGCTGTATAACTGGTGCATATTCGAAATGTCATTCATTGCCAAAATATTTCTGAATGTTGGGGTGGCATTGGAGATCAATAACTTGACTTTTTCTTCCTCCGGGATCTGCCCGGGCACACGCGAGGCCATATTCCTCCATCGATCTCATAGGTTCAAAGTCCTCTTCGGCTTCATCTTCTCAGCTACCAGGTCGGTGAAGGAGTACTCGGGACCGACCCGATCTTGGAATCTCTGAATAAACCTCTCTTGACGGTCTTGAAATTCTCGGCCTCCTCCAGAGGCAAGGTGTAAAACCACTCAAGGGCGACCCCTTCTAATGATCGGCGAAATAAATAAGCCATCAGGGGTCGTCATGCTGGAACTGTGCTGACTCGTAAAGAAACTCCCGAACATGAATGAACGGGTTGCCGTTCCCGTCATATTTGCGGTACACGGGGAGCTCAGATTGAGGAAGAAAATGAATGTCCCTGAAGTTAGGAATAGGGACGTCAGCCAAAGATTGCGGGCCAACCCGCTTGTGGAGGAGGTCGATTTGTTGCTGCATAGCAGCCCATTTATCAAGAATCTCCCGTTCCCGGGATGGGGGAGAAGGAGCAGGAGGAGCAGTACCTGGATACGTAGCCAAAGGATAAGCTGACTGAGGGGGCGGCCCGTAAGATGGATGATGGGCCAGGGAAGGGCCCACATCCGCATGAGCCAGCTGGGCGGCCCCTGGTTGCAACCGAGTGAAGTCTGCCGGGGCTACAAGGGCCTGCGGCGATGGAGAAACAGTGACATAGGGATCAAGATAAGGAACAGAGGGGATTTGGGACTTCCCCTTATCGAGCGGCTGATGGGCCGAGGTGGAAGCTGGCCCATTTCCATGTGGGAGTACCGAAGGACCTGAGGACGAGTGGGAGTAAGGTCAATAGGGGCCATAGAGGTGGTCCCAGCAACAGAAGATGTGGTGGCAGTAGCATTCGTGCCATGAGGAGGAGCTGAAGTCGGGGCGTCGGCCCCCTGCAAGGCTTGCCGGATGAGATGGAGCTGGGTAGGGTCCAGCTGGGCCATCATATTAAGAATTTGATTGGCCAGATTGTGAATTGATTGATTTGAAAGAGAGGGTTGGGCACCCTCACCAAGGATGGTCGGGAGCAGAGGGGCAGTCCCCTCTCCTCCCTGCATATGGGCGACCCTAGGCGGGTCCTCAAGAAGGCCACGATGAAGAGAGTCCTCGTGAGACTGAGAGAAGTCGTATGACGACATAGGAGATGATGAATCAAACAAAGGATTGAAGTATGAATGGAAATGAGAACTGACCCTAGGAGATGATCCCGAGGGAAAGAAACAACCCCACATACACTAAGCACCTAGGACTAGGGCAAACAAACCTAACCAACCAAATCAAGAAATCAAACAACAAGCATGCAATGGAAGGAAGAGATGAGAGGGGAATCACCCAATTAGACAATCAAGTTATTAAATGATGCCCGTCAAATTCTTATGAGTTCCTCTTTGGACCTTAGTGGCTTAATTAAAATGTAGATTCACTCAACAACTAGGTGCCTAACTAGGGTGAGAAATGGAGGACTGGGTGACTCTAAAGAACTCTCTCTCTCACAGATGCAGACCCTAGACTGGGGGCGGATACGGTACAACCTGTCCGGCATCCGTGTGGGAATCCACGGCTCACGGGGGCTTACAGAGGTCCTCAGCAAGGTCCCTAGTCGGCTCCAAGGAGTATGGAGACGAGTGGAAACCCTACCTCGGTAGGAATGCAACTACTATGAGAGAGGGGGATGGTCCTATGTGCACCGGAGTGCATGCAAGATCTAGCTAGCAACTATCAAGCAATGATCAATCAAACGTACAAGGAACGAAAATAATGATGCAACAATGACATGGGAGCAGGGGGGAGATCAATAACTAGCACCAAAGCTCATAAATCTCATGGAATATGACAATCAAAATGAACAACTGGATGCACTGCAATGGCAAAAGGACGGTCTGTGTGAGACCGCTCAAATTGACAGACGGTCTGTACAGGACCGTATAATCTAGGGAGCGATAGAATGACAGAATGACTATAGAAGTAATCACAGAAGGCTAGTAATATAGGACGGCAGAAATGAAGAACATACTAGAAGAACTGTCTGTAGAGCACCACATACGCTCTGGAACGGATCCCCATAAGCCGTGTACCTACAGTAAGAACACCCAGAAGCGTACCTGTGCCAAAGCGATGGGCGGCCAGAGACAGGCCGTGCAGACGTATGGGCGATCGATAGTACGCCGTCTACGATGGGACGCTGGCAGGAGAATTGGCGTTGCTCGCAGGGAAGAACGGTGGATGATCAGCCTCCTAGAGGATGGACGGCGCTGGGAGAACCGCCCACGTTCCAGGAGGCAGAAAACGCACCCGACCTGCAATTGCTCCAAGAAGAAAACTAAACAACGAACGGGGGAGTCAGCAATTCACAAGCACGACGGGCACTAGGTGTCCCACCGTGATCGCCACAAAAGAAGGGTGTAGATATATTTTCTCTCTTACTTAAAGGAAGATGTGTTATGAATAAATCGATATGCAATGAATAAGTGAAAAATAGTAAGAGAGAACAGAAAACAAAAATGACCGTGATTGCCACCAAAGCGCCGAACGTGATGAACACGCCGTGCTTTGGAAGGAAGGGGAGACACTTGCCTAGCTGCAGCACTGGTAAGATGAGCGGTTGATGGAGAACCACCTAAAGACGCACGGTCTTACGATAGATCACCTAAGGGTGCTGCAAAAGGTGCTTGATGAAGCACTCTGGATGTTGAACGGCTCTATAACGACCGCCGGACGAAGAAGAACGGCCGAAGATGCACCGCACGTCTCCTTGCACGGACAGAAGAGAACCGCTCGAGACCACCAAGCCAGAAGTCGCAAAGGGGTCCAACCTCCACCCTCTCCAGCCAGCCAGAGGGGATGGGCCTCGTGCTAGGAAGTGCTGACCTGCAAAACAATGTAAAGAAACAAAGAAACAACCTAGATTAGACTGAATAGTGTAGTAAATGTCGAAATAGTGAGGAATGAACGTGACTAAATGGAAAGGGGGATACCTGGGGGATTTTAAACCCCTAGGGTGTCAAAAAACATAGGTAGGTGTGTGCATGGTAATGAAGATGAAGGAGAACGTAGGAGAAGTGTGAAAAGCAATGCATGCAATAACAAGGAGGACGAAAACAATGAAACACAAAAGGACTCAAAACCAAACTACTCCCTGAACCGGAGGCTTGTATGGACGTAGAAAGCCTCCCTCCTTGGTGCTAGGTCGCTCAAGAATGTGACAGGGCTTCGCCGTCGACAAAAAATCTCCCCCCCTTTTCAAGCTTGGCCTTTAGAGTCTATTTATAGAGCCTAGAAAGCCTAGCTCGAAACTATGGTTTAGAGTCATTTTCAGGTCGAGATTATCAAACAAAAATCGTAGATAAATGAATCATCTTTAATCCAGTCAAAACGGCACTTAAAATAGTTGATTATCCACGGAGAAAATGATGAAAGAAGTTGGGGATAAAACCACGGATAAAAGGGATAAAATCTGTTGAAATTCATGAATCAACAGATGAACGGTCTTACGATAGACCGCTCAACGGGATGTGCGGCCATGTCCGGACTGTCAACCCTGTCGGTGAAAATTCAAAATAAATCTGAAATAATCCAGATTATCCCTCGAACTGACCGATACGTTCGTCGTTGGACTCTCATAGATGAACGGCTCAGATAAGACCGTTCAAAAGTAGAGCGGCCAAGGACCCACCGTTCTATCCTTGTCGGTGATAATTCAATTATTTGGATAATTATCTGAGAAAACCATCGAGCGCAGGACTCTGAGATATGAGCGGCTACTATCCATCTGTCCATTATTTTGAACGGCTAGATTAGGACAGCATAAATTCTTGTCGGTGGAAATTCAGAAAATTAACCAAAATGTTCCAAAATATATGGACGGCCCGTAGTCAACCGCACATGGATTGAGCGGTCATGGATGAACCGTACATGCACGTGGACGTTGAAACTTATAGAAAAGCCCAATCAACCAAAACCAAGGCCCATTAAGCCCTGAATCAACTTGGACCTAACCAAGGAGGGAGGCAACCCATAAAACTGGCCCAAAACATGCCTGAAAATAGCCCCAACGAGTGATGGGCAACTCGAGGCATCAACAAAGGGGAGTAAGAGAAACGACTCAACTTATCGGCATAAAACGGGTGTCAACATAGGACCGTTCCTGGTGACAGAACGGTCCAAACCAAACTGCCTAAAGAGGCTAAACAGTCCAAGGGCGACCGCCTTGAAAGGATATGAACCGGTGGGGTAAACGCGGTCTACAGTAGACCGTTTCATGAACCTAGACGGTCCTCCTGAGACCGTTTAAAAGTGAACTGTGGTGAACAAAACGGTCTCCAACAGGCCGTCCATTAGGGAACAAGGTCAAGGATGACCGTGTAGATCCAATCAGTCAAAAAAGGAAAACAGTCTAGTGGGGTCCGCCTGGGGATTCAAACAGTTAGTCAATGACCGTTGGATGAGTTAAAAACGGTCTCGAGGGGGCCACTTACTTGACATACTGTATTTTTTTTTATTTTTATTATATATATATATATATATTATATATATATAATTGTGTTATTTGCTTATTTATTGCAATGCATGACTTGTTATGAACTAAGTGACTGATGCAAATTATTTTTTCTATGTATGCAGGAAAGCGTCGGACACGGATCTCATGGCTCCAGGTCTGCGCAGTGTACCGGGCATTGCCGACTTCCAGCGGGAGCTGCTGGCGGCCATGGGATTCGGGGAGTTCCTTGGCATGGAGGCCACGCGGCTGGACACCGCGCTCCTGTATGCCCTACACGACCGGTGGGACCCGGTCAGCCGCGCCTTCCTCTTCCCATGGGGTCACATAATCCCGACGCTCGAGGACGTGGAGGGCATCACTGGCCTACGGGTGCACGGGACACCGGTGAGCAGGAGGACCTCACCGACTATAGAGAGCCGGCCCAGAGGCTGTTGGGCCTAGAGCTGCAGTGTAACGACACGAGATCAGAACACCGGGAAGGTCCGATAACCCGAATCTCGAACCGCCACCCACGAGCCCGAAGACTCGGAAGTGTTGAAAGGATGGTGTGGAGATACACAAGAATCTAAAATAATTGCAGAGCTACGCAGATTAAATGAATTAAGTAGGAGTAATAAAAAACAATAATTAAATTACATGGTCCACAAAATAACAGCAGTCTAAAAAGATAGTAGTCCATAATTAGTACAGTCTATATAGAAAAGTAACAACTACGCGGGGCATACCCCGAGACTAGCAACTGGCAATAACCCTGGGCATCTGAACCACGTGGAACCTCTGAAGCGCTCCCCTGAAGCCTCGTCCCACCTGAAACACGGTGAAAACACGCAGGGAATGAGCTCAAAACACAAGGCTCAGTAGGGATCATCCGGTCCCCACCTCGCAAATCGATAAACTACGCGAAAAGTAACTATAAGCTACTATGACGGCAAGTACCGAACACGCGGCATGAAAACTGAGACAACTCGTCAAAAGCCAAAGAGTCGCTACCACACAAGATAGGAGTACCAACCCACTAGAAGTAAAGTCGGATGCGTCCACTGACGATTTAACCCGTGCCTCGGGTGTCTCCCTCCGGCCCAACGGGAACTGAGACACCGTACAAGTAACCACAGAACAAGTGACTAGCTGGGGTCACGCTCGTCAACGCGGGTCCAACCGCCCCCAATCACGTGTGCACACACAGACCATACGTCCTAGGTCTGGCCCTCTGACTGGTTTTTTCCTCATCTAGACTCTTGCGTCAAACGTGGGGCCTGACGGAAACCAGTCTAAAAACCATCTCTCAGGGTAGCCTCGCCACCACTCCCTGGGGGGACCACTCGCGTGTCGGAAGGCTACGACTAGTGGAGGGTCACTGAAAGAGTAGACTCTCTAGTCAATGGAAAACAACGTCTAAACCGGACAAAGTACAAGGGTCGCTCCTCGTACCGACACCGACTTACG
>JAHNEJ010001922.1:0-126697 GCA_022559845.1 Amorphophallus konjac
GGAGTATGATGAGAACATCACCTCCTATTTCATCAGGCATGGTCTAGTCATTTAATTTTGAGTCCTATGTAATTTTTATTTGAGTCATTGATGTAATTTTCATTTTATTTGAGTCATTTCCCTAGGTCTAGCATTTATTTTCCTATGTTTGAGTGTCATTAGATTGTGTAATGTGCTAATTGGGCCCATTTCTTTGGGCTTGGCCCAATGAGCTCTCCTACCCCTTCGGTTATTTGTCAATGAGGCTTTTGTCAGGGTCTTTTGTAGAAATGTGGGTTTCCTATATATAGGACCCCATTTCCTCCATTTGAACTTAATCAATCAATGAATCAATCAATGAAAAATGCCATTTGAGAGTTCAAAGCTTAGTTTAGTGGAGTGATTCCAACATTTCTTGGGTGAGATGCCCTAGGGGAGAGATTCCCCACCCTTCCCTCTCTTAATCTCTCTTTTTCACTCCACTTTCTCTCTCCTCAACACCCAATTCCGAATTTGCTTCTCTCTCCTCCCTTCCCCAACCACCTCCACTAGCTACCCACCTCATTTAAGACCCTCCACTTCCCCAAGCCACCATTACTCCACCCCCTAGTCCCAAGGGAGCTTCCACCAATCCTAGCTCCACCTCCCAACCCCCAACTACCCCACCCACTTCCCCAAGCACCCTTCCCACTACCCCAAGCACCCATTCCCTTCCCCAACACAACTCTTCCCATTCCCAAAGCCCCACTAACCACATTAGTCCATTTTCAAATTTTGGAGAAAGATCTCTCCTTCTCTCTTCCCCACCCATCCCAAATTCGTAGCTCCCCTCTCACCCACTGCAAACACCACCTTCTAGACCCCATTCTCCCTCATACACACCTTGGAACACCCCCTCCAAGACCCCCTTACAACCAGGGGTCACTCCTACACTCATCCACCCCCATTTCCCCTCCCACATACCCCATTCCCCCCCGTCATCTTCAACCTACAGTTTCAGTTGCAGATCAGATGAAGAGTACCGACTTGCAGAGCTGACCACGGCTTCCTCCGGGCGATTCTGAAGGCCCAAGATACATCCGTGGAAGCGTCTGCCTGTCCTCTTCGACACCAAAGTAGTTTCGTCTTCATCGGAGCTCGGGGCTGTCCAAGAACTCCGTTCTCCCGCGACTGCGCGGAACCCTCCCTGCCAAGCATCAGAACCTGAGAGATCACTCTGCCACAACGAACCCTAGCGGATTCAGGCTGAAGCCCCTTCATCAAAGTTCTTCCTCTGCTAGTCTTCTTCCAAGATCAAGAAACAGAACCTCATTCGGCTGCCGGAGGAAGGAGTTACGAATTTTATCCCCCGAGCTCTCCAGTTCTGTCTCCTGCTGTCTACTCCGACCAGTGCCAACTCTTCAGGGTACACCGACCGTCCTCGACCTCTGATTGCAGCCCTGTTACCTTCGGCTGAAAGCTACTTTGACCACGAAGACGTCACCGCCGGTTTCGTGCTGATCGGAGTTCGGGAGAGTGCGTGGCGTCCTCTGCAACCTGCTGCCAGAAGTCTGCAACTGTGGATCAGAAAACCTCATGTCCTGTTCCAACCTCTGCTCCGGTCAGCCACGGTCTCAGAAGAAATTAACAAAAATATGAAGCGTTCCTGTACCTGTTACGAAGCTTTTGCCGCCAGTCTCGATATCGGAAAAATTCGTGAGAAGGATCTACGGTCATTACACCACCCCACTGTCCCTGTTCACAGATAACCGGCAGATTCGGCACCCACACTCAACCGACATTCTTTACCTTATTTTCGCCACCCCGCTTGGCCGGCTGAAGGCCCCACCCTGCGTGGTGGTAGTTTTGATTGTAACACCTTAATCCCCACCCCAAGAACCCCCCCCCCCCCCCCCCCTTGCATGGGGTGTAGTGCATGTAATTTACAATTTCAGGTTGAAGCTTCTCCGGCGCGGCGTGCGGGTAAGCCCACGCTTCCTCGCTCGCCCTCGTCTCCGACCGGGATCGGTGTCTTCACACCGACTAGGTGAGCCACTGCACACTCCTCTTTGCTGAAATTTCCTTGCTTGAGTAGTATTGTATCTTAGTGCCGTCGGTGGTAAGTGGAGTGCCCGAACTCAAATTTGCTTGTGAATGAATGATTACCGCGGGTGAGTTGTGAGTGAACCGTTAATACCCACGCCCTCGGCGTGCTGGCCGTCTATGAGAGTGGACATCCTAGGACCCTTGAGAGGTCCAATCCTAAGCTAGCCAACCCTCGGAGCAGCAAGGGCCCGTCCCGGACCCTCACCACTATCACCGGTTTGCCTATGGGCACAAGAGTGCGCTTAGCGGGTGAGTCCGCCCGAGTAAAGTCACCGGTTCGTGCGTTGGTTGCTTGCTAGGTCCAAGGGTCATTTGATCATGTGAAGAACCCCCTAGGTCGTGTCACATCAAGATGAATAGTGGTCTTGCAAAGCTTCACAGCAGCAAGACAGCAGCAAGAAATCCTTAAGTTGCTTAAGAGGAATGCTTAGGAATGCTTCCTCTATTTATAGGTTTGTAGAGAAGTGTTTAAACTTCTCACGCGGGCTGGTCAGAGCCGCAATTCCCTTGGCAGTGTTGAAAACGTGTTTATGCCAACCCAAACACGGTTTCACGTGTTCCACAAGGTAAGGTTACCCTTAATCTAAGCCTAATCCCATAGATTAAGCCATTGTTAACTAAAACCTTCATTTAATGTCACTAAACGATTTTTAATGAAATTGACCCAGAAGACAAAATTGCTAATCAAGACGTGATCTTTCAGATTATGATTTTTATGGAATTTTATCACGAGATTTAATGTTAATCTCCCAATCTTAAGATTAAAATAATAATTTAACCCAATGTTCAACGGTTTAGTCGATAGAGAGAGTTTTTGATTTTTACCGATGAAACTCCAGAAGACAAAGTTGCTAAGAAAAATACTCTCTATCAGATGTGATTTTTGCAGATTTTTCCAAGATAGTTATATTTTCGGGTGAATAGTGTTTTCCGCGTTTTTAAGTCAGGCTTAAATCACTGATTAAGCCATGTAAATGATTTTATTAGGGTCAGGTACAGGAGACCAAAGTGTTTATCATGGTGTTTCCTAATTAACTATCATTTTTTAGAATATTTACACGATAGTCAAAAACATTTACTATTTACTATTTACCTCAGTCACTATTCAACATTTACTATTTACGAAATTTAATATTTGTACAGAAACTCGGGGTCTTACACCCTCCCCCACTTAAAGAATTTGGTCCTCCAAATTCACTGGACCAAAATACAGTAAAGGAAAGATAGCTCACCTAGAATAGGTCGGGATAACGCTTCCGTATAGCGTCCTCGGATTCCCATGTAGCTTCTTCTATTCCACGCCGACTCCATTGGATTTTGACCATCGGTATGGAACGATTTCGAAGTTGTTGCTCCTTTCGATCCAGAATTTTCACTGGTCTTTCTTCATAGGATAGATCCTTTTTAAATTCAAAGTCCACATGTTGAATGATGTGACTAGGGTCGTACACGTATTTCCGAAGCATAGATACATGGAATACGTTATGTACACCAGATAATTGAGGAGGTAAGGCCAATCTATAAGCGACTTCACCCACTCGATCAAGGATCTCAAATGGACCAATATACCTTGGGCTTAACTTGCCATAAATACCAAATCGACGAATACCTCTTGAAGTAGATACTTTTAAGAACACATGCTCGCCAATTTGAAATTCCAAATCTCTTCTCCTATTATCAGCATAACTCTTTTGCCTTGATTGAGCCACAAGTAACCGGTCTCGGATAATACGAATATTTTGTGATGACTCCGAGATAAGATCCGGTCCAAGCCATTGCTTCTCGCCAACCTCATCCCAACATAATGGAGAACGACAGCTCCTTCCATACAAAGCCTCGAAAGGTGTCATCTGTATGCTGGCTTGATAACTATTGTTGTAGGCGAATTCTATTAATGCTAAATGATCGCTCCAACTTCCACCGAAGTCGATCATACAAGCTCTCAACATATCTTCCACTATTTGATTAGTTCTCTTGGTCTGTCCATCTGTTTGCGGATGAAATGCAGTGCTAAAATTCAGACGGGTACCAAGAGATTCTTGCAATCCCTTCCAGAAATGAGATGTAAATCTCAGGTCTCGGTCAGACACAATGCTGACTGGAATACCATGAAGTCTAACCACTTCCTTCAGATATAATGCTGCTAGCACATCAACTGTCCACTTGGACTTAATGGATAGGAAATGGGCTGACTTAGTTAGTCGATCCACGATTACCCATATTGCATCATGACCACTTCGAGTCTTAGGAAGACTCATAATAAAATCCATGCCAATACTCTCCCACTTCCATTGGGGAATGTCAAGTGGTTTCAATTTACCTGCCGGTCTGAAATGCTCGGCCTTTACTTGTTGACAAACCAGACATCTACTCACAAAATCTGTAATTTCCCTTTTCATGTTCGGCCACCAAAATGTCCTTTTCAAATCTTTGAACATCTTAGTGCCTCCCGGATGGATAGTATATCGAGATCTATGTGCTTCTTCAAGAATCCGATTCTTTATATTACCCTCATCCGGTACACAAGTTCGACCTTGAAATACTAATCTTCCATCATCGGCTATCGAGAATTCAGGTCTGCTACTCAGGCTTTCCTTAATCTCGACTAGCTCGGGATCAATATCTTGCAATAACTTGATTTCTACCAATAATTCGGGCTTAAGTTGCAACTGGGAAATCAATATCCGATCATTATCAATATTGATATCCAGACTAGCCATTTGCTCTAGTAATTTCCATTCTTGTAACATAAGACTAGATATCTTAGCCACAGGTTTCCGACTTAAAGCGTCAGCAACCACATTGCCTTTGCCCGGGTGATACTTAATAGAAAAGTCGAAATCCTTTATATACTCCAACCATCTCCTTTGTCTCATGTTCAATTCCTTTTGAGAAAATAAGTATTTCAGACTTTTGTGATCCGAAAATACAGTGAATGTTTCACCATATAAGTAGTGCCTCCAAATCTTCAAAATACCACGGCTGCCAATTCCAAATCATGAACTGGATAATTAACTTCATGCTTTCTTAGCTGCCTAGAAGAATAGGCAATCACCTTGCCGTGCTGCATAAGCACACAGCCTAAGCCAATACCAGAAGCATCAGTGTAAACCACAAAACCGCCCTCACCAGAAGGTAAGGTCAAAATAGGAGCAGTAGTCAAACAATCCTTCAGAGTTTGGAAACTCCGTTGGCATTCAGTTGACCACTCAAACTTGATCTCCTTGCGGGTTAATTTTGTCAGAGGTACCGCAATCTTAGAGAAATCTTGAATGAACCTTCGATAATAACCAGCCAGGCCAAGAAAACTCCTTACTTCAGTAACATTAGTAGGCTGTTCCCAATTCTTCACCGCTTCCACTTTAGATGGATCCACAGAAATTCCATCCTTAGTAATAATATGTCCTAGAAAGGACACCTCACTTAGCCAAAATTCACACTTGCTGAACTTGGCATATAATTGGTGATCTCTCAATAATTGCAAAGCCATCCTCAGATGCTCGGCATGTTCTTTTTCACTCTTGGAATATATCAAAATATCATCTATGAATACCACAACCCATTGATCAAGGTAGGGTCGGAACACACTGTTCATTAACTGCATGAAAGCTGCCGGTGCATTCGTTAACCCAAAAGGCATAACGACAAACTCATAATGACCATACCGGCTACGGAAAGCTGATTTATAAATATCCTCTTCTTTAATCCGTAACTGGTGATATCCAGATCGAAGATCGATCTTAGAAAAATAAGAAGCTCCAGTAATCTGGTCAAATAACTCATCAATCCTTGGCAAAGGATACTTGTTCTTGACAGTCAACTGGTTGAGTTGCCGATAATCGATGCATAATCTCATCGAACCATCTTTCTTCCGAACAAACAATACAGGAGCTCCCCAAGGGGAAACACTCGGGCGAATAAAACCCTTCTCGAGTAATTCCAACAATTGCTGCTTCAATTCCCGCAATTCCGCATGAGACATTCGATAAGGGGCTCTAGAAATAGGAGACGATCCAGGAATAAGATCAATAGAAAATGTAACTTCACGCTGAGGCGGAAGTCTTGGTAACTCCTCTGGAAATACGTCCGGAAATTCTCGGACAATAGCAATATCCTTAATCTCGATCTGCTGTTCAGGGGACGCATGAACAAAAGCCAGAAAAGCTTCGCATCCACGCCTCAATAACTTATCAGCACGAAGAGTCGAGATAAGAGAGATAGAACTAGGATGTTTCACTCCCTTGAAGGATAATCCGGGGTGTCTAGAAAAAGACACGGAACAAGAACTACAATGGACATTGGCCTCATATCGAGCCAACCAATCGGCTCCTAGGATTACATCGTAATCCTTCATGTCCATACAAATCAAATCAGCTGGAAAATTCTGATCATTCACCATAACCTTACTAGAAGGATAGTAATGCTGAATTGCTGATTTAGAACCAATAGGGGTTGATATTTCTAACGGAGAACTCAATAAAACAGGTTCCATAGCTAAAGATTTAGCAAATCTCCGTGAAAGAAAAGAATGTGTTGCACCAGTATCAAATAGAACAAAAGCTGGCAAGTCGAATATAGCAAGAGTACCTTCGACGAGTCCACCATCCTCGGCAATATCTTTTTCCTTCGCATGAAGAGCCTGGAGCCTGCCTTGAGGCTTCTTGAAATTCAGGGGTTTTGCCGGGATAGCTTGTTCCGATAATAAAGGGCAGTTGGGTATACGGTGCTCTTTGCTTCCACACCGCAGACATGCACCTAGCTTGCGCCAACAATCTTCCATCTTGTGACCAGGACGATCACAATATCGGCATACGCCCTTGAATGGAATCATAGAATCAGGTTTCTTGTCTTCTTGTCGCGGCATTTTGCCTCTCCACGAACCAGAACCAGAACTTGAACCAGAACTAATAAATGGTCTTTTCTTGCTCGGGTCAGTGACAAATCCAGGTTTAACATTCTTGAGTGCCTTCGGTTGCTCTTTCTTGTTACCTTGACCACGAATCCTTTCAGTCATTTCCAAAGTATCTTCTAATATTTGTGCCTTTCTTACCATCTCAGAATATGTAGAAATTTCCAGTGGTGCAAGTTGATTGATATAATGAAGTCGAAGACCATTGAGGAAACGCTTCGCCTTCATTCTCTCAGTCGAAATAAGATGTCTTGCATAACGAGAGAGTCGTGAAAACTGAGCCTCATATTCTGATACCGATAAACTTCGCTGCTTCAAAGCTGCGAATTCTGCTCCCTTCTTTTCTTGCACGCGGTCAGAAAAATATTTATCATTGAAATATTCCTCGAATTCCTCCCACGAGACTTGTTGATCTCCGAGAGTCGGCTTAACAGACTCCCACCAAGCACGTGCATCCCGTTCCAGTTGGAAAACAGATAAAAGAACACGTTCTTGGTCAGTGCATTGCATGACCTCAAAAATTCTTGCCATCTCGTCGAGCCAATTCTCGGCTTCATCGGGATCAGTTGAACCAGCGAATCTAGGCGGGTTCATTCCTCGAAAATTCCGATATAAATCAC
This sequence comes from Amorphophallus konjac, assembly GCA_022559845.1. Taxonomy (NCBI): domain Eukaryota; kingdom Viridiplantae; phylum Streptophyta; class Magnoliopsida; order Alismatales; family Araceae; genus Amorphophallus; species Amorphophallus konjac. Next base: position 7,594 of record JAHNEJ010001922.1, read on the forward strand.
CAGTGCCATGAGCTGCGCCATGAGGTGCCGCTCCAGCTCCAGCTTGAGCCAGTGCGTTCAAGGCTTGCGTAAGTCCTTGAACTGTACGATGTAAATTCCTCATCTCAGCACGATTGGCTGCCATTTCGAGTTAAGTGCCTATATAAAATAGTTACTCGGATTATTTATGAGAGAAGAACTTCTTAGATGAGAAGAGAAGAACTAGATAAGAAGATCATGATTATGGTTAAATAACTTAACCCAAATTTCTACCCAAATTCTCACAAGGTTGTTTTCTTAAGCCTATAACCAATAGACCTATAACCTTAAAGTGAAATACCTAGGACAAATTGACCTAGGCTCTGATACCAACTAAACTGTCACGCCCCGATGCGGAATCTCGGGACGTACGGTTAGAGGCAAGCGAGCAATATATAATTCCGAACCATTGCAATCCATTGCACTAAAGGTTGGAAAAGTAATAATCAGAGTTTTATTGAAATAAGGTTGAGTACACTGGGTAGAACGACTACAACCAAATAATAAGTAAAATGCTAGAACAATCTCTCACTAATGCTAAGGGTACAAACTGACTCAATAAACTAAAACTATCTCTCGATATCACTCCAGTCCATCCCCGACAAGTTCGTCACCTGGAAAGAGGGGAAACAGTAGGAGTGAGCTAAACACGCTCAGTAGATAACCACAAACAGGTTTAAGTAATTAACTATTGATTTCCAATTTATATGAAATGCAGTAAATAAAGAATGACGATAGAATATCTTGCAAGGTCAAGAAATATAGCAATTTATCAAGTAGTGAACAAGTAAAGTACAATAGAGAATTTGGCCAGCAATATGTTACACATGTAACCAAGTAAATACACACGAGTCGAGTATCAAGAGTTTGTCATAGACGTAACAAGTCAAGTCAAGTATTCGGGTGCAATGCCTCACCCTTGTCATAAACATCCCAATGGGCTCAATATCTTTTCGGGCGCTCTCCCCAGGACCAGACTGGGCCCTTATGATGCGTCGGCATTTCATTTCAATTGGATCACCGATCCCCCGTCTAGACATAGTCAATTATGGCCAATATAATCAGATGAATTTCTGTCGGGTATAAGATGTAAAGGACGACACTTGTCTCCTCTGATTCAAGAGTATAAACACGACGAAAACCCAAAACAAGGTAGTCGTACGGCGAACACCGGGCCGTACTCTCATGAGTAACGAGTCACGGGGTCAAGAATGAACGGTTGACAGTAAGCCGTTCGAGAGAGAGAAGTAAGTTCTGAAGAACGAATATACGAACCACTCGGGTCGTATTTTTAAGAAATACGGTTCAAGAGAATCCGTATTAAGTATAACGATAATATCTAATTATAAGATAATTTATGCAAAGTAGTTACCGGGTTGCCAATAACAATTAAACCAACTAATTTCAGTTTAATGTCCATTGGTCAATTCCGGGCTCAAATATGACCGAAGGTTATCCAAGGGTAATCGGTCAATTTATCAAGTTAAAACGATAGTTATGATGTAACCGTAATTTACCACGGTAAAAATGTCTCACGGTAAAAAAATGTGAAGTTTACCGGATAGAGTGTCCGGTTAATTGGCCAAAGACTTGCCATAAGTCGGCCAGTAATATTTTGATTTACAGTAATTTACAGAAATTACCTATGGTAATTAACCAATTTATCCAAAGTTACAAGTGAATTACAATAGTTTCCACTTTAAACAATTTATCAAAATAGATATTGCAAATAACAGAAATTTACTCATGTCATTATCTGTTATTTATATGGATTGTCAAATTTTACTAATTAACATTTTTAATAGGTCAAAATAGTAAAAATCAGGTTTTCTGGAAGTTAAACGGATGACAGTGGGCCGTTAAACCTACTGGCTGTAAAACGGTTATCTATGGGCCGTTTTAAGGGTAAAAGGATACTACGGTTATAGTGGGGCCGTGTATCATGTAAAGCGGTCGTTTTCTAACCGTGTATATAAAATACGATAAAATGATAATACTACTAATTTCATTCTAAAGCGGTCTCTGGTTGACCGTTATTCATGTGAAATGGTTAAAATTGGGCCGCTTAAAGCAATTAAGGCGGTCAGTTCTAAGCCGTCTAAGAGATAAGCGGTCCGGTTGGAACCGTCTTTCTTTGTAACACGGGAACAGCGAAAACAGAAGTATAATCCGGCAATGAGGGCTTCAATTCATGGGTTTAAGCATGGAAAATCATGAAATATGCAAGCTAACATGATGCCCTATCATTCCTTTTATTGAATTCAAGTTTGTGCCATGGTTACCTACCTTAACCGATGAAAATAAGAGAAAGCTTGGGGAAGAAGATGAATAGTGGTCTTGCAAAGCTTCACAGCAGCAAGACAGCAGCAAGAAATCCTTAAGTTGCTTAAGAGGAATGCTTAGGAATGCTTCCTCTATTTATAGGTTTGTAGAGAAGTGTTTAAACTTCTCACGCGGGCTGGTCAGAGCCGCAATTCCCTTGGCAGTGTTGAAAACATGTTTATGCCAACCCAAACACGGTTTCACGTGTTCCACAAGGCAAGGTTACCCTTAATCTAAGCCTAATCCCATAGATTAAGCCATTGTTAACTAAAACCTTCATTTAATGTCACTAAACGATTTTTAATGAAATTGACCCAGAAGACAAAATTACTAATCAAGACGTGATCTTTCAGATTATGATTTTTATGGAATTTTATCACGAGAGTTAATGTTAATCTCCCAATCTTAAGATTAAAATAATAATTTAACCCAATGTTCAACGGTTTAGTCGATAGAGAGAGGTTTTGATTTTTACCGATGAAACTCCAGAAGACAAAGTTGCTAAGAAAAATACTCTCTATCAGATGTGATTTTTGCAGATTTTTCCAAGGTAGTTATATTTTCGGGTGAATAGTGTTTTCCGCGTTTTTAAGTCAGGCTTAAATCACTGATTAAGCCATGTAAATGATTTTATTAGGGTCAGGTACAGGAGACCAAAGTGTTTATCATGGTGTTTACTAATTAACTATCATTTTTCAGAATATTTACACGATAGTCAAAAATATTTACTATTTACTATTTACCTCAGTCACTATTCAACATTTACTATTTACGAAATTTAATATTTGTACAGAAACTCGGGGTCTTACAACAGGGCTAGCCTCTGGGTTTATTGCCAATCGGTGCTGTGCCACATCAGAACTCAGTTCCGGCATTGCATCATATGTCCATACAAAGCAGTCCCGGAATTCTTTCAAGAACTGTATATACTGTTCCATGGTAGCTGGCTCCAGCAGTGCACTGAGGAATGTCGGCCTTGGCTCATCTGCGGTTCCTAGATTTATTTCTACAAGCTCATCGACGGTGGCCTGACCTCCATCTTCGACCTCGGGCGGGGCTTCTTGCAAGTCAATGAAGCCTCCCGGGATATAATCTTCTTCAGTTTCATGATTTTCTGTTTCATCATACTGGTCATCAGCGGTTGCTGGCTCATCATATACGGCCAATATTGCTGTATTCTGTTCAGTACGCCCCGAGGACGTAACTGGATCAGCAGGAAACTCGAAGACGGAGTCTTCCGCCCTTAGAGGCTCTTCTGATGCAGACTCCCTTGAGAGATCATCATTCTGTAGAGCCCGGACTTCTTCCAGGATGCGCTCAAACTCCAGGCATTTCCTCAGCTCTTTGGCTGCTTGATCCTCATCCGGGATTCCCGTGTCGAACTTTGCTTTAGCATGGAACAGATCTTCTTTGCAAGGTAGGTCTTCCCAGCACCAATCTTTCTTTGCTTCATCAGACGTACCCGTCTCCGGCTGACTGTCTGGGGCTTCATTGTTCATTATGGATTGATAAATGATTTCTTCATCTTCCGAGGGGTACTTGTCATATCCCACCTCGGGAGGGTCTTCATGCTGGTAGGAGACAGATATGACATCCACCTCAGCTTCATAGTATTCTTGAAGGGTATAACCCAATCCTGGGTGCTGAGTGATCTTCCTTAGTTCTTTATTATCCTGAGGCGGATCCCATAGCTCCTGGAACGCCTTCTTTTGGGCAGCAGGTTGTAGTGATGGCATCTGCATCTTAGAGAACATCTGCGAAACCCGTCGGGTAGTATATTCCAAGCCCGTAATCGGCACCATCTGGTTTGCAGCCCCTTCAGGGACCATGCAGTCTTGGTCATCTTCCTCGACTGACTCCCCAGTGTAGAATATGGTAGGAGGCTCGCAGAAGCGAGGGACTTCCATAGTCTTCAGTGGTAGCACCGTCTGGTACTCAAGGCTAACGATGGGTTTGAATAAACCCTGCGGCACCTCCACTTGTGTGTACTTTTCTTTCATTTCTTCATTGATATCATACGGGTGAATGCTAGGAGGGGTGATCCGAGCAAAGTCACCGGCATAAGAGATGTGAGCTACCTCATGCTTTTTGATATAGCCCTTTGGTGGCGGTGGAGACCAATTTCTTGCCTTCGTCGCCGGCTTCTTCTGGCTGGCCACAGCCTCTTTCTTTGCACCCTTCTGTGACACCTCGGTGTAGTATGATGCATCGAGCAGATGACACTCGAATACTTCGAAGGGATGCAGATCTGCAAACACCCTTTCTTCTTTTCCTTCATGGCAGTATTTGATGCACTGATGTAGCGTGGATGGCACTATCTGATATTCATGCAGCCACGGTCTCCCCAGCAGGGCCTTATACTTGGTGTTGGAATCGATCACATAAAATCATACCACGGTAGTGAGGTCGCCCAATGTGAGGTTGAAATCAGCCACCCCAAGAGGTGTTTCACATTTCTGGTTGAACCCTGCAATCTTCATATCTCTGACCTTGGTAAGCTGCAGATCAAAGTAATATTTCTGATAGATGCGGTATGGGAGGATGTTCACAGCAGCCCCGGGATCTATCAGTATCCTTTTCAGTGGTTGACAGTTCAGGGAGCCCCTCATATACAGCGGTCTGTTATGGCCGGAATTCGGAATCAGCATGTCATCCTCTGTGAATGTAACTGACGGCCCGGAATTCACTTCTGTCGAGAGTGCTTCATATTGTGCCGGCGACTGCAAGGCATCAACAATTGCTTGGCGAGCCTCCTCACTCAGAGAGAGAATCTCCTAGATGGAGAATCTGGTAGAGAGCTTCTTTAGCATTTTCCTGATCCGGCTACCCACCCTGACATTAGACAGTCTCATTTCTTCCGCCCATCGGGGTTTTGGAGGTTCATGTGGTGCCCGTGGCCTTTGCTGCCCGGTGCTGGCCTCAACCTCTGGACTGGTTTCTTGGGAGGCTTCTTCTATAGCAACGGCCCCTGGCTTTGCTAGAGGGTCACTTCCTTCATTTTCTTCATGCTGCTTTTGCTTCCTAACTGCAGTCTGCTGGCATTTATTACTTTTAGCTGGAGCAGTGTGAGCCAATTGCTCATTCTCCAAACTGGACAAGAATTCCAGGAATGAAGGAGCTTCTTCTTTCTCTTGGTACAAGCTGGCAGGGGGAGGAACCTGGACACCTCGTACCTCTGGTTTTGGGATCTGATAGGGTTGCTCCCCTCTGAATATAATATTATGATTAGCTGGTGGTGGGCGCCCCCATCTTTTCCCAGAACGTGTTGCATGGGCTGAGGTAGAGGCCTCAGCGTGGTTGGCTTCTAGCGGGGCATTTGATGCTTCAGCCTCATCATCCTCCCCGGGCAAGGAAAAGAGCACTGACAGAGTGTTATACTGTACTGTCGTGACTTTCTTTCCCTTTTTGGACTTGGGCCGTCTCTTCTTCTTCTGGGAATTTGGCTTTGCCAGCTCCTGCCCCCAGAAGGGCTCAGTCTCATCTTTTCTTTGTTCTACCTCTGGCTACTCTTCAATTTTCAATTCTTCGAGCTGCTCCCAGAGTATACAGTCTTTTACCAGCAGGTGCCCGGGCTTTTTCTCCTCATATTCATCGAGCCCATCAGTATACTGCTGTAAATGCCTAGCTGCAGGACTTACTTCCTTATGTGCAGGTAGAGGGACTTGTCTTCTCCGGTTATGAGTGGGGATCCGGATGACTGGCCCTGTCTCAACTGTGCGCCATACTGGCTTTACTGGAGACAGTTCAGGTCTTGGTGTGACACCGCGGATAAATGCTCCATTAGTTTTGGCCGCGGGAGTCTTCTTTCTGTTCTATATGGGTTTCATCTGCCATCCTTCCTGATCCTTCAGTGGGGTGAGGAAGCAAGCTTCATAAGTATGTCTAGTACATTCTTCAACGGCCTCCTTAGGCAGCTGCTGGTAGATTGAAATCATATTGGCGGCCATTTTTAATGCCGGAGGCTCATGTGGATGAGGCGGCTTTACCTGATAATCTCCCAGCTGCAGCTCACCCTTTTTAACCATTCCTTCCATGATATCTTTGAAGACATAACAGTCCTCAATTGCGTGCCCCAGCGCACGGTGAAATGGACAGAACAGCGGATCATCTTTCTTTGCCGCATCGTCGGGTCTCTTCGGTTCAGGCAATGTTACCTTGTTGAACTTATATGCCCAGTTAAATAGTGCTGCCGTCTTATCCTTGGGAAAAGAGTAAGCCCTTTTCATCTTGTCTCTTAGAGAGACCCTGTCTTTTCTTTCTGCTGCACCCTCAGGCGGGGGAGCTTCATCTGCTCCCTTCTTCCCCTTCTGCTGCTCGAAGGTTCTGAAATCGACGGTGTTAGCCTCAGAATGTGATGGTCGTCGATCATTAAATTTATCTTTCAGCACATTGGGAACATTGGCGGTTGGACGTTTGGACAAGAACGTCTCAACCTCCGCCACTATATTGTTTAATCGGTCAAATGTTCTGACATCTGCACCGATCATCTTTTCTAGCACCTCTCTCCTGAGGCTCTGTTTACATATCTGCACTGCATCTTCTTGATGAGGGGGTCTTCTGCATCTCATGGCTAAGTTCCTCCATCTTTTGATGTAGTCCAGTGCAGTTTCATCTTGCTTCTGCCTGGTTGCATATAGCTCTGCTATTGTGATTTCTCTTTCAGTGACATGAAATCTGTCGCGGAATTTCCTCTACATATCAGGCCAATCAACCACTGATCCAGCTGGCAGGCTTGAATACCATTCATAGGCTAACCCAGTAAGGGATGAGCCAAAGAACTTAAGCAGATAAGCTTCGTCGACTGCCAGGTCGCCCATGATTGTGGTGTAGTAAGCTATGTGCTCTCTGGGGGAGCCCCGGCCATTAAATTTTTCGAACTTAGGCGGCTTACTGACGCCTGGAGGTAGTCTCTTAGCAGCATATTGGGGAGGATATGGCACCTTGTACACATCATAGGTACTAACATCATCGCCAGTCTTCTCAGACAGCTTCATCTCCACAATTCTTTCAATCATCAGCTTGTGGGCTACGGCTGGATCTATGTCTTCTGGGAAGAAGTGAGCTTGTTGCTGACTATGGGGAGTTGTCATCACAGTGGCGCGCAAGGTGGGCGCGGTAGGCTGTGTCTGAGACACAGAGGGCTGAGCTACTGTCTGCTGTGGAACAGGTTGGCTTGGTGCTTTGCCCTTATCAGCCAGGAGAGGATTAGCTGGGATAGCCGTCTCTGTTGAGCTGGAAGTATGCCCCACAGGCTCGGCTTGCTTGGAGACTGGTGTAGCTTCATGTCTCTCATTGAGCTGTCTTCTGAGAGCATTGATCTCCTGCTGGTATCTTCTGAAGATCATCTGGATCATGGGATCCAGGGTGGACGGGATCTGTACATCTTCTGAAGTCCCTTCAGCATCATCAATGAAGGGATTATCTTCCTCTTCCATTGTTACCACATTAACTGTCATAGTGGTGATCTTGCAGGCTTCATCATCAGTTTTCATCTTATCTTTCGCCGCTTGGCCTCTTCTTGTGACAGGCCCGGGTCTGGTTGCCAGCCTGAGTAGCTCGTCCGGTTGAGTTGGTAGCATGTCTTGCCCCCTGACAAGTCCAGCCATGTTACAGGTGAAGATCTGCATCTTTCCCTTCTGCCTGTAGACTTTTCTTTTTGCCTGGTCGGGGTATTTGAGTCGGTCAAAGACCGATATTCTTTCTTCAGGTTCTTCCCCACACAGGTCTTCTTTCCCATATCCGGCCTTGCGGCCTTCCCCATAATCATTGGAATCGGAGGAGGAGGCTCCGAGCATCACTTCTTGGAGGGTTTCTTCCTCTTCTTCATCCACGGTGCCCAGGGCACGGGATAATCTTTGCTGACCAAGGGCAGAGTTCCCCAGGTAGTGGAAGTAGTCTTGGACTACTTGTTTCATCTCCTCTGGGTTGTGCCTTTGTGGCTCTGGTTGGAGCATCAGTCTTTCCTGGCCTCTTTGCTGATGAGCCAGTCTTGCCACCTGAGCATTCAGATGCTCGGCTTTGGAATATCTAAATATATCAGCCTGTCTGGCATAGGCTCTTGGTCTTCTTGGAATGGCAGCAGCGACTGGTTCGCTTGTTCTCATTTTTTCTTCTTTCTCAAATCTTCTGTCACCATCCTGGCAGCAGTTGGCAGCAGCATCATAGTTCTTCCTTTGCCATCTTCTGCCCCCAACCCTGGGATGGGGGACCGAGAGGTCTTGCTTCTACTCGTATTTTCTGCCCCTCATCCTGGGGCGAACAGTGGTCAGATTTCTTTCTTCACTTTCTTTCTCATCTTTCTTACCCCAAGCCCTGGGATAAACAGCAGCATCATCTGTCATGTCTTTTCCTTCTCTTCTTCTGCTTCCTGCCCTGAAGCGAGCAACAGCATCCTCGGTAGCTTTCCCCTCATCTCGAGTTGGGGCCCAGCTCTGAATCTTCTTTGGTCGCCAGACCTGTTTATATCTTGCTGGCTTGGGCGCCAGCGGCTTCCTCTCATCAGCTTCCCAGTTGGCCCTCCTGGTGGCCAGAACTTGGAACTTGTTGTCGATCTGGACGGTCGGGACAATCTTGTCCGGCCGGACTTCTCTCGGGCGACCGTTGAGGTTCACCCTAATGTCACCCATCATCATCGTCTTCCCAGAATTTGAAAGACGACGGTTGGCAGCAGCATACCGGCTCCTCCGGTTAGTTCTTTTCTTCATTCGGGCAGCAGCGGGGACCGTGTCCCTCCTTTGAACATGATGAACATAGCAGGCGACGGCTGTCGAGGTCGTCCTCTCTGGTAAGCTACCCTTGTTATCAGCAGTCTTCATCGGGGCACTTGCAGCAGTGCCTTGCTCGTTGTTGTCGACCTGCAGAAGGTCGGTGAAGACGAGGCCCAGGCAGTTGGGCAGCCCGACAGCAGGGGGCATCGACCCGAATGACAGCGGTACCGCCAGGTAACCCTCTCGGACATGCACATCGATCGGTTGTTGGTCGAAGCATACGGACATGATTCCAGTAGTCATTGTAGCTTCCTGAAAATAAGGAAAGCGCACAGAATGGGCCTGCTGGGCCTCCTATTTTTGGCGTAGAGATGAAGGGAGACTCGGTCCCACCGGGCGTGCCAGACTTGTGGAATGCGCTTTTTTAGTTTATATATATATATATATATATATATATTTGTTATTTATTGATTTATTGGCGTGCCAGTCACCGGGGTGACAATTTTATTATGCGCTCGATCTGACTTTTAATCAGTCGATTGTGAAGTCCGAGCCGGGACCCGAAGTCCGTCATACCATAAAGGCTATGACGTTAATTACGCCCTTCCTAAGAAGGACAACCCTTGATTAAACGCCAAAAATAGGAGGAAGGTAGCGGCAAAAATAAGACTCAAACGAGAGAGAGGGTTGGTTCATCAGCAGGGCGTTAAATGGCCTAAGTGAAGCGAGGATTCATCAAATGCGGAGCGAATCCGGCGGCATGTCCCCATTACCTTGGACTATGCCTGATGGGGATAGGAAACCACCCATACAGCGGCAGGATGGGATCCGTAAAAGATCGGGTATATCTAACCCGGAATCCGGATAAGGACCGGTGCGACATGACACACCCTATGCAGGCGCGATGTCTTATTGATATCCCCCTTCGGAAGACCATCGGAGAACATGCAAGGGCAGAACTCCGTGGGCCAGCGGGGTTAGGAGAGAATACCATGATCACTCAAGGTGATGTGAATGAATTTTGGCAGCATATCCCCTTTATCCTAGATTATGCCAAGAAGAGATAAGCCATCATCCACGGGATGCCGGGATGAAAGCCGGGAAAGAGGGGGGGCACCAGGCCCGGAGCCCTCGCTCACATTCATGGCATCGATTGATGTTCCTTCGGAACCCGTCGGAGCACATGTAATGACATAGCTCTTTGAGTCCATAAGGCTATAAAGAAATCCGGATCAGAACAGAACAATGTAGGGGAGGTCCTCCCCATTGATTTATTTCCTGAGGGATGCCAAGTGCTCTCTGTATATCCCTTGGATGGGTACAACATGGGGATCAAGGTTTAGGCCAAGAAGAAAGAGGTTCTCGGCGTAAGGATCAGGAGTATGGCCCGGCTTCTCGGCGTGGGCTGAAGGGAGCTCCCGGCGCGCCATGAAGGGGGTTATCGGCCTAGGCCAAAGGGAGGAAGAAGAGGCTCTCGGCCTGAGGGTTCCAGGCGTGCTGAGTGCCGCGCCGGGAGCCATTGATGGCGCCGAGAGGGTATGGCGCCGAGAAGTAATTGATGCTTGGGCGCCGTGAGCGCTTATGGGGTTTTACGGTATCCTGTTTTGGGGGTTTTTCACGGGATTCAGACATGGCCTGGGGGGGTGGACTCAGGAGGCAAATGAGGAAAGAGCCAGGGGTGTACCAAGTTGACAGCAAGGAATCATAGGTGAAAGGGGTTCGAGAGATCAAAATCACATGGCCTTCGAACTCTCAGGAACAGGCTTCATGCCATTCATATTGCCGACCATCCAAGAGATCGAGAAATAACGGTTTCTGATCCCTGTAGTGGCCCTGGTGGCTTAAGAAATTTGGAGAAAATCACGGACTCTGCGACGTTTAAATCATCGATGGCGTTGAGGGAGAAAGGGGGGAAAACAAAGCCCGAAAATCCACAGTGAGGATTGGGGCTTTGTTGGCTCTGTCCCATCCTAAACAGGCATGCATATAAAGGGGAGCCGGCAGACGATTAACGTGTCGAGCTTGGATGAATTGAATTGGGCGGCATATCCCCCGGGCTTATAGACATGCCAAATAGGGATAGGAAGCCATCCACGTAGCGACGGGATGGAATCCAGATAAACAACGGGGAATCTTCCCCTTTGAACTCCCTGCTCGGTTGGAGGGTCTATGATATTCATTTTCCCGAGGGATAGAGTCAAGCGGGGTGCGTATCGATCACACTCCCTTGGCCTTCCGGGGTTAACCCTATCGGATAGAATTTCGGCAGCATTTCCCCTTCTTTCGGGTCATGCCAAAGGAAATAGGCCGTCATCCACGGGTACGGGATGATAACCGAAAAGAAGGCTTGGGCTCCCTGATGATGTAGGTGCCCATGGCAATGCTTGCTATCCCCTCAAGAACCGTCGGGGCTTATACAGTGGTATGGCCCCTTAGGTTATGGGGTTATGAATGGATTTGATCTAAGATGATGTAGGGGAGGTTTCCTCCCGTTAATCTCATCCCTGAGGTATATATGGCGACCATGAATATCCCCTTCAGCCGATATAACAGGTTGGAGAAGGGCTGAAAAGCAGATGAGGAGACAGGCTCCTGGTATGAGTGTATCGGCCTGAAAGGAGGATCTCGGCATAGGAAGATGAACAGGCAAGGGGGTTCTCGGCGCGCTGGTTCCCGGCGTGCTCACCATTGCGCCGAGGGCTGTTGCTGCCGCCGAGGCCCAGTGGCGCCGAGAAGCTCCGACAGCCCTGTTTTGGAATTCAGATTTGATTGGGACCGTATCTGGGGATAAAATCAGTCTGGACTGTGGACTTCGATGCCATGGCATTAGGGTTTTGCTGAGGGGCCGAAGGGTCAAGGTCATCACTTATCAGAACCTCCTGGGATTGCATTCGTCTACAGACGGGACACATCTTCTATAGCCAGCAATTCAGGAAATCAAGAGATTGATGTCTCCGATTCCTAAATAGCTTGGGGGCCTCGCAAGAAACTCAAATGCCTGTGAAGAATCTGCCATCGAGACAGGAGGGGAGAGGGAAACATGACCCAATAACCCATTAGATAAGGATTGGGACCCTGACTTCATTCCTCTTTGAAGCACAGACTCACGGGGATGACTCTGAAAACTGAGACGTCTAGAATATTGGACGTTCAGATGAAAGATACATTCATAGAAAGACAGAGGGCAAAACTTTGATTGCCTAATATCGAGCACGGCAACCACTAAATTTCATTTCATCTCATTATCACCACTTACATCGACTGCAAGGCTAAAGCCGAGAAACGGGTAAGGGGAGGAACTGAGGCAGGGATAAAAAGAACTCTCGACCTCATCTGAATAGCTAAAGCATGAAGGCATATACCATTACATACAGAGGAAAGCAAAATAAAAGCGAACATGGGGGGGGGGGGGAGGGGGGAGCATTGACTCCTCTCCCTCCCCCGAGCAGCCCACCTGGAGCTTCTTCTTCTTCTTCTCTTCTTCTTTCTTCCAGTAGGGTCTCTTCTGTCTTTTCTATCTCTCTCCTTTTTTTTTTTGTTCGCCTCCCTTCTTTTCGAGAGAAAGGGGGTTTTTATAACACCACCCTCTCCCCCTATCGGCATGATCATCTCGGCGCACGGTTGATGAGCTCCCGGCGCGCCTTATTCGGAGGCAGTAGGCTTCCCGGTGCCCCTTCCTCATATGGGTCTTGTTGGGCTCTCAGCGCCACACGGCTGGGCCCGTTTAGATCTTTTAGTCTTTTATGCTTCCTCATCAGTAAGCTTGAGCTGTTAAAGCCGCTTAATCTGTCCCTTCATTTGTCGGTCCCTCGAGTCCGTCAGGCTAGGCGAAGGCCCATCAATTGGTGAGTTAGCATAGCTTCATCAGAATATTTCTGGGGATTTTCATCAGTCAGTGGACTGCAGTTCTTCATCAGTACTGCCGTCTGAGCGACGATAATACCGGACATCAGCTTGGCCGGGGAGGGCTTCAGCCGGGTGACAGCTTCAGTAATGGACTCTCCGTAATCCTAGTTTTACAGGAGTTCCTCGGGTCTTCATTTCTGATTCAATCTGATCTTTCGTCTCATCTTTATCTTTGATTATATTTCCGGTGTCAACACGCCCCAGGCCATCCAAGAGATCCTATTGTCTTCTCAAATGATGACCTGGATGGTGTAACCACTCCCCATTCTAACACGGTCGTGGTTTCAGCCACTATCAACCAGTGTACCATGCATCGCATTTTAGTGGATAATGGAAGCGGCCCTGATGTTATCGCGTACGAATGTCTTGTGCTTATGGGTGTGGATCTGTCTAAACTGGCACCATTGCATACACCGTTATACGGATTCTCCGGCACAACGGTCCGCCCCGAAGGACGTATATCACTCCCAATCACGTTCGGGACCGCACCAAAAGAGGTAACCTTCCTCGCCAACTTCACCGTCATTCGCGCGGTGACCGGGTACAACACCATCATTGGGCGCGGGATCTTCGACACCCTTCGTGGCGTCCCCTCCTCGTACCACCAAAAGCTCAAGTTCCCTACACCTCGAGGGGTAGGGGAGGTCTGAGGAGATCAAAGGGAGTCCAGGAGGTGCTATCTAATCTCAACGCGTGACCGACAACCTGTGGAGACTCCACCAGAGAAGAAAGTGAGGACTGAAGACCGAGGTCCGAGCGCGAGCACTCCAGCAGAAGACCTGTACCTCATCCAAGTGGGGGAAGACCCAAGCAGAACGCTGAGGATCGGGGCCACTCTACCCAAACACGACAAGGACGCCTATATACGGTTCCTTACAGCCAACCTTGATGTATTCGCCTGGTCTGAAGAGGAACTCCCCGAAATCCCGCTAGAGGTCATCACCCACCAACTCCGGCTGGATCCAACCTGCCGCCCGGTCAAGCAGCGCCGAAGGCGCTGCAACCCCGAGCGACAAACCATCATCAGGGAGCAAGTGGGCGAGAAGTTACGCTCAGGACTACTTAGGCCTACCCGATATCCGGAGTGGGTGGCCAATGTGGTCTTGGTCCCTAAGAGCAATGGGAAATGGCGAATGTGCGTAGATTATACCAACCTCAACAAGGCCACGCCCAAGGATAGCTTCCCTATGCCACGGATCGACAAACTAGTCGACGCCATGGCCGGGCACGAAATGCTGAGCTTCCGGACGCCTACTCCTGGGTACCACCAGATCAGCTTGCACGAGCCCGACCAAGACAAAATAGCGTTCATCATCGACCACTACTTGTACTGCTACACCCGCATGCCGTTTGGGTTGAAGAGTGCGGGTGCAACCTATCAACACCTCATCAACCATATGTTCGACTCGCAGATCGGTCGCAACATGAAGGTCTACATCTATGACATGCTCGTAAAGAGCCTCCAAGCTGCCGAGCACCTGGGAGACTTGGCGGAGACCTTCGCCACGCTCAGAAGGTACAACATGAAACTCAACCCAGCTAAATGCGTGTTCGGTGTCAGGTCAGGGAAGTTCCTCGGATTCCTCGTTACGCATCGAGGGATCGAGGCCAACCCAGATCAGATCCGCGTAGTGTTGGAGATGAAGCGATCGGGACGAGTGAGGGAGGTCCAATGCCTCACCGGCCGCATCGCCGCTTTAACCCGCTTCTTGTCCCGAGCAGCCGAAAGGTGTCTTCCCTTCTTCCGACTAATTAAGCAGGCTAATAAGACGCCAGAGAAGAAAGGGCAGATCGACTGTGATCAGGAGTGTGAACAAGCATTCGAAGAGCTAAAGCGCTACCTAGCCACTCCTCCCGTACTCTCCATGCCACAATAAGGAGAACAATTACTCCTGTACCTATCGGTGACACCGAGCACGATGAGCGCCATACTCACCTGAGAAGAAGCTGGTATCATGAAGCCCGTCTACTACGTTAGCCGAGCGCTACAAGGCTCGGAATTCCAGTACTAACGAACCGAGAAGTTCGCCTTGGCCCTAGTCACGGCCGCTTGTAAACTACGCCCGTACTTCTTGGCTCACCCAATCGCCGTCGTCACCGATCAGTCGCTATGACAAATCTTCTAGAATCCTGATGCTTTAGGAAGGCTGGTCAAGTGGGCAATCGAGTTGGGCGAGTTCGACGTTAAGTTCCATCCGAGGACCGCGATCAAAGCCCAGGCCCTCGCCGACTTCATCGTCGAATGTACGATACCGGCTGAAGACTCGCCCGAGCACTCCTCGGGACCAGTTTGGGAACTGTATGTCGATGGATCATCCTGCGTCGCTGGTAGCGGTGCGGGACTAGTCTTACTTTCGCCAGAAGGGGTAAAACTTCAATACGCCCTGTGCTTCAACTTCCCGACCATAAATAATGTGGCCGAGTACGAAGCCTTCCTCTTAGGGATGTGCATGGCAAAACACTTGGGGGCGTCAAGTGTGCGAGCATACAATGACTCCATGCTCATAGCCAACTAAGTCAGAGGAGAATTCAAAGCACAAGATCCGTCCATGATCAAATACCTAGAGAAGGCTAGGTCTGCAGCAGACGAATTCTCCCACTTCGAGATGGTCCACATCCCTAGAGAAGAGAATGTCCGAGCAGACGCCCTGTCTCGCTTGGCGTCCGCCACCACGGTCTCCAATTCGAGGTCAATTTTGGTCGAAGAATTGTCCGCGCCGAGCATAGAAGAGCCAATGCCACAGGTAAACGCCATCGACTATGAACCTTCCTGGATGGATCCCTTGTTGGATTTTCTCCTACGACAACAACTCCCAAGCAACCGTGCCGAAGCCCGTCGCACAAGGGCCCGAGCAACCCACTTCACAATAATGAATTATCGGTTATATCGCCGATCCCTCTCAGCCCCACTACTAAAGTGCTTGTTCCCCATGGAGGTCAGACAAGCCATCCAAGAAGTCCACGAAGGGCTATGCGGAAGTCACATAGGGGGGCGAGCACTCGCGCGAACAATAATCCGACAGGGGTACTGGTGGCCCACTCTATAGCAAGACTGCCTTGAGTATGTTCGGAGGTGTCCTCAATGCCAGAAATTCTCCAACCTGCATCACCAACCGGCCACGCAGCTTCATACCTTGATGGAGCCCCGCCCATTTGCTCGATGGGGGGTGGATATATTGGGTCCCTTCCCCAAGGCACAAGGGAGGAAGAAATTCCTCATAGTCGCTATTGACTACTTCACCAAATGGGTCGAGGCTGAACCATTAGGGAAGATAATGAGCAAAGCAACGTGGAAGTTCATGCTGCGAAACATCATATGTAGGTTCGGGATACCAAGAGTCCTCACCACCGATAATGGCAGGCAATTTACGAGCACGGCCTTCCAAGGGAAGTGCTCGGAATTGGGGATCTGGAACCACTACACTTCAGTGGGGCACCCTCAGGCCAATAGATTGGTGGAGAACGCTAACAAAACACTCCTCCATGGTATCAAAACCCGGCTAGATCAAGCAGGTGACTCGTGGATAGACTCGATCCCGAGCATCCTTTGGGCCCACAGAACCACGTACTGCCAGAGCCGCTACAGGAGAAACCCCATTCCACCTCGCATACGGTGCGGAGGTAGTAGTTCCAGTAGAAATATCCAACCCCTCACTGTGGGTGGAACACTTCGACGAGGCTAGAAACAACCAAGCGTTACGAGAAAACTTGGATCTACTCGAAGAAGATAGAGTAAACGCCCAGGTAAAGCTCGTGGCTTATCAACAAAAGCTGGTCCAATACTATAACGTTCGAGTCAAGGAACGACACTTCTTCCCCGGGGACTTGGTACTACGGCAGGCAAGCGTGGCAGACCCCAGAGGAGCCGCCGAAAAGCTCGCGCCAAACTGGGAAGGTCCATACAAGGTAGCTGGAGTACTTGGCAAAGGAGCGTATAGGCTGGCAACGCTGGGGGGGCAAGAGGTACCCAGAACGTGGAATTCGGTAAACCTCAGAAAATTCTTCCAGTGAATCGTCACCATCCATACTCCACGAAGGTAACCTATGGGTTCCCTAGAGGCGAGCACTGCTCCCCTTGAAAATGAGAAGGTAACCTACGGGTTCCCGGAGGCGAGCACTACTCCCTTTGAAAATGAGAAGGTAACCTACGGGTTCCCTAGAGGCGAGCACTGCTCCCTTTGAAAATGAGAAGGTAACCTATGGGTTCCCTAGAGGCGAGCACTACTCCCCTTGAAAATGAGAAGGTAACCTACGGGTTCCCTAGAGGCGAGCACTGCTCCCCTTGAAAACGTGAAGGTAACCTACGGGTTCCCTGGAAACGAGCGTCGCTCTCCTCAAAAATAATGGCGGCAAACAAAGGCATAAATACTGCGATGCACACGAGGAAAGTCTACCCAAAAGCTCGCAAGAGTCTCCCACCAAAAGGTACACAACAAGATCTCCCTAGAGGCGAGCACTGCTCCCTTTGAAAATGAGAAGGTAACCTAAAGGTTCCCTAGAGGCGAGCACTGCTCCCCTTGAAAACGAGAAGGTAACCTACGGGTTCCTTGGAGGCGAGCACTGCTCCCTTTGAAAACGAGAAGGTAACCTATGGGTTCCCTAGAGGTGAGCACTGCTCCCCTTGAAAACGAGAAGGTAACCTACGGGTTCCCTAGAGGCGAGCACAGCTCCCCTTGAAAATGAGAGGGTAACCCATGGGTTTCCCTAGAGGCGAGCACTGCTCCCCTTGAAAATGAGGAGGTAACCTACGGGTTCCCTAGAGGCGAGCACCGCTCCCCTTGAAAACGAGATGGTAGCCTACGAGTTCCCTAGAGGCGAGCATTGCTCCCCATGAAAATGCGAAGGTAACCTACGGGTTTCCTGGAAACGAGCACCGCTCTCCTCAAAAATATTGGCGGCAAGCAAAGGCACAAATACTACGATGCACACGAGGAAAGTCTACCCAAAAGCTTGCAGGAGTCTCCCACCAAAAGGTACACAACAAGATCTGAACTGAATAGTTTTATTCATTTAGTCAAAATACAAGCCGCCAAAGACTGGCGAGTCACTATTATGCGACCGATACACAAGCATATGGGAAGACAAAACGCGCCCAACTATGGCGATGTGCAACTCCAGCATCTCATTTTCTGGGCATCGTCGTCTGCCAGCAGCTACGATGAGTCCATGAGCGAACACCTAGCATCCCTTTTGTTATGGAAGTGTACCAACAGAGGGAGCTACCTATGCCAGAGAAGAGGGGCGAACCCTCCATCCCTTGGCCCGCTCATAAGGAGACCACACCTAGCATCCATTTTGTTCTGTGGAAGCGGACCAACAGGGATGCCACTGGCAAAGAGACATGCACTAGGAAAACTAGGTCGGTCGACCCGACCATCCCTGGTTGACGGGGGGTAGTGGAGCAACAAGGCCCACGCATTACGAAGGCCGATGCAGCACACTGGCCATGCCTGCAAACTGACAAGCAAGTCCTATTGCTCCGCCTGTCGTCATCTTCAAGTAGAAAAGCGCTCCCCTTGGCTCGGGAGGATACCTCGTCGCACACCTGCAGACCAAGAAGGACGAAGGGAAGCAGTCACAGCCATGCAATGAAAAGGCAGTAAAAAGAAGGAAGGATTTTGTTCAGAGGTAGAGGGGGTAAATACAGAAGTATCATTCGTCCCCTTAAGGACGGAATCTGTCCGGCTCAAGAAGCAGAACCCCCCTACCGGCGTACAAGCGATTGACTTTATCCAAAGCCTCCCGCCAGCCGTCCAAGTATCCGAGCCTGTAGTCCTCGGAGGCAGAGCCATGCGCTCCCGGCTCCGGCCACGACCGCCACAGTGCTGGGGGAGGCTCCCTCCGAAGGATCAAAGGTTGACGATGAGCCTGCAGAGATTCGTCATCCGATGAAGTGTCCGACTCTCCTGACGACATCCTACGAAGCCTTCTCCTTCGAAGCTTTGACACCAGGAGACCGAGGCGAAGGTAGCCATTTATAGGAAGGATGGAAGTTCCCAGAAGGTTAAAGGACTCCTACCGTCCCAAGCAAATCCACGGAAACCGAAGCGACAGATCCTGAAAGTCTCGCCCATACGGAGTAACCCTCAAAAGCGCCATTTCGTATCCCCGGGGAATGTTGTAGCTGTTCAGAAGGGAGGGAAATACACGGAAGAGATTTCAGAATTTGTGAAAAAAAGGAAAGGCTTCCATTCAAGGTCCAAAAAGCTTACAAGGGGGAGGCAACCGCCTCAACAAAAACTAGAAAGAGATTCAAAAGCATAACTGGGGCGCCCTCCTAAGGGTTCTCCCCGGCAACATCATCACGTGACCCAGCCTCATCGGGCTCACGTGTAGCAGCAACTTCCGTGGAAGGCGAGGGCCCGACCGGGTCCACCATGCGCTCCTCAACCAATGGGATGCCGACGTGTGCTCGCACGTCTGTGCTCGGCTCCGTTACCAGCTCCTCGACCATGGCCTCCTCGCCACCAACCTCTTCATCGCAAGCCCCCTCCTCACCATCACTGGCCTCTGCACCATAGAATGGTGAGAGGGAGGGGGGGGGGAGTGACGGAACCGAGGACCCCAGCTTCATGGCCGTGGTCACAACTACAACGTTCCAGCCCTCCCGAAAGCCACTGTCACGGGCCAGAGCAAAATACTCCAAGGCTACCGCGGTTAATTCATCCTGGTAGGCTGAAGAGGAGCGAAAGCTTTCCACCGCCTCCTCGCCAGCAGTAGACATCGACGAGCGCAGCCCAGCAAGTTGCGCCTTGACCTCCTCAGCTCGGGCTTCCACGGCCTGGACTGGCACCCCCAGCTTGACTGCGTGGGCTTCGGCCATCTCAGCCCGAACGTAGAAGAAATCACGGTCTCGCTCCATTCCGGCAAGGGCCAACCCCTGATGGTGTAGCTGTTCGTGGAGCTCGGCATTTTCAGCCTCAGAAGCCTGCAGGCACCCGTCGAGCACCTCGCAGTTGGCCGAAAGTTCCACCTGGGTGGTCTGGGTGGCCTCCAACTCCCGAGCAAGACCACTAAAGTGGTACCCCCACAAGCCAAAGGCCCTGATAACCGAGTATACGCTCCGCGTGGCTAGGTTCGTCAGCTCCCTCTCGACCCCGGGGTCGAATACCCTAGTGCGCTCGCGCCATTGAACGCTCCGCCCCATGAGATCGGCGACCGTCGTGACCGCCCGCCTGCCCGATCGTAGCATCCTCAGGGGGTAGGAACGGAGTACGTGGGGAGACCGCTGACGGCAGAGGATGATCGGCACCACCAGCAATGAGAGCTTTACCTTTGTCACGCCCCCCCCTCCACGGGGGCAGGCGCGGGAGGGGAGACAACCGACTCTTCAGTCGACGGCGGTGGCGGTACCTCGGGTGGGGGCAGCCCAGACGACAACGGCGATGCCAGAACTCTAATCCTCTTCCTCAAGCGACGTTGATTATCCAGTACCGCCAGCTCATCTTCGGAAGGGAGGGCATGACTGCCACCAGCCATGGCCGACTCAGCCTCAGCAGCACTGGCGGTCTCTTCAGCAGCACCCCTCCGAGTACTAGATCCTCCGCTAGCGGCCGAAGCTACTGTTGGCCTCACTAGGGGGACGCCCACAGGGATCGGATACTGGAGACGACTCGGCTCAAATGCGGCCTCGGCCTGGGGGGCGACGACTGTCACTTGACCCGCCCCTGGCTCAACGTGATCCACAGGCGAGGAGCGCACCGCGGCAACCGGACAACCTCGTAGCGCCACGCCAGAATTTCGGGCGCCCCTAATTCCAGAACAAAATTGGTTAGACCAATCCGCCATTAACAAGAACACGACGAGGAATCGAAGTCAGTACCCTGCGGCAATGGAGGACTCAACCCCAGCTCCTGGAGCAACCCCAGAGTCAACACAAAGTTCGCATCGACCATGCAAAATTGGAGGATGGCGTCGGCCTTCTTACGCTCCTCAGCGTTGGCCGGAGGCTTCCTATCGGGCAAGACAGGACGATAGCCCCTGTGCCTCCAACTACCAGAAGAATCATGGTCGGTAGATCTGATGAGATACACATAGCGCTGCGACCAACCCTTGAGGTTGGCCGCAGTGGCGGAGACCTGGATAAGGTTCCGGTCGGTCCGGGCCTTGAAGTAGGCATAGGCCGTATCGGACGGGCAGCGCTGAAGGAAGTAAAATTGCCGGAGAAGATGAACGTTTGGGTCCACCGACGCTCTCCGACATGCATAAACAAACCCACAGAGGATGTGGTAGGAGTTGAGGGTTATTTCCCCTGGGTGTCGGCCATAATGATGAAGGACAGGACGCAATAAAGGGGTGAACGGGCAGGCAAAAGCCCGCCTGGAAAGAGGCCACAGGGACCATAAGCCCGCCCGAAGGGAAACTCATATGATCGTCGTCTATAGTCGGGAAAATGATTTCAAAATTGGGCGGGATCTGGAAAGCTTCTCGCAGCCCTCGAATCACCCTATACGCCACTAACGGTGGGGAATCAGGACGATTGGCTCCGGCACCTGAAGTGCTCAGAGCGCTACCACGCCTAGGCACCACTTCCTCGACAAAAGAAGAGGGGCTGGCACGAAGGTTCCTCCTATGAGGAGGCATGACGACGAAAGGTGAAAGACATGAAAGAAAAGAAGATCCTCACTAGCCGGAGGAAGAAGAGACCTATGACGAGCACGGCGACCAACGAGGATGGAGTCTCTGGGGATGCCCCACGATCATCCTTATAACCGCCTATGATAGCTTGGGGCTTCCAAACCGAGGGGCAGGTCAAAAGGCACTTATCGCTATCGCGGTACGGCCACCAACGCCCCACGCCCGTTCGGGGCCCCCACTCCCAGACAGGACCTACGACATGATTACGGCAGTAGCGCCTACCACCACCTGAGGCGCCTTGCGCGCCAAGCTTGCCGCCAGATTCATCAACGCTCGTGCCTCAGATGAATTGACCTCGAGTCTTACGCTCCAACAGACCCTCTCATGTTCGACTCTCAGTCCCCTGCAAAGTGCTCAGGAACTGAGAGTAGGGGGGAAGTGAGGAGGGTAAATCTAGTTTGGCCCAAGATTGGCCCAATAGCGCCCAAATCAATCCGCTTCTACATCACGTCCTGTAGGTATGGCCTACCAGGGCGCGACCCAATCCGACTCGGCATCGGATTCTACGGCGCGAGAAGGCTCTATGATCAGCGGAAGACCCTCCGACGACCGACCGTTACCCCCCACGACGTCGGCCATCATCCCATAACGGGTGAGCACGCCCCATGAGCGCCGTGAGACTCGCCCCGAGACCAGCCGACGCCGGGGTAAGCGCCCTCCAACGGGAAACTCCCGCCACTATAGCGGGAAAGCGTTACTCCACTGCTTACGCCCTTCCCTATCAAGGGATAAGGCTCCCCGCTCCAAGACAACCCCTATAAGAAGGGGAACGACAGAGAAGAGACAGAGGGTGGATACTTCTGCTAAAAAGCTTCTCACTGAGAATAGAGCAACCAATCCTACTGCAGCGATAGAGAGGCCACGCCCTACGACGTCCAGAGAGAGCACTCCTTCTACACGATCTTACCACCCAGCGAACACTCTCTAGGTGTCTACTGGGAGCGGCGATCGCTCGTGGTGAAAGCCTACACGTCTCTCGGATCCTCTACTACGGCCTCCACATCTCTCTCCCCTGCTCTTCTCTGCTCCTCTCTTAATACCGTTGCTGACTTAAGCATCGGAGGGTAGTCCCCTGGGATAACACCCGAGACTCCTTCTGACGCCCTTTATTTCCTAGTGCTTGCAGGCCTCCACGGGTGCGGGATGACTTCCCCAATAAATAAATAGAGAAGGTGGTACGTGACATAGGAACCATTTTCCTGCCTCTACAACCCTAAATAGATAAAAATTACTTATAATTTTATTTTTTATTAATGTTGAAACCAAGGAGGTCTGTGATTTTTACACCTATATCCCTCTAATAAATAATGTTTACATCAAGGTCCATAACTTTTACATATTTATAAAAATACATCTAAATACCTAAAACGGGTACAATTCTTTTAGTTTAATATGTTCTTTATTTGTTTTATTAATGTTGGAATCAAGGGGTATGTGATTTTTACACATATAACCCTCTAACCTATAATGTTTGTATAAATTCTCTCATTTTTATATAATTACAAAAATACACCTAAATACTTGGAAAACACTCTTAATTTTGTTGTTCTTTTGTTTTAGGTAGCTAGGGTTTGCCGTACGGCACCTACCCGATGTGTACTGGCCGTGCCAGGCACGCTGGTGCATCAGTTAGGGCTCGATCTGATACTATTATAGAGATATTTGCTCTTTTTCCCAGACCAGTAGGTAAGAGTAAGAACTAAGGACAGACCTAATCCCAGCCCTAGAAAGGAACTTATTCTTCCAGGAATCCGGCCGGCCTCCTCTTGATCTTAATTGCCAATGATAGGTTGACACAGTGATCGAGTCTTCCTAAGAGAAGTAGGTAGTAGAGGCAATCCCCCAGGTATGTCACTAGGAGTCTCCCTTACAGCCGCCAGCCAGCTTAGAAAGAACGGCACCTTTGTACTGAATTCTCTCGCTGATGTAAACCCTGCTCTTAATCATTGTTCAGGCACACAAACCAGACATACGTGAGAAAGAATGCCCCACATGCATGTATCCTTCAAGTGGGTATATAGTGGAATGCATGCATGCCATCCTTGAAGAAAATAATAAGATCATTAGTGAAGAAAATACGTACGTGAGATGAGAGCTGAGTCTGCCCAGATGATGACACCTTA
The DNA here is from genome assembly GCA_022559845.1 of Amorphophallus konjac. Taxonomy (NCBI): domain Eukaryota; kingdom Viridiplantae; phylum Streptophyta; class Magnoliopsida; order Alismatales; family Araceae; genus Amorphophallus; species Amorphophallus konjac. Next base: position 31,307 of record JAHNEJ010001922.1, read on the forward strand.
ATAATATATATTGCCTCTCCTCACTTCCTCGTTAATCAGATATATAGGAGAAATTAACCTTCCATTGTAATTGTGAGTAGATAAGATGACAATTACGGCTATTGAAAAAAAAAACCCACTAGCTGGGGACCCATTCAAAAGAACTGAGAAGGCAGCTGCATGGCGGACTCTCCAAACAGCTAGAGTCGATCTACTCGATCCAATGGGACGGGAATCCCATCTTCATATATCATCATGTAATATATAAATCTTCTACTGACAAGAATTAAAAGGCCATCTTAAGATCGGTTTTTAAAAACATAATTAATTTCGTCCTTGGATTAATTTAGAATAATGAAGTCCTCCTCTGACTAGATCATTTGCAAGCAAGTCATTAGTTTGTATACTTCTTCCCTTCGGGAAGGCTGCCTGGTTGTGGCTTAATTATCAGTTTTGTGAGCACCTTCAATTTGTAGCCTGCTAGCCAACAACTTCGAAACAATCTTGTAGATAATAAAATTAGAGAGAGAGAGAGAGAGAGAGAGAGAGAGAGAGAGAGAGAGAGAGAGAGAGAGAGAGATGGGTCTAAACTGATCCAGAGAATCTGCCCCTTCAATTTTAGGAATTAGAGCAATAAAATTGATCCCCACCCTCATGCCGATGGTCGGAGGTGAGTTGGAGATTGGTAGGTTCCCCCCCCCTCTCTCTCTCTCTTTCTCACACCCTCTCGTTGTCTCTCTCGCATGCACGGACACATTCCATTTCCTCGTGACCCGCGGGCAAGTTGGCGACACACCATATATGCGCACCTCGAGCAGGCGCTGCGTTGTGTGAACCACACAGTAACGTGGACAACGACAGAAATAGGAGCAAGTGGATCCAGAAATAGAATTCCTCCAAAATTAGAAGGCGGAGAACCAGATAAATATCAGTACAGATCGACCGATGTCTTCCTGCCCCGAGGGACAGACGTGCGTCTGATTCGCTGGAGACCCTTCTCTAGCCGGCCAGGCGTGCGTCTGATTCCCAGCGGGCCGGGGTCCCTCCCCCATCTCTCCAAACCATGCAGCGGGAAACTTCATCCGTCTTTTTCCCCGCCATGCCCCTCAGGGCTGCCGCGACGGCATGGCTGCTCCTCTGCATGGTCACCCCCCACGCGGGGCAGCAGATTTTCGACGTGACAAAGTACGGGGCCAAGTGCGACGGGGAAACGGAGAACAGCAGGGTGAGTTCGAAGAAGGCTAAGCAGACTATACACATTTGACCTCTATATATGCAATCAAGATGTAGCTAGCCCCAAGCGCCTAAGATCTTCTCCTCCACGAAAGGAATTGAGCTGCGTGCATCAGTTATATATGTCATCATATACTTTAATTAATGATTGCTCGTATAATCAATCAAATTTACAGGCCTTCCTAGCGGCTTGGCATGATGCATGTGGGTACGCGGGGAAAGCTACCTTCGTGATCCCTCCAGGAACCTTCCTCTTGGGACCCGTCGTGTTCAAAGGTCCCTGCAGCAACCCAACGTCTCCTGCCGTCGAGATCAAGGGCACGGTGAAGGCGCTCCCGAGTTTCCACACTTGGTGCTGGATCAAATTCCACATGCTCCACGAGCTGGTGGTCGGTGGAGGGGGCACATTGGACGGCCAGGGATCCAAGTGCTGGGGCCAAGGCCACGACCTCCCTACCGTAAGTCTCTCCACACATGCCTCGATCTCCTTGCCATGCATGATCACCAGCGAGGCTTCGATTGGTCTAATCAATCCCGTGTGAGGCATGCAGACGCTCACGTTTGCGGAGGTGAACAACGCGACGGTCTCCCGCCTCTCCCTGGTGAACAGTAAGGGCTTCCACATGAGCTTACACTGGTGCAGCTCCATCACCGTCCACGGCCTCAACATCACCGCCCCAGCAGACAGCCCCAACACTGATGGCGTCCACATCAGCAATTCGGACCACGTCAACATCACCGATTTGCACATCAGCACCGGGGATGACTGCATCTCCGTCGGGCCGGGCGTCACCAACGTCTCCATCTCCCGCATCTTCTGTGGCCCGGGCCACGGCCTCAGGTAAACAACCGTCTCTATTTCTATGGACGTGTTTGTGTGTGTGTGCAGATAGATATATAGATAGGCATTTACGTACAAAAGGTGTAGCTCCGGCAGGAACGCGTGTATATATTTCCTACTGCTCATGGTGGTGGGAACCAAATTTGTTCCTTGTTTCAGCGTGGGGAGCCTCGGCAAGTACGCGAACGAGAAGGAAGTTGTCGGACTGACGGTGAAGAACTGCACGGTCTCAGGGACGACGAACGGACTCCGGATCAAGACGTGGCCGGGGTCTCCCACGGGCAGGGCTAGCAACATCACGTTCGAGGACATCATCATGAATAACGTCTCCAACCCCATCATCATAGACCAAGAATACTGCCCGGCAAAATTCTGCTCAGCCAAGGTCAAATCCCCATCAAAACTTTACGTACGCTTCAGATTTTTCACTGACAAAAGTATATAAGATCCGAGTACTTAATTGGATCTTGCCCTCTATATGTCCCCCTGAACCCTGTTTGCATGTTTCCTGCATGCGCAGCCGTCACTCGTTAAGATAACTGGCGTAAAGTTCAGGAATGTCCGGGGAACTTCCAGCACCGAGGTAGCCGTGAAACTACAGTGCAGTCCCACAACACCATGCGATGGTGTCCAGCTCGAGGACATCAATCTGAAGAACACGAATGGAACAGCCAGCACCTCCCAATGCTCCCACGCCGTCGGCAAGGTCGGAGGCATCCAAGACCCAGCTCCATGCCTATGAAGAGAGGAGCGTATAATTCTCTGTTATCCTTCACCCTCCAGCATTTTTATTTGGTCGATGAGGGGATAATTAATGCAACTGTACGCCCGGCCCTTCTCTAGTGTTAGCGTATGCGGCGATGAGCATATGCAAGGCAACCCTCAATCCAAGTCGCAGGCGGACTCTGCCTTGTCTCCTCCTCCATGTACAGGCGGCTGGAGAAAAGGAAAGATTGTGATTCATGTCAAGATCCCGTTGTATAATTGTTATGGGAAACTTTCCATCCAGTTCTTGACGTAATTTGGGAATCTTGCAATGTAGGAGTTCGACTCCAGTTTGGAGTTCGACTCGTGTACATCCTGTACTCAGATTCAATATATAAAACCCTCGCTATTTCCTTGGCATCCAATTTCTTCCGCATCCCCAAAGGTGTGTTCTTTCCCAAGCCAAGTATGTGGTTGATTTATACCTTGCTGAGTTAAGGTGGATGGTGCTCGAGCTATCTGCACTCCCATGGCCTTCGGATCCCGTCTCATGGATGATCATATCCCACACTCTATCGCAATGTTGTGGGACTCTTACTCGCCCAGATGTTGTCTTTGTTGTTAATCGAGCTTATCAATTTATGCATGCACCCACCGAAGGTGATTAATAATATGTGAAATATATTTTGTGCTATCTTAAAGTTACCATTGATATAACGACCTAGCATCCGAGTACCGAAAAATAACCACCGCCACCCAAATCCTAATCCGCCACCCACGAACCACAGTGCTCGGAAGGGTTGATTTATTGTTGCTGGTCGGGAGTGAATAAGAATATAAAATAATATGCAGCAATTATAGTGCAAGAATTAGAATATACATTCAAAATTTATACAGTCTAGAGTGCAGGTCCATAACAAGTAAAATCTAATAAGAAAGAAAAGTACACAATCACAGGACATATCCCGACTCTTTCAAGTTGACAACTAAGAAGCTCCACCAGCACTACGTTGAACCTCCGAACTGCAAGGATGTAACGTCTCACCTAAAAGAAAAAGGGATGAGCATCATGTCATTAGCTCAGTAGGGTGTAATATCTCAAGATCTCATATTACGTTTTCACGGGTATTCGGGTTGTGAATATGGATCTTCAGAGCCCCAAATGCTGAATATTAATATTTCTCTAGAGTCTATGTGGCGTGAGAAGCGAGTTGCACAATTTTTGAGGTTCGTGAGGTCAAATCGACTAATTGTCTATTTTATGAATTTTTAAAAAAACCCTAAAAAATTAAAACTTATATAAACCCCCACCCTCTCTCTCTCCTCATTCTCTTCTTCTTCCTCCATTTCCTCCCTCCTCTCCTTCCCTCCTCCAGTGGCCGACGGTGGGCATGGAGGGCTGAGATGGCTAGGAAACGGCAGCAACATGCAACGAGGATGGAGGTGCGTTCACGGAAGTGGCGGACCATCCTCGGGAGATTTCATGTGTTCGCCACGATTCAACATTCTTCGGCGTATAAAAGCTCTGCCAGAGGTAGGGGGATAAATTTCGATCCTTCCTAGTGAATTTCCCTATGGTTCATGTCAAGGTGAGGCCGAGAGTGGGTTTATTTCGCATTTGGAGAAAAACTATGTTTGTGATTGAAGTGGCGGATTCAAATTGATCTGAGTCGCGATTCGTAGTTTAAATTCCTCTGTTGTATGGTGTGAATGTAGAGGAGAGGTTCCCCGGTGTTTTACCCATCCTGTGAAGTGATCAAGGCGTGATTTCAAATCCTCAGAATGAGATTTTGTTTGGAAAACCTTCACAGGAGGTGGACAGTTGGGTGGCCGTTGAGTTCTATGAGTTGCCAAGTCGATTGCCGCTCAGGGGAACTCGGCGGCCAGACTTGTGGCTGCCTTGCTCAGGTGGGCAGCCAGCTATCTAGCCCCCCAGGGGGCTTGAGCAGGTGGGCTGCCAGAGAGCTGGCCGCCTAGGTCTGGTGGGTGGCCAATGATGTGGCCACCCAATTAGGTGGGCGGCCACCCTCTTGGCCACCCAGTGGTGTGTTGGACAACCAGGTCTCTGGCCACCCAGGGTGTTGAGCGGCTAGCTATTTGGTCACCAATGTTGGTTGGTAGCCAATTGCGTGGCCGCCTTGATTCTGTGTTGTCGGATGTCCCGCGTGATCGCGTGTTTCCACAGAGGGTTGTTCCCACATGCTTTTGTGCTTCTGCAAAAGGTTGTTCCCACGTGATTTGGTCTAAGTGATCCTGTAGTTTCAGTCCTCCAATGAGGGAGGGGGATTCCGAGCGACATCGGGTCACATCGTTTTCATAAATCTGTGTACGTGAGCCGATGGTACTTCGGCGGTCTCCTTTAGACCGTGTGGTTGGTGTTCTTGCTGTGTGCACGTGTGGCTAGGGGCCCTGTGTGGTTGGGGGTTGAGTCCATGTTTTTTGTGGCAGAGGCACGGACCCCGTGATCTTGGTGGTAGGGCACGGACGTGCTGTTGGTGGCAGGGACGTGCTATTCAGCTAGCCAGTGTATGTGTGCATGTGTCTCTCACTACCATACTCTTGGGAAGGGAGGTGGATCGTGCGGAGGATGGGTGGCATGGTATAAGACGTCACTAGACGCATTTGACATAGTGTGCGAGTGTCTCACTGTCGTACTGCAAGGAAGGAGGTGGATCATGCGTGAGACGGGGGGCACAGTATAATACATCAGTGGATGCATCTGGCCTAGTGTGCATGTGTCACACCCCGAAAAAGGTGAAAATATCAAGGTGTCAACAATTACATGAGCAGGTTGATCAAGAAACTCAGATGATAAGTATGAACAACATAACATGCTAAATCATATCTTTATTTCATAATCTGACATTTTCAACAAATATCTTTCAAAGACTTTCAATACTATTCAAACTCAATACATTCATTTTCTAAGTGGACAGATGGAAAAAATCTACTAAAAACTATCAGCACTCTTGTCACTCCAACCCATTCCCATCATCTTCAGAGTTTTCTGAAAATTATCAACAATACACAGGGTGAGCTAGAAAGCTCAGTAGGACTTATATCCCTTTACCAAGTAACTTTAAGTGATTCGCATTTTGCATCATCTATATGCTTATGAAATAAAACATGTAATAAAATAAGTGACAAGTGTAGTAGAGAACAAAATCAGGAAGTCATGAATTCAAGAATAGATATCATAGAACTCAAGTATAAGTATGAAGATCAATAACATGTAGAGAATTGTAAATTTGGCTATGTAACAAGAATATTAACACATTCAGACAAAAATATATGTATAGGAAGTCAAGCATATAACGAGTCAAGCATGTAACAAGTAAATTGTCTAGCTCAATTTTGGATGTCAGTTGGTGTAATGCCACACTTGATCATTCAACTTTCTCGGGTACAAGTACGTTTAGGCTTTGCTCGCCTAGGACATATCATGGCCCCAAAATTGCCAGGCATTGAGTGTTCAGGTGGACCCAAAGTCTCATGTAAATTCTAAAATAATTCATTTATAAATATGGCCAATCCGAGTTTCAAACAAAGCTTATGAAGCGTAGTATAGCATACAACTAGACATTTAGTTATAGAGGACTCTAGAGGTGGCCCCTATAGGCTTAAGAGATGGCTCCCGTCATGTAGCACTTTACATCATTCAATTCCAACCTTAAGAGGTGGCTCCCATAACGTAGCACTTTGCCCCGCATGACACTTAGCTCATACACTTCCAAATGGTAGTTTATGACTAAAGAATAGATCAAGCTAGCAAACTTTCCATTCCAAAGGCATGTAGTATGAAGTACAAATGAAGAGATGTTCAAGGATGATTTAAGGCATCATGGTCAACGGCATTAAGACAATAAAGAGAATGAATTACCGGTCAAGGCATGATCAGCTCCCACGAAAAATCTTGTAAAATATGTCTAGATCAAGTTTTTCACAATAGGGTGCTTAGCAGAAAATCAAAGAGATCTTGACCAGGTAAGTGGTGGGATAATGGGATGTTCTCCTAGTATTCGCAAGGTTCTAATTAAATAACAACTTATCCACTTAAGGCATTTGCTTGTGGACCTCTAGCCTTAGACACCAGTCTTTCTTGGTAAACTTGCTAGCTACACGGTTTGTCGGAAACACGTAATCACGTAAATCGAACGGAAACCATTTTTGTATATTCTAACATGCATATTCATATGTGAAAGAATTTTAATGAAGGAAATACATTGAAAGAAGATGTCAAGCTTTCAGATAGAACTTAGATTAAATAGGCAGCGTCAATCGTGTACAAGTAGTTTATGGGAATTAGTCTTTTGAACAATTAAAGATGACATTCCGAATTTATTTACCTAGTCATTTCCTTCTCGATGGTAATTTAAGACAAGAAAATGATTTTAAAATTTAAAATTAAAGTTTTGAAATAACACACATAAAACGAGGTAAATCGGACACATCAGTCTGAACACAGTTGTCACGTTTGAGTCACGGTCTATGTGTGATCTGCGTTCTTAGACAGAAAATCAAAACTCGTTATTATAGTGAAAACTCTATTTTTTGACTTTAAATCTCAAAATAAGTCACAAATACATGATCATAAAAATTTGCATTGAATCAAAGTACACATGTAATGTAACATATATGAACATCTAATTAAGTTTTACCTAAGAGAAAATCTACCTAGTTGAAGATCAAAGAGGAAGAAGTACAAGAACGAAGAATACTTCGAACACTCCTCCAAACTTAGAGCTTTCCTCCTCTCTACGACCAGCAATTTTTTCTAATAGATTTGTACTTTGAGTAGCGAAGATCACAGTCCTATTTATAGGTCAAATCTCCTAATTATTCTATTACCCATTTAATTGTAAGTTAATTTACACCTAATTTTCATATTTCACCATCCCATGTTACTATTAGACCAACCTATGTTGAAAATAAAGTCCAACATGTGAATGTTGAAATAAATTCCCCTTCCATGACATAACCAATGACCACATCTATTCAATGATGTAAGCAATGGCCTCATCCACTAATTAAGATTAGATTAAAGCTAATAATCCTCTCTTAAATTGGATGCTACAGTACTGCTATAGTACCGACAACTTCCCCCTCTCCGGATCGAGCCGTGAATCTCGCCATTCACATTATCACATGAGATAGGGTTTATGTTAATGTATTCTATCCTTTATAGCCCTAAAGAAAAAAAATTATAATTTATTTTATTTTCATCTTTTATCATTTCTTTTCACACACACACACACACACACACACACACACACACACACACACACACACACACACACATATATATATATATATATATATATATGTATATGAAATTCTAAGTTGCTACATTCTCCCCCACTTAATTAAAAAGAATTTGGTCCTCCAAATTCACATGATCCATTACAAAATAAGAGAAGTACCAACAATACTAACCTGAAAATAATTCCGGATATTTCTTCTTAATCACATCCTCCAATTCCCAAGTGACTTCTTCTTACCTACGATGGCTCTATTGGATTTTAACCATTGGTATTGCTCTATTCCTTAGCTGGTGTAATTTCCAGTCTAGTATCTTGATGGGTTTCTCTTCATAAGTCAAATCCTTTTATAGTACCAGATCATCATATTGGATCACATGCGAAGGATCATAGACATACTTCCTTAGCATTGACACATGGAAAACATCATCCACTCCTGCCAACTTCGGGGGTCATGCTAGTCTGTATGCTACTTTCCCAACTCTATCAAGCAAAGGGACCAATAAATCTCAGACTTAACTTTTCTTTGACTCTGAATTGTTGGATTCCTTGGGTAGGTGATACTTTTAAGAAGATATGGTCACAAAGAAATGAGCCCAGCAATATCATGACTATAAGCTATCATTGACGGGTTAGGCAAGTATAAACAACATGAGCTGTAACTTGTACAACTAAAAGACTATGTTCCTTGGGAGCATTTTGAGTTCCTGAAATTGAAACGAGATGTAGAATCTGAACGGAAGAAACTATGGGCACGAAAGAATTTGCTCTGGGGGCAGATGCCAATCACGAAAGAAAAAAAGAAGAATCCTGAAAATAGGAATAATAGTTATCATCTCCCTGAAGGAACATATAACCCTATTGTAAATACTCAAGATCCGGATATCGGAAAATATCCGATACCATTCGAATCCTGGCCCGCCGCCCACGAGCCGGAGGGCTCGGAAGGGCTAAAAGGTGTGTGGAGGTATATAGAAATATGAAATAAAGTAGGAACATCTATATAATTAATAATTAAATAATCTAACAACAGAGTCCAGTCCAAATAAAAGTACAATCTACAGGAAAGGAAACGTACTCAATGCCGAGTGAACAATCGGCCCGGTGAGCTGGCAACTACGAACCTTCGCGCTGCACCTTCAAACCTCGAGGAGGAACTGCTACACCTGAAAAGCAGGGGGTGAGCCTCATCTCATTGGCTCAATAGGGGTCCCGCGGAACCCTACCACAAACAACGGTGGTAACGCACAACGCTAAAGAGAAGAACGACAGTAGGAGTAGCAACAACAACAACGGCGGAAGGAACAGCCGTAACACGGTAGCCGATGAAACCACGACTCTATAAACTACTCCTAATGGTACACAAAGCACGCCCCGATCCCATAGTCAGGGGACTACCGAATAGAGGGAAAACCCTGGCTAAGCTGTCAGAAGAAATGCCATGACAGCTCTGTCGTGGAGGCTCGCCTTCACAGGTGATGACCAACCCGAGACCACACGGTCCGGGGAAACCATCATGACCTTACAGTCGTGAACCCTACACCGTCTAGGGAGAAACCTCGGTAACCCTTATAAAAAACTCTAGACCCCTATGTCGGGAAAGCACGGGGAAGCTACCCGAAAAATCACGTCTTATAGACGGGAACCTAAACTCGAGTCATGAGAATCTCACATCACGTGACGGGAGTATCTGCCCACCAGAAGTAAGGCCGGATGCGTCCACTGATGACTTATTCTGCGCCCCATGTGTCTCCCTCGCCTAATGCGAAACTGAGACACGCTACAGTAACCACAGGACAAGGGTCTAGTCGGGGTCGTGCTCGTCAGCACGCGTTCGAAGTCCCCGACCATGTGTGGACACACTGACTGACTACGCTACGTCAGGCCCTCTAGTTGGTTTTCCTCCAGGTCCGGACTCGAGCCGCCGCAGTGGGAGGCCCTACGGCAACCAGCATAAAATAGTCACTCTCGGGTGTAGCTCTCCACCTACTCCCTGGTAGGTCGACACAGGAGTGCCCAGGCAGCTACGACTAGTGGGGTCACTAAACGTGAACACCGAAAGCCACACACACACCCATTATGAGTAACACGGAGTATCAGGTGGCTCGGGGCCACCAAACTCTGGACAGGCAACTAGAATTACTAGATTCAACAGTCCTTGAGTCACGAGACTTGGGTCAAGACCATTGTACTGAATGGCATCATGCCATTAATCTGCCCTACATCCTAGGGTCAGAAACCAAGGTCGAATATAGTTCTTAAGGTGGTACATAACCATTGAGTTCAGCCCCATTCCAAGGGAAACCTAAGAAAACCCCCATCCCTAGGCTGGGTCACTGAACATTCAATTCATAGGCCATACGCATGACCCACATGAAGATGGCTTTCCGAGAAAGCTAACAGCGTGCGGGAATAGCTCTCCGCACTCATACAGATCCACGGTGACTCGATATAGCAAAACACGAAAGCCCGGAACACATGGGGTCACCCGGACCCTCAAAACCCATGGGCATGCTAGTCGAGGTAATACGGTACCTCTGGACACCCAAAAATACGGTCACGGTCCCCACGGGGTGTCCGGGACATCCACGGGGCCATAGGTCGACCAATGGGTCACAACCGGGTCGACCGGGGGCTAAATCAGGCTTAAACAGGGGTGCTCGGTCGACCAATGCCCCCAAGTCGGTCGACCAAACAGGGTTGCGTCGACCCTCCACAGGTGGGGTCGACGCAGCCCACAGCCAAAGAGGCATATAGTGCTGGTCGATCGATCGGACCGGTTCGGTCGGTCGACTTCCAGCGGGAGCGTCGGCACTACGCAAGCCCTGTCGACCTCCCCAACAGCGGTCGGTCGACCGACCCTCCTGGTTCGGTCGACCAAACCCTGCTGGGTTCAGCCCTCCATGGCGAGCCGTTCGGTCAACCAATCCCAACTGATTTGGTCGACCGAAAATGGCAGAGAACCGCCCGACCTCACCCTAGGAGGTCTGGTTCCATGTCCACTTGATCCCAATCGAGGGGGAAAACAACGGGAACCATTCCCTCGGTCCCATAACACAAAAATGGATGGAAATAAATGGCAAAATGCCGATCGATCCGACGAAACCGTCACACGCCCTAAAATATGATTTTTAACCTCCGACATGAAATAAACCGGCTCACGGCTCACCTCGGCCTACCAAATCCACGGGAAAGGAAATACAAGGGCCAGGGATCCATCCCCCTACCTCCACCAAAGATTTCCCGCGCTGAGGATGCCGTTTCCACGCGAAAATGCCTCACGAACCCCCGTCGGCGCCTTGAATTTGTAAACGATGAACGCCGCACCTCCACCTTGATCCACGCTCCATCTTCACCGCTCCTCACCCCATGAACCTCACCGCCTCGCCCCCGCCTTCCTCCTTCGGCCTCCGGAGAAGAGAGGGAGAGAAAGAGAGAACGTGAGAGGGAGAGGGAGAGAAATGAGAGTGGGAAGAGAGAGGGGGGTGAGGGTTGGTTTAAATAGAAAACCAATTTGGGATTTTATAAATCTAAAAAATATAAAATTAGGGAAAAATCATTCAACGATCCTCGAAAAATGTACAATGCGCCTGTAACGTCTTGGAGCCCGACAACATGTCGATTCACCCTACACAGGGTTTCGCGGGCTCGACAGCCAAAAATCTGATTAAATCACAAAACACATTCCGGGACTCACAATGGCGCTCCGAACTCACGGATTCTGATCGAAAAAAAAAATCCAGGGTATTACACCTATCATCCCGATCATGGGATTCCCAGATACAATTGGCGGAGTGAGCGAGTTGACCCGAAAGTGACAGATCCTCTCTTCACAGCCTAAAAGCAAAGAGGAAATGCCCAACAAGTCACGACATCTGCCCTATATGGGCAAGAAGTTACTACAAATCACTCAACATCCAGGTTCGGGCTTTTCTATGGAAGAGTTCTATGAAGCAGATATGATCTCTCTCTCCACTTTCGTAAGTGAAGGTCCTCCGGAGGCTGTGTATGACGACTATCTGGAGGAGTACGAAGAAACTCTGCAGCCCGCAGAGCCAAGGGATACCCTGCAAGTCCAAATGACGACATGTGAAGATCAAGAAGCCGGTACTCCGTGCAGATGTTGGGAGTCTATTTCTAAAGAAGCCACCACAAACCTCTAATGGTGACTCACAAGACTGGCAGCTGAAGAGATGTCTTTTACCTCTAAGGGTGCTCCACCTACGGGTAAGTATCCAGACCACCTGGAATTCACATCGTCGGCACTGGGATTGTCTCCCCAACAAATTCAAGAGTTGGGCAACCCAGAAGAAGTGGAACACATAGCTCAGTCGGTAGGTGCATGGAATAGGACAAGAACACCTCTACGATGTCCTTGAAGCCGAAGAAGATGACAAGGACTTCATCGATTTGCAGCCGGCTCCCCTGGAGATAGAAGATGGCGGCCAAGCTACTATGGATGAGCTCGTTGAAGTAAACCTTGGCACGGAGAGTGATGCTAGGCCGACCTTTCTCAGCGCCCTCCTTCCTCCAGAAGAAAGAGAGCAATATATATGGCTGCTCCAAGAGTTCTGAGACTGCTTTGTTTGGAACTACAAAGAGATGTCAGGCCTCAGCCCTACGGTAGCACAACACATGCTGGCCATTGACCCAAAAGTCGAGCCAGTGAAGCTGCCACCTCGACGAATAGGGCCATAACTAATAAGTCAAATCTACAAAGAGGTCAACAAACTTATAGACGTTGACTTCATGGCAGAAAACCAGTATACTACATGGTTGGATAATATTGTGCCCATTAAGAAGAGGAATGGCCAGATCAGAATATGTGTGGACTTTCGAGATCTGAATAAAGCATGTCCGAAGGATGATTTCCCGATGTCTGTCACAAAAGTTATGATTGATGCTACCACTGGACACAAGACTCTACCATTCATGGATGGGTCATCCAGCTACAACTAGATATGGATAGCTGAACATGAAAGAATCCATACGGCCTTCCGATCACCTAAGGGGATATTGCACTACAAAAAAATACCTTTCGGCCTTAAGAATGCCGGGGCCACCTATCAAAGAGCGATGATAAGAATATTTGACGAGCTACTTTCTGACAAAGTTGAATGCTATATTGATGACTTAGTTGTCAAGACTAAGAGAAGGGAAGACCATCTGAGCGATCTCAGAATCATACTTGAAAGGCTGCATCTCCTTTCTTTTAGCTGGCCTGCATCTGTAGATTCATCTCCTATTTGTCCGGGCGGTGTCAGCCGTTTCATAAGCTGATGATGAAGGATACACCATTCTACTGGAGTCAAGAATGTCAGAAGGCTTTTGACCAGCTAAAAGAATATTTGAAGACCTCGCTGGTGCTGGGGGCACCTGTCAAAGGGCGGCTGCTGATTCTGTACATAGCCACTACTGAATACTCTCCGAGGGCAATGCTAGCACAACTCAATGATGAGGGGAAGGAACATGCTCTCTATTATCTCAGCCAAAGATTAGTCGGGGCAGAAGAAAAATACACCCCAGTTGAAAAAGTCTGCCTTACGTTGATCTTCACAGTTAAGAAGATGAGATACTATATGATGTCGCATGAAGTCCAGCTAATATCCAGAGCTGACGTAGTCAAGTACATACACTCGCAGCCAGTACTGAAGGGGCGATTGGGCAAATGGGCCGTCATTTTGATGAAATTTGATATCACCTATGTGCCGTAGAAAGCTTTCAAGGGCCAAGCTATTGTAGATTTCTTTGCAGTACACCTAGTGCCTGAAGATTCTCCTTTAGTCATGGAACTCCCTGAAGATGAAACTCTGGAAGTGGACTAAATCCGGTAGGCTGTATGGCAGCTATACTTTGATGGGACTTCAAGAATATAAATGTCCCTCTCAGGGCGGACTAGAATAAAAGTTGGGGCATGTGTCATCCTCAAATCTCCGGAGGGAGAAGGTCTGCACACTTCCTGTTCGATCAATAAAGCCTGTACAAACAACGAAGAAGAATATGAAGCCCTGATCATCGGTCTCCAGGTTGCCCTCCATATGGAGATCCGAATGTTGCAGGTGTTTGGGGACTCAATGCTAATTGTTATGCGAATACAGGGATAGTTTGACATCCAGAAGCCCGAATTACTCCCCTACCATAGCAAGGCAAAGCAACTTATGGGGTAGTTCTATTTTATTGAAATAAACCATGTCGGTCCAGGCCAAAATGTACAAGCTGATGCACTCACGAAGTTAGCAAGCTCATTAGCAGTCCCACTAGATGAATCACGTACTCAATATACTGGTGATAACCGATGCCAGGTCCCCAACGTGATAGAGGAGGAGCCAGGTGAATAAGAATGTGAAGCCGCAATGGCAGAATTAGTCGGCTCACCCGACTGGAGAGAGCCCCTGATGCAGTGGTTTAAATACCAGTAATTACCCAAGCAAAGAGAAGAAAAGATTAGACTGGTTAGAATGAAAGACTCTTATGAAGTCAGAAACGGGACACTGTTCCGGATCATGGCAGACACCAGAAGAAAAGTTTTATTCTGATGCTTGTCCATGGAGGAGGCTTGGAAGGTTATGAAGGAAGTCCATGCCGGATCAGCAGGCGCATATCAAGCTAGGCCGAAAAAGAAAATTGAAATCAAGAAGCTGGGCTATTGTTGGCCGACTGTATTTGATGACTGCCACAAATATGCCAAGTTATGTCAGAAGTGCTAGGAACATGCAATGGTCTTGAGAAGACCCCAATACAACTACACCTGACAATGCCCAGCTGGTCGTTTGCTTAATGGGACATGGATGTTATGGGTCCACTACCCACGTCCTCATTGGGATGCAAGTATATTTTGGCAGCAACATATTACTTTCCCGCTGGGCAGAAGTTGTGGCACAGAAAGAAGTGATGGGAGAAATCGTGGCCAGATTTGTCTGTCGAAACATCATATTCCGATTCGGCTTGCCTGACCGGATCATTTCGGACAACAGAAGTCACTTTCGAAATCAGAAGGTGTACAAATTAGCCGAGAAGTACAAGATTGATTGGAGAACCTCCACTCCATACAACCCCCAGGCAAACGGGTTGGTTGAAGCCTTCAATAAAACCCTTTGCACTCTTCTGGCCAAGACAATCAACTCTAGTAAGAAGGACTGAGAAGAAAGAATGTATGAGGCACTGTGGGCATACCGCACCGTGTATAAGACTCCAACGGGCTGTTCACCATTTTCTCTGGTGTATGGCTCGGAAGTAGTTGTCCCGATAGAGCTAGAGGTACCCGTACTAAGAGTGGCAATTCAACACGGGTTGATCGAGGACGACCAGACAAATATGGAAAGAAGGTTGGAGGAGCTCTCCGATCTGGAAGAGAAATGGCTCTAAGCTCAACAGAATATATAGGTCTATCAGGCTCGCATGGCTCGCGCCTTCGGCAAGCTCATGAAAGGGCGTGAGTTCAAGAAAAGAGACCTAGCTATGGTCAAAAGAAAGGAAGTCATGGCAGCCATTCCCAAAGGCAAATTGAACGAAAACTGGTTAGGGCTTTATGTGGTCTAGAATGTTTATCGTCAACCATCGTGGGAAAGTCCAATTTCCACCCCTTAATGGAAAATATTTAAAATTATATCATGCACTGCTTCCTTATTTCGACGATCGGTTAAAGCCTGAATCCCATATTGAACAAACATGTTTCTTGGCTCTCTTGTGAGACACCGTAGTGTCTATTTTAAAAAAAATGAAGGAAGAGAAGAAGGAAAGCAGAAACAAAAAAGAGAAGAAAAAAAAGAAGAAAAAAAGAAAGAATGAAAACGATAATATATATATATATATATAAAGAGAGACTATCATTGGTGGATATCGACCCCCAGTCCCATCGGAATTAAACATCCTACCCTTGGCTTAGACCTTCCATCTAAGTCAAGTACGCCGAATTTCTTGCTTTGGCATGAATCCAATGCCAATGACTAAGTCAACTCGACATTATGACATTTTGTCTGAGCCGACAAACATACTACCCTTGGCCTAGACCTTTCGTCTAAGCCAAGTAAAAAGAATTTCTTGCCTTGGCATGCATCTAATGTCAACGACTAAGCCAGCTCAGCGTTATGACATTTTGTCTAAGCCGACAAACATCCTACCCTTGGCCTAGACCTTCCGTCTAAGCCAAGTAAACCAAATTTATTGCTTTGGCATGGATCCAATGCCAATGACTAAACCAGCTTGGCATCATGACATTCCATCTAAGCTGACAAATATTCTACCCTTGGCCTAGACCCTTCCGTTTAAGTCAAATAAACCAAATTTCTTACGTTGACATGAACCCAATGCCAACGATTAAGCCAGCTTGACGTTATGACATTTCGTCTAAGTCGACAAATATCATACCCTTGGCCTAGACCTTCCGTCTAAGTTAAATAAACCAAATTTCTTGCGTTGACATGAACCCAATGCCAACGATTAAGCCAGCTCGACGTTACGACATTCCGTTTAAGCTGACAAACATCCTATCCTTGGCCTAGACCTTCTGTCTAAGCCAAATAAACCAAATTTCTTGTATTGACATGAACCCAATGCCAACGATTAAGCCAACTTGGCGTTATGACATTTTGTCTAAGCCGACAAATATTCTACCCTTGGCCTAAACCTTATGTCTAAGCCAAGTAAACTAAATTTCTTACTTTGGCATAAACCCCATGCTAATGGCCAAATCATGTCGGTGTCTAACACCCTGTAAGAGCCGACACATACAACATGTTGGCTTAGACCCTTTATGTCTGTGCCAATGAACAAGCCGTACCGATAACAGGCATCATGGCTGAGTTTAAAAAAAAAGAAAAAAAGGGGACTTAAAATTGAGGTGTCTCGTCAGACTTGCTCAAATGTCTCACCAAGCAAGTGCAACAATGGCTCGAAACACGGTCGTGGCGAAAACCCGCAAGGGCGCTACGAGCTAAATTGGGTACCTTGCCAGGTGAAAACCCATAAGAGCACGTGGGCAAAAGTAAGAAGGGACTAGCTTCGGTGAAAACCCGAAAGGGTGCTTGAGTCAGTATTGTGATAAAAAAATGATGATGAATGAGTAAAAATGGATGACGATAAGGCCCTATCTTGGAGCACTAAGGCCCATCTCCTTTGACAAATAAACTCCTTTTTGCCATCCATCATCTACCCAAGTTAACACATGAATTCCCTTGGTGTGGGGCCTTCTACCACACCAATGACCATCCCTCTGGGGATACCAACCCCAGTCCCATCAGGATTCACCCCACTCCTTTGGCTTAGACCTTTCATCTAAGCCAATGCATAGAACCCTTCTTTTCTTGCTTCGACATCAATCTCATGCCAACGATTAAACCCCTCTAGTGCCGGATCTTCCATCCGAGTCAGTCGATGTACTACCTTCGGCCTAGATTCTTCCTCTAGACCGAAAAATGGAAGCTCTTTTTCCCCTCCTTTGGTGGGTATTGACGTCGGGCATCTCGCCTTCTTCAATTACCCTATCACTTCCCAGCCATGTTCGATGAACGAGCTGACTATCTTATAAACCACCTGACGGCCCGTGTGCTCACTACGGTAGAGCGATCTCCTCATCCTTTCGCTGAAAGTGTGAGTGCTCTCCTGTATACTCACTCGGGTCACCTTTCCTAGTATAAATAAACCCTTTCCTAATAAATGACCTAATGAAAGAATAGCTTCCTTACAGTCACATTCTGAGGGTTATGAATGAAAGAATTTGAACATGAATAAAGAGGCATAAAATAAAACTTGTTTTTGAATTTTCAGTACATGATCTTTAGGGCATACACCCTGTCATACAATGATTGAACAAAAACAAAAACAAAAACAAAAAAAGAGAGAAGTTTAAAAAAGAAGAAGAAGAAAGGGGTATACAGGTAGTTGTGAACTCAACACATCCCACATAATATTTTCTCTAGAGGGAGGATGCCAACAAAAGGAGAATTCATCATCTCCCTCAGCTGCCCCTCTTGTGCTTGAAGACGGTCCAGCTCGGATCTCAAGGACGCCACTTCCCCTTCAGTAATGGAAATATGGCTACTATCCTCAGTTTGAGCTATTTCAATATACTGGAGCTCGGCTCAAATCGAAGCAAGTTCTACCTCTAGCTCTTCCACCCGACCCCCAGAAAAGTGGCACGGCTACTACGATCTTCTATAGCTTTCTGGCGCCGTGCCACCTCATCTTCCTTAGGCTTCAAAGCTCACTGATATTCGAGCATCAGCATTCAGATGGTGGCAAGATGATTGGGAAGCTGACCACCAAGGAATTGATGGTGATTTATGTATTTCAGCAACTACACCACAGGCCATGACCATTCTTCCAAGAGGCAACCCATCATATGCAGTGTAGACACCCGTTTTCGGCCCACAAGTTGAGCCATTTTCTTATTCTCCATGTTAATGCCCCAATTGATCATTAAGCCCATCTTTGATAGGGGGTTATCCCTCATTTGTCCTGGGGATAACCCCAAATTTATCAATCTTTTGATTTGATAGAAAAAAATAATAATCGGGTTAGAATAGGGCATAACCCCCGATTAACCAGGTTAAATTGTCCCACCCCGATGGGTGGAACAATGTAACCCAATCAAGCGACTCCCGATCCTGCCCTTCAAGCTTCCCAAAATCAACCATTCTCTCTCCTGCTCCCCACCTCGAGCTTGGCATCGTCCTCCTCTTTCCCACCATTTCGTCTCATCCTCCTCCTTTGTCGACTATGCCCACCACGTCGAGCCTGCCCATTTGTCTCCTCATTCTCCCCACCTCGAGCCTGGCATCATCCTCCCATCTTTAAGCTGGAAGAATAGGTCACGAGCTCTCCCTCATCTCGATCTTTGGCATCGTCCTTCTCTGGAAGGTCAAAGCCCTCTTTCCTGGTGCAGGCCTTAAACCCTAGCAACTACAGGGACATGTCGTCCGTCCCCTGGCGTGATGCAGCGTCTCGTCCCATCTCATCCATTCTTGCAGGGAAGCCGTGGTGGGCATAGCCCCTTCCCCTCGCAACGTTAGGTGCCCTATGCCTGGGCAATGGTCGTGGCAACAACTTCTTCCCCTCGTGGGTCCACAGCTGAAGTTCTCTCTATAAGAAGGGTTGTTGTGGGATTGTTCCCTCCCCTTCCGTGGCTCTCGCAGACGATTCTCTCGATTTTTCTTGCATTTAAGGTATGACTCCCTCTCTTGCTTTGTATTATTTTAGATTTTGTTATTCTCTGATTTTGATCTTCCAAGAAACTGATTGTTTTATTTACTTTCTTCGATCTCCCTTTTTCGATTACTTTAATATTTATTTCATAGTTCTTGAAGCAAAGAGTCTCAGATCTTTGCTATGGGATTATTCCCTTCCCTTCCATGACTCTCGCAGACGGTTCCCCCGATTTTTCTTACGTTTAAGGGATCACTCCCTTCATTTCATTGTTCTGATTTTCTGTGATTTTTTTTATTGTCTGATTGATCTCCCAAAAAATCGATTACGTCTGATTTCCTTTTTTCCAATTGTCTCCGATCTCCCTTTTCTGGTTGCTTTAATATTTACTTCATAGTTCTTTAAACTAAGACTCTCTGATCTTTACTAGTACCTTCATCTATAGTCATGTGTTCGATGATTTGTAGGACTTTGTCTTCCTTGTGGGGTGCACGAGAGGATGTCACAGGCCGGTATACTGTCTTCTGCCCATGTATTTCATAAATAATTAATTTATTCGATCATATGCTTGTTACTCTCCCTGTTGGTAATGTAAATGTATTTTATTTCAAATCTATCCTCCATGGAAAATGCCATTGATCATGCTTTACTGTCTGTGTATTTTTTCCAAATATTCATCATGACCAATGTATAGTATATGTCCATGTCCAATGTTGTAGATGAGAAGTTAAAGTGTCTATTCCGAGCTCCATGTCTACATGATGATAGGGGGAAATGTGTGGGGGTTTTGTAAACAAATGTCTGATTAAATATTCATACAAATGTCTTTATGTTGTAGCAAGTGTTTCTATAAACATAAGTATGATAAGATTATGAATATAAATTACTTTATGTTAATGGCATTCAAATTTAAAACAGACCCAAAATCTGAGTTGGTTGTATGTTCACATTAAAATGTGTATTGGTTCTAATACGGGTCAATGTTTACTTATTAATTTGGGTCGGTTAATACTTGCGTTATGTTAATCCATTAGTTGATAAAGACTTGCAGTCAACAAATGATAAATACTTGCATTCTGTTATCCCATGAGTTCCATCATAATGAGTGAAGCCTCTTTGGCACAGATAGGTAGGTCTGGCATTTTCCCACCTTCTTAGCACCTCGAATGAGATCTGAGAAACCTCATCTAATTTGGTTCTTCTCACTGTAGTCCTGCTAAGAAATTTGTAAATTTACTGACTTCATTATCCAAAAAACCTACATGCAAATTTTATGACTTCCACACAAGTTAATGATACTTCTAAAATACCTTGGAGATGTCAACTTGGTTATTAGTCCACTTGCCTTCAACTAATTTGATGGCTGTAACTTTATTTTCTTGCATCCTTTCATCACATTTGAATGACAGGGGGAGCATCTTTTGGTCAGATATGCTGAATGTAAATTATTCTGTTTGATGGGTTGTGCCTTATGATGGGCATTTTAATGCTATTACTCATGTTAAAGAAAAGAGTTTTGACAGCCAGGTTCTATATTCATATTTGAGACCCTTCAAGAGCTTCTTGTAAAGGGCCAAACTCATTGACCAAAGAGAAAATACCAAAGAGCCTTCGGGTTTGAAGCAAATTGGGTATTAATATAGTTAATCTCTATTTGTCTTTACTTCTTTTTTCTATATAAATGTATGCGTTGTTTTGATAGTTTAATGAGTCACACTAATTGTTGGTCTTATGAGACTTAGCACAATTACCATTTACTATTGGGTGTCAATAAAGAGGCTATTTTTCACCATTCATGATTATTAATTTGTTATTATTTGATAATTAGATACATGACAAGTTGAGTTACTCTGTATTTGTCTTTACTCTGTGTAAATTTTTTCGGTTCAGAAATCTATATGTTTGTTTTGGAGGATACAACTCTGTTATTACAGGTTTTCTACTTCATCTTTATTCTTGCAGACATCTTCTGATTTCTCTTGTTAAAAGTTTAGTCAACATCATTTAGGTCATGCTTCTCTACTCTTATGGGAGAGTTAAATAGGTTCTATAAATTAAGCATGCTTGCTTGCAAGGAACACTTGTGGTCTTCATAGTTCTACATTGTCTTTTCAATGTTTATGATTTACAGCTGGGAGAAGCTTTATAAAGCAAATATCATCATGATCTCAATGTATGTTAATTAGATATGCTACTAATTACGTATAAGGATTCCATAATATGTATAAGCATTCCTCAACAAGGATGAAAACTCCATAATTAGTTTACAATAGATACTTGTAAAAATATGAAACCAAAAAAAGAACTCTACGTACCACATACTCAAAAAATAGGAGACACATATTGTATTCAAAATACAAGATGGGTGACATTTAAATGGTGAAGAGGCTCACCCCATTCTGTTGTGTGTTTTGGAGTAGGTGGCATGTGGATGCCGAAAATGGATACAGTGTTCCTTGAACTTATTATACAAGAGTTGGTTGAGGGGGATTTTACTCCCTCATATGCATGGGATATTGTGTGGAAATCGTTCAACGAATAATGTGGAACGAACTTTTCAATCTTTCACTTTAAGCATAGGCTTGGCTTCTACAAAATGTTTCATGTCATAACTCAAGAATTAATAGTGAGTGGGTGTTTCACATGGAACGAGGACTCTAAGCAACTACTTGGTAGCGATCTAGCATGGGATGCCTATAATGAGGTTGCTAAGAGCATGATCGTAAATTGAATTATTGGGTAAGAGCAAATTTTCACATGGTGCGACTTTTTTGCAGTTTAATCCACTCGTTATGTGATTTAAGGGGAGGACATTGCCTTCGTATGAACTTATTGTGTGTGCATTCCGTACGTGGGATAATCTTGGACTGTGAATTTTTTAGCATGTCTCCTTACTTTACTGGCCAATGACAATGGCAATTAGTTTCCAAATGTGGTTTCATTTGGATACCTCATTTATTGTACGCCTCACAAAATCCATTTGGCCTTTATTCTCATTGTCTTCTTATTTTATCTTATCTACGTCTTTTAGATAAAAATGTTATGGATAGGAAGGGCAAGAGTCGTGTGTGCAATTGGAGTGGACGTTCAGACACAATTTTGTGCAATCTTTTGGTGGATGAATATCACAAGAACATGTGTCAACAAGGCCATTTCAAATCACATGTGTGGAATGAAATCGTCCGCCCATTCAATGAGACGACACAAGAAAATCTAGACAAGTGTAATTTAATGAACATGTGGAAGAACTTGAAGAAGATGTATCACTTACTTGAACAATTGCTTGGTCGTACTGGCTGGGGTTGGGACGATGACAAGAAACTTCCGGTGCCTCCTGATGAGGGTGCTTGGGCAGAGGCAATAGCGGTATGTTAAATTTAATTTGACAATATTCAAAATTATACAATTTTATCCTTATTCACCTAATTTATGCCCTTCTCTCATTATCGAGTAATCTAACACTGAGTACAAGACCTTATTAGGGAAGCCTTTCGAGTGTAAAGAGCAAATGCACATATTGTGTGGGAAGACAATGGCTAGAGGAAGTCTTGTATTTAACACTAATGCTCCTGTCGTTGATTTGGATGATTGGAGGTCATTCGGTGACGATGAGTCACCTCTTCCGCAATAAAAGCCCGAGAATCCTAATTGGGGCCACCATACTTCAATGGGCCTTGGTGGTAATGGACCTCCCCTGGATGCTAAGCAAGACTTCAACCCTTTCTTTCTGTCAACGTCACAAGATCCTACACAATATGAGGGAACATCTTGATCACACTACGGAGGGCTGCATGCAACCCAGTCCCGTTTATCTTCTCAACAATTCTCGAGTAGGACTGGAGAGTATACCCCTTCACCACCCGCTAAGCATCCCACTGATGATGAGACAACCTCCCCAAATAAAGCAAGGGATTCTGCGACCCCTGCCTATAGGAGAACGCGGCAGAAGCGCAACAAAAATATGGAGGGAACAATAGACGCATTGGAAAAGCTATGTTCATTGAATGACGAAAGATTTCAATTGCAAAAGAGGCTCAGCGCTCCTTCATCCTCTTCAGTAGGCACGGCTGAAGATCCATGCTCAATCAAGATGTGTTTACAGAAGCTGAAGAGTCTTCCTAGCTTCACCCATGAGATACTGTATGGGACAGCCATTCACTTCAAAGACGTAGATTTCAGAGCAATCTTTATGGCCCTCGATGACGTAGACAAGTTGGGGTGGATCTACTATCAAGATCCGTGGCGTGGTGCTAGTTAATGAAGGTGTTATGGATGGTGTTATGATTGCTTCTACTTGGTTATGTCTATGGATGGTGTTGTATTGGTTATCGACTTATGTTTTGTTTCTACTTTTTGCATGATATTGTATTGTTTCTCATTTTTGTTGTATTTGTTTCATGACTATATTGTACTTTGTCATGCATGTACTTTGCTACTCTATGTATGTTGTCATATTCCTATCAAAATATTGTACTCATTGTTAACTCATTCCACAAATGTGTCCATTGCTTGCATCTATCCTATTGTAGGGAAGCAAGAAGTTTGATAATGGGGAAGTTTAAGTGTTATGTCGTGTGGGTTGGGCGCTCTCCAGGATTGTATTACACTTGGGGAGAGTGTTATGCGCAAGTGAACGGATACCCAAGGGCTAAGTATAAGGCATTCATGTCTATTGAAGAGGCTGAAGAGGCATTGAGAGGTCAATTGCATGTAAATGTCATGCCTCATGGGAGGCAATTGACGCATGCGAGGCCATTGATGGGAGGCGGACATGAAGACGTTAATGTGCCAACCCAATGCACCAAATGTAGACACACGTTTTCGACCCACGAGTTGAGCCATTTTCTTATTCTCCTTGTTAACGCCCCAATTGATCATTAATTGGTTGATTTTCTGGTCTATTTGCGAGATATTTTTTGTCCATTTTCAACCCTTGAGTCCAATCTCTATGCCATTGATACCGGCGTGATGGCTTGACTAGCTCATCAGGAATGCGGTCATACCTTCCACCGCGTTATTGTTATCATCACGCAAGAAACTAAAACCGCGTTAATGCCATTTAAATTAACGACTTTTTACAAAGGTAAAAATTCTTTTAATAACACGATATCTATTATGACCGCATTTATTATCGCAGTCCAAGGCAGACCGCGTTCCTATCACTTTTTGACTCTTAGATCACCAACTTTGACCTTCATCGCGGTTAGTCATGAGACCGCGTTAATTGAATATAACAGCCCTATCTTTGACTGCATTCTCAGTCGGAAACCCTGTCCGACCGAAATTTTCCCTTTCCGATTTTTGATCCCATCTTGGGTAACTTTCGGAGCTCGATTCTGTCAAGGAAGGTTCCTAATCCTTTCAGGATTCTTTCCCCCTCAATAATCAGCATGATTAACTAGTTTTGGGCCTCCAAATCCTCAGATCTTTTGGATTTCGACCTAGGGTTCCTGGGTTCCCTTTCTCCTATAAATTCGACCCATGGCCGTCGATTCAAAGGGATGCAACTCAGGGGATTCGACCACAAGGGGAGGGTGAGGCTATGCCTCATTGGAGACCTTCAATTCCTCGCCCTTCTGTCATTCAGGGAGTATTATAGGGCGTTCTTGTTTTGCTCTTCTTTGTTCTTCACTTCTCCTTCCGTCACATCTCTTAATTCGTTTCAATCTTCGCATAGCATCGCATGATCCCGTCAAATTAATTTCTTTTATCAAATACACACGCATGCACACATATCAATCCTATTTTTTTGCCCTCCCATAGGGGTTTAAAACCACCAAAACCCCCTAGGTGATCTAGCCCTCCTTTTGTATGTTTTCATTGAAAATAAGGATGGATTTCGCACTTAATTACATTCTAATGGGCTTTCTCTTGGTGATTTTCGTTGTTTTGCAGGCATAAGAAGAAGAAGACGTGAGGCCCTTGCACCTTGGCCAGCCTTGGAGCAAAAAAGGAACGGATCTACACATCCCCCTACTTCTCTGATAACGCGGCCTATGTACTTGCCGTGATCTAATTAACGCGCCCATCATCCTCACCGTGTTAATGATCAGGCCCTCCTTCGGTCTCCTTTCAATTTCCGTGGTAAGTAACGTGCCCCTTTCCTTTAGTCCTTCATTATTTGGCATGTTATAGGCTTCGGTGGTGATCACGGATCTTGTTTGATCATCTTATTTGGCATGCGCCCCACCCTTTTTATCATTCACTTATCATCATTATTTTGATGCATTTTATCCATTATTATTATTTTTGGGGTGATAAATTTTCCGATCTACACCAAACACCTACTCTTGTTTCTTTCCAAAACTTGGCCATCATATTGCTTTTGCTGATTATCCTCATCTGTGTTCTTTTTGTATTGATGGGGATGATTGTTATATTATTACGAGGCCGTTAAGTTGGTCGGTTATGTACACGTTTAATTGACTTTGTTACTCTATGTATCTTGACTTATGGATATCAATCAATCCAATCCTTACCATTGTCAAAAATAGACTACTGTTTTATTATGAACCATCATTGTATGTATGTAATGCAAGCTTATGTGACTATGATGTAGCACTTCCTAACATTGTGTACTGTGTCATTGTAGGAGTACCCCATATAAACGAATCACCATTGCTTAGGGACTTCATGTTGGAGGAGAATGACGTGTTCCACATAGTTGGTGAGATAATATACAATGATTTAATGGGAGAAGATGAAGAAGAAGAGGTTCTAGAAAGGATAAGGAGACCCATGCATACATCGCGGTACGGTGGACATGTTTGGATCCATAATATTCTTGTTGGTCATGAAAGATGATGCTATAATATGTTCATACTTAACCCTGGGATGTTTACAAGGTTACGAGATGTTCTATTAGAAAGGGGCTTGATCAAGGATAATCGGTCTGTTACTGCCAATGAGCAACTAGGTATGTTCTTGTATGCCATGGGGCATGGTGTGGCAACAGGAGCACTGTGTGAGCACTTCTAACATTCATCGCAAACTATAATCTTTTATGTTAATAATGTGATAAGGGCGCTTGTGGAGCTTAGACACACCTACATTCAACTCCCTACAGCAGGTGATGATGTCCACCCGTTGATACGACACCAGAACAAATTCTACCCATTCTTCAAGGTAGTTTACCTGAATTGGGATCAATTGTTATTCACGATACAAATTTTTCAATTATAAAAGCACTTGATAATGGATCTATAGGATGCACTGGGGGCAATTGATGGTACCCACATACCCGCGAATGTAGTGCGATCAAAGCACCCACGCTATCGGAATCGCAAACAACTCACAGAAAATGTCATGGCAGCTATCTCATATGATTTACAATTCCAATACCTTTCTGTGGGGTGGGAAGGATCAACTGGTGACCAAAAGATCTTGAGTCAGGCAATAGAGCATGGTGGATTTAGGGTCCCTCCAGGTGAGTTCATTCCTTGGACTTCTAGTAAGAATTTTTGACATTATGTATTCATTCTACAACCCCAATGAGTTGCTTACGTGCAGGCAAATACTATATGGTTGATATGGGCTATGCAAATACTAGCAGTTTCATTGCACCGTATCGGAATGAGCGATATCATATAGCCCAGTACCAAGGCCGTGGTAACACAACATATCATAGTTTACGAGACAAGTTTAATCATCGCCATGCCCAATTAAGGAATGTAGTTGAACGAGCATTTGGGGTTTTGAAGATGCGGTTTACAACTTGAAAGAAAGGGAACATGTATCCTTTCCTAACTCAAATACTCATGATAGTTGCCTGCTGTATGGTCCACAACTTCATTCATTGAGAACATGGTGAAGATTTCTACTTTTTGCATGCTCCAAATGACCACAATGATGTAGGGGATGTAGATGTTGATCCTACTGCACCCGTGTCATCTCGTGACATCCACCAGGGAGGGGTGCTAAGGGACAATATTGCTACTCAATTATGGCTCCATAACTAAGAATTTGTTGACAATTTTCAGACACTAGCAGACTATATTCAGAACATGGTGATGTTTACGTTTGTATTGAACCTTCCCATTTGATTTAGTGCTATTACTACTCTCAAATTTTAAATGCTTGCTTCATTGATGTATTGTAATGTATTCATATGGTAAGTTTGCAATGTATAGGATTTAGTGTTTTAAAGTAACTATGCATGCCCTATATACATTTGCAGGTTTGCTGTGCATCAACTCCAGTGTGTTTCAGCATGTTTGTTGCCCCCATTCACCTGTGTGAACAACAGGGACAATTGATGGTAGTGGAGGGCACCGTCGAACAACCCCACCGCACTTATGCTTGTTGTCTTCATATGGGTTTTATGGATGATGGCGACATCATGTCATGATCTACCAGGAGTATGGGCAATGATGATTTGGGAGACAATGACATAATTGTTCAATGGTTGGATGTCCGGTTGTGACAACCCCATTTGAATGGATGATAACAATTCATTCCTCCCTGAGCCCAATCCATTTCTTCACCTTCCTCTTGCACTACGCTGCATCATGATTTATTGTAAAATTTAGGTACGTGATATTGTCTGATTTATTGCTCATCTTTTGATATAAGAATTAGTGCTTTAACTTTTCAGATTTGTCCCCCATTTTCAGTTGCAAGGTATAACAATTTCATATCAACTCAAGTATGTGAATTTTTAAGATTTATTCCTCATCTTTCATATGAACCCAGGTATGTGGATCAACTCTAGTGTGTTTCATCATTTGTTCATTTCATTTGATTTCGACTTATTTGTATCATTTTAGTTTTCTTCAGACCTGGTCTACTTAGCACATTGACTCTGGTCTGCTTAGCACATTGATGACCAGTGACACTAGACCTGTCACAGGAGGGAATCATCAGAGGGAATTGTCTAGGGAAAGATAATGGTACCTTGAAAATTGTTCTTTCGTAGAAAGAAGGGTAACAGGTTAGTAGTGAGCCAGTGACACCAAACCTGTTGTGTTTTTTCTGCCATTTGTGGAATATTGTGGGTTCTAGTGAGCCAGGAACTGTTATCTTGTAATGCCTCTCATCTGGAAATGGCTTTTTGCAGAGCTTGCACAGAAGAAACTCTGCTCATGTTGAATGAAGCTCAGTTGGGAGGACAGAACATCAGGCTTTCATGGGGTCACAGCCCTGCAAGCAAGCAGGTTAGTAGCTTTGTAATGTAGGAAGTTGCATCTCTCGTCCTTGACTAATTCTTGATACTTATTAGATTATCTACTTGATGCTTTCAGCCCCAACAGGACCCAAACCAGTGGAATGGTGGCTAATATGGATATGGCCAAGGCTAAGATGCTGTAGCATATGGATATGCCCCACCTCAAGATCCTAATATGTATGCATATGGAACATATCCAAGATATTCTAGCTACCCGCAGCAGCAACATGTCATTGAACATTTCATTTCCCTAAAAATATTTATAATTGGTTAACTTACTCATTGTAACGACCCAGAACTCGGATATCGAGCAAACCTGATACCACTTGGATCCTGAGAGGCCACCCACGAGCGGGAAAGCTCGGAAGGGTTAGAAAGGAGTGTGGAGATACATTGAAATTTCAAATAAGTGCAGTAAACAACTATGATCATAACTGTTAAATTAATAGAAATAAAATTATATTTTTAATTAATAAATTTAATACAGTAGCTACTAATAGAGCTATAGAGTCCAGTCCAACAAAAGTACAGTGAACAGTAAAAGGAAACGTACTGAAGTACTAGGTATGCTACCTGCTCTGGCAAATTGGCACTAAGAACCACCGCACTGCACCTCTGAACCATGAGGAGGAACCGCTACACCTGAAAAGATATGGGTGAGCCTCATCTCATTGGCTCAATAGGGGTCCCGCGGATCCCCACCACAAGCAACAACGGTAAACAACAGTGCTAAACAATATAACAATTTAACAGCAATAGCATGAGTAGCAACAAAAAGAGTAAAGATAAGAACAACAGTACTGAACAGAAACACGGCAGTGGATAGAAACTCAGCTCTCTAAACTACTCCTAACGGCAACATAAGTACAGTCCGATCTCACAGTCGAGAATTGCCGAACTACTAATAAACCACATAATTCTTATCACTAAGGCCTATGGAAACAGACAAAGCCCCCACTAAGACTTACATGGCCCAAAGTACGGTCACGACTCTGCTGTCGTGCACCCTACACTGTCTACAGGTAGAATCACAGTAACTCTCTAATGGCACCCTAGACCTCAGTGTCGAAAGGACACAAGAACCACTCGAGGAATCACATCATAGCAGACGGAAACCAAACCACGAGTGTCAAAAAAACCACACGTCAAGAGCATCACGTGTCAAGAGAATCACAAGTCAAAGAGGCTCACGCTCCACGAGAACCACTCGGCAAGAGACTCATGCTGTCAAGTGCTAGGAGTACTCGCCCACCAGAAGAAAAGATCGGATGCATCCACTAACGTCTTAATCCACGCCTCAAGTGTCTCCCTACTCGCCCTTGGTGAAAACTGAGATACTGTACAAGTAACCAAGGAACAACAATAACAAGGACTAGTCAGGGTAGTGCTCGTCAGCACTAGTCGACTGCCCCTAACCAAGTGTGCACACACAGACATATTGCGATAGGTCGGGTCCTATAACTGGTTTTTCTTCCCAGTCGGACTCTGGCTGCTAAGGCAAGGAGGCCCTACGGTAACCAACCTAAAAACCATCTCTGACAGGAAGATACACTACCACTCCTATGGTAGGGTCAACAGCCGCCTGTCGTACGAGGCTACGACTAGTGGAGGTTACTCGACATAGAGACTTTAAAAGAAAGCACCGAAGTACGGACAGGATACACGCGCACCTGTCACAAGTAGCTCGAAACACAAAGCAACACGATGCCGCCAGACTCAGGACAGCGAACTAGGCCTACTAAAATAATGATCCTTGAGTCACAAGACTCGGGTCAAGACCGTCGTATAATACGGTAACATGCCATTAAATCAGCCTAGTCCCTGGGTCAAAACCATGATAAAATATTATGGAAGCGGCACACAACAGCCAGATCCATTCATCAATCGGAAGTCCTCGGCCCCTTGGTCGCTCATTGGACTCACAATTCCGTATAACGAGAAAGTACGGAACACAAAAGGTCACCGAAACCCTTATACCATATTGGCACATAAATCGAGGGAACATAATACCTTCGAGCATCCAAAAATACAGTCTCGATTCCCATGGGACAACCGAGACACTCACGGGTCAAAAGTCAACCACTAGGTCACAACCAGGTCGACCGGAGACCAAAACAGTGAAACAGGGTGAAGAAATCCTAGTAGCGGTTGTCACCAAGCCGCTATCTATAAATAGAAATCAAGTCGCGGTCATGGCCAGACCGCCATCACCAAACAAAACTAGGTTGCGGTCAGGGGCAGACTGCCACCTGCAGGAGAGGAAGAACGCGGTTGACACATGACCGCTACCTCCACATAATGGCCAAGTCACGGTCGGAAGCAGACCACCTTCTGCCACGAACGAGATTACATAAATACAAAGAGGATGGCATCGATGCTTCTCAAAGCGGAGTCGACGCAACAAGATCGCGGTTGCGAGGGGACTGCTAATATCAGGTAGTGGTTCGCAGAAGACCACTATCAAAAAGAGATACAAGGGTAGGCTGGTAGCGGTTGGGCGATAACTGCTATCTCTAGGTCGTGGTTATCATCTGATCGTTATCATCAGGCCGGTTTCCCAAGTCGCGGATCCACCCCAACTGCTACTTGAAGGTAGCGATTGTTGCAAGACCACGACCTCAACCACCTTACCCATACAACACAAAAACAGAACGCGGTTTCTGGGGAACCACGACCTACCTCTGGTCTGAAAATCATAGGATTACACAAAACTCGATCGTTCCAGGCCCCAATCGTCCCAAAACGATGGGGAAACACTCACAAACTCAATATAAACCTTCCACAAGTCGGAAGGGATTGATAAATCTACAAAACGGCAAAGAAAATGGTGATTTCATCCAAATGCCCTAAAATGCCTCACAAGCACATTCGGCCTCATACCGGCCACAAATCATGAGCAAATGGAACCAAATTAACGGGAATCGTATCCTGACATATTGTAGAGTAGGAATCTAACATTAGAATCAAGAAATACCGCCTGGAACGGCGGATTCGTCTGACATATCCCATAGCATGCTTTTTGCCCTAAAATGGGAAAACCCACTCAAACTCACGCTAATCGGCACGAAATCGCGAGGGAATGTAAGACAAGGGTAGAGAATCTATCCCCCTACCTCCACCGATGATCTCCCGCGCCGAAAATGCCGATTCCACATGAGAAACTCCGCACGAACCCACCGCCGACGCTTCGAATCCACGAATGGGACTGCGCCGCGCCATGCCCCGATGCACGCTCCATCCACGCTCCACGTCACCTCCAGGCTGTCTCGACGTCGTCCCACACCTCCTCTGTCGGCCGTCGGAGCAGAGGGGAAGATAAGAGAGAGAACAGAGGGAGAGAGAGTGAGAACGTGAGATGAGAGAGTGGGTGCGGGTTTAGGGTTTAAAAAAAAGAAAAATGAATTATAATATTCAGAAAATATTTCTAGAACTCAAAATTCCAAAAAATCAAAAAAAATGATAAGAAATTACCTCTGCGATCCTCGAAAAGAACCTGCAGCGTCCCGAAGTCCGAAATATCAACAGTTCACCCTCCACGGTGATCCGAAGATAAAATAGCCCAAAAATCTAATTAAAAGGCCAAACTCCACTCGGGACCCCCAAAAGTGCTCTGAAAACTCTCGAATTCTGATCCGAAAGATCCAGGGTATTACATCCTCCCCTCCTTCAAGAAATTTCATCCTCGAAATTTGAGGAAACCAACAGCGAATAGGGAAGAACAACCCGACCAGCTGGCAACTCTCTCAAAACTCCAGCGAAGCCTCAAACTCACAATAACACAATCCGAGGAACACTGCCCAACCACAATCACAAGCAAAATCATCATGCTCCAGATCTCAAGGCACACCGATCCACAAAACGAGCATGGCACACAAAGGAACACAAGTCTGGCACCTCCAATCATGGCATTACCGCTACCGTCTCACATAGCAAGGAGACATGACTCATTCCATGAAACAGCCACCGATGAAAACCTCATACTCGGCGGACAAAACAAGGCATCAGCTCTCATCTATCCGAATAAATTCAAGCCCTTCACAGAGAACACAGTCATCTCAGCTGACTGCCATAACCCATTGGCTTCCGTGCCATAACATTATCAGATCTGGCAAGCAGAATGCCAACGACACCACTGGACCATTATCACTAACAAGTCGGTCCTCACTCAAACATTACATCTGATTCGAGTTGCACGCAAACTCTATCATCTTAGGAGAGTACGACAAAGCCAACCGACAAGATCTCATAATCCATGATCCACACAATTCTAAACTTAGACTCACAGGGAACTCCTACCATGCTGGTCACAAGCATAGTCCATCACACAATCTCATAATGGACACCTGCCACTCCCCGGCTCCGCTCTCAACACAGAACCACGGGACGCAACCACAAACTGGGTCACTTCTAGGCATCATCACAGCTGACCACTCGGCTAATCGCACTAGCCGCTCACAGCTTACCAACAAGGACCCACAATCATCAGAAATGCATCTCTAGGACCACGATTCCATCCCGAGAGCACAACTTCCAATGAAAGCAGAAAGGGTACTCAACCGGCACATTCATCGTCATATTTCCCCAATCCTCTCGGCTGGTCAGAATCTTCCGACCCTACGATCCTTAACATGTGGGTTATAAGTCCACCACGCTTCCGTTGCGCACTCGACGCAACGAGCATAGGCATAACAGACAACTCGGCATCTGCATCTCAGCACACCTCTCAACGCCATCGCAATTCACCAAACTGCAACTCACCATGCCACAAGTACTGATCATCCCGACCGCCGATCACAAGCTGCCACAGCGGTTGAGCTAGCCGCTACTACACGCTCCTTACCAACAACTGGCTCTGATACCAGAGTCAGAAACATGCCAACACTTACCAAGGAGCGAAGAAAAATCATCGAGGATACCAAGTTCAAAGAACACAGACCCATCCTCAACTCTTTGAGTCCTCAGAATATTCATCTCTAAAGCTGCTACCAAGCAGACCATCGTGCCAAGAGCCACAGCATGAACCACAAAGAGTACCTACCTCAGCTTATCCTCAAGTCCCAAAACTATTGCTGAACCTTCACACCTCAACTGTCGCCTCGCATGTCACATCAAAAACGGTGCACAATGGCCCCCAAATTCCACAATCCGGGTCCAAAACCAAGCCACCACCAAATAATATCGAATCAGGTTCAGAACTAACACAGTCTGCTCGTAAGTAGACATGCAGGACTAAGGGCTTACTGAGACAACTCTTCCCAAGCTTACCTCAAAACGACGCCACAAGATAAGATGAGAAAGTCAAGCTCGGCTAATAACAGCTCACCAGGAAGGAAATCCTTAGCTCGCCTGAGCAGTCTCTCGATCAGGGCATCCATTCCGCCACGCCAAATCATAACCTTGGCAACTCAGGGGCTGACTAAACCTCAAGCTGGGATGGCCAAAATGACAATAATCTGTTGTGTCTCCTCTGGATTTGTTATTATGTTTTGATGCTGGCAACAGTGTAATTGACCTTTAATTCTGATAATGGCAACACTGTGATTATTTTGTAGTCTTTCTTAAATCAGATTGGGTTTCTGTTCTTTATCAGGTCGATGCATACTCATACCATTGCATTATAAGGTTGACGCATGTTCAAGCATTGAGAGAGTCAGGTCGGTGCATATATTGATCTCAGTACAGAAGGTCAGTGCATATGCATAAGTGTTGCATTATAAGGTCGATGCATCTCCCACTGCATTGAACAAACATGTCGATGCATATACGTAGTTGTTGACACCCGTTTTATGACCAATGAGTTGGGTCATCTCCTTATCTATTTTTATGATGTCCCGAGTTGTTCACCGGTTGCTGGGTCATTTTTGGTCACTTTATGGGCTTCTTTCATGGGTTATTCTCCCTGGTTGGGCCTGGTTCTCTGATTTCTCGTCATTTCAGCTTATTGGGCCTGGATAA
This sequence comes from Amorphophallus konjac, assembly GCA_022559845.1. Classification (NCBI taxonomy): domain Eukaryota; kingdom Viridiplantae; phylum Streptophyta; class Magnoliopsida; order Alismatales; family Araceae; genus Amorphophallus; species Amorphophallus konjac. The sequence continues at coordinate 65,583 of JAHNEJ010001922.1, forward strand.
GGGCTGATAAGGGATATCTTGTGGATTAACTCGGAGATTTATCGATCTTTATCTCTTTTGCCACGTCTACTATCCTAGCGGTCTGTAGTACGATCGTTTGGCAGGCATTGGCGATCCTTTGCTAGACCATTTGGAAGCAGAGAGTCATGCTGGGTTTCTTTGATCTTATCTCTTTCTGGACGAATGAGCCTAGCGGTCTATCGCTAGACCGTTTTGTGCTGCCTTGCGGTCTATCACAAGACTGTTTGGGAAGACAGAGAGTCCTACTCTGTCTGATTTCCTCTGCTTCGCCGTGGTCGAACTAGAGTCCTTGGTTTGTCGATTTCTCTCTAGATAGAGGCTCTCAGAAGCTTCTATTTGTTTCTATGGACTCTTGGGAGTATTATCTTCAAGATTTATCTAGTTTCAGGCCTATTTTTGTGTCATTATCCTTCCAACTCGAACCTAGGGTTTGGGGGTCTATAAATAGAACCCTTGACTTCATGGCTTGAGGATGAGATTTCTGGAGTTTGCCACGAAGTGTTGCTACGTTCTGGAGCCACTTTTAACAAGGGAGAAGCTACTTCCACGTCCACATGGCTTCGGGTCCAGAGAGTCTCAAGTTCCTTTGGTCTAAGTTTGAGTCTTTCTCTTAAGTTTTGTCTATTGTCCCTTTGCATTCATAGCATCTTCCCACTCCTTCTATCACGTTCTCTGTGCTCCATTCATCTTTTAAAACATCCTCCTATTCTTTTCCACACCCCACAGGGGTTAAAAAATCACCAACCCTCAGGTATTCACCCTTCCTTTTATGCATCTTAGTTTAATTGCATTATAGATACTACACTTGTCAAAGGGCTAATTGGGTCATTTTTTCTCTCTGTCTACACTCTTTTGCAGGCTTACAAGACTCATTGTACGAGGCCCAACTCTTCTAGCCGGCCAGGAGGGGTAGAGACACAAGTTCCAAGCTTCTGTTCTGGGTGCTCTAGCGGCCATTCAGCAGACCGTTTTTGGATTTCAGGCGGTCTATCATAAGACCGTTTACCGTCTCCTAGCGGTCATCTGCTAGAACGTTTGCCTCTACAACATCTGGGTTTTCTCTCTCCCGTGGGTGGGTGACTTCAACCGGCTCTTTCCAAGGTAATTATTGTGGTTTCACTGCGTTATTTACTTTGGTGGCGATCACACATTTCTACATTTGGACTTGTGTCATCTTGTTCATCATATTGCTTGCTTTATCTTTATTTTAGTTGCTCCACACCTACGGTGTGTGTTTTTCTTTATTCCTTTGCTCCACGCTCTGGCGTGTGTTTTTATTTTCCTTCTTCACTTCTGCAACATTGATGACATGCCCACTTGCTTTGCTTCCATGTTGATTGCTTGAGTTAATGCATCACTTGCTCATACACTTTCATATTTCACACCATATTCACACCACTTCATTCACATTCACCACACAATCACAATCAATCACAAACAAAACATCAACACCCCTAATTTTTTGGTGATCACGGTGGGACATCTAGTGCCAATCGTGCTGAACTTCTGTCTGACCTGCTGTTCTTAGTAATTCCTAGTTGCCCTGCTATTTTCCTCGGGTTTCCCATTTATTTTCTGTTGGTTTCTGTTCCCTGGTTCCCTGGCGGTCTCCTCATAGGCCATTTCCGGCTTAAAAGTAGTCTAGCGATAGACCGTCTTATCTTGTTAGCGGTCTCCCATTAGACCGTTTTCTCCAGTACAGGTACGTACACCGAGGTTGTTATTGTTTCCATAATTTTTGGCTGTGATTATTACTTTTGGGTGCTATCTGGTCTCCTCCTCTGTTGTGACATATATATACATCATTGTTTGCATATTGTTTGCTAGTTATTAGGCTAGAAATTGCATGCACTCTGGTGCACATAGGGTCATTCATCTTTCATATCATAGTTACATTCCTACCTTGGTGTGTGATCCTCTCGCCTCCATATTCTTAGGGGTCGACTAGGTGACCACATCCGGGACCTCCATAAGTCCCTGCGAGCCGTGGATTCCCACACGGACGCCGGGCCGGTTGTACCTTCACCATCCCGTGTCTAGGTTGCATAGGTAAGGGAGAGTTTACATCTAGAGTTAACAAAGTCCCCAATATCCTTCCTATTAGGAACCTATTGTTGGAGAGTACACGTTAAATTCAAATCACTAAGGTTCTAAAGGAAGAGATAAAGAAAATTTGTGCATCATCATAACTTGGTTGACTTTGGTTGCTTTCCATCCCTTTCTTATTTGCATAAGTTTGGTGTCATCTTGTCTAGTCACTTATTGGTGTTTGTTTGTGTTGTTTGTATTCTTCAAGGTACTTCGTTGCATGTGGAGTTGCTTTCGATCCTTAGATTCATCTCCTAGGGGCAATTCCTCTTTCACATCTTATTCCAATCCCTTATTTGAGTCCAACATGTCTCCCTACAATCTTCCCCGTTCCCAAGAGGAATCTCTTCCCCAGGGACTCTTGGAGGACCCACCTAGGGCTGTCCAACTTCAATCAGGAGAAGGGTCCGCCCCTCCTCCATCTTCTGTCCCCATGGAGGGTGCGCAACCCTCCCTTTCCCCCAATGATCCCACCGGTCACATCTTGCAAATGATGGCCCAATTGGATCTGGCCCAACTTCAGGCCCTCTACCAGACCTTGCAGGGTTCCAGTGCCCCATCTCCCATGATTACACTGCACAGGGTCTGTCTACTACCTCCATCTCACAATCTAGGACTGATGGACCCAGGCTTTCACCCATTCCTATTAATCTTACCCCGGTCCAGCCCAGGATCCTTCAGTTTTCCAATCTAGAAGCAGGCCAGTCCTCCGGATTGGCCCCTCAAATCCTTGATAAAGGGAAGACCATCCTTCCCTCATCCACCCAGATTGATTCTTATAGAACCATTCCATCGGCGCCACATGTCCTCGTTGGCCTGGCCAATTTCGCTCACCCGCAGCAAGGGGCGGCCCATGTCCACTTCAATCTGGGTCATCCTCCGGCCCAATATCCTTCATATGGGCCTCCTCCACCTCCTTCAATTTATCCTTCAGCTTCTCGCCTTGAGCACGCTCCTTTCACCCCACCTACTCCATCTCGAGAGCAGGAGCTCCTCGATAAATGGGCCGCCATGCAACAACAACTTGACTTTCTTCAAAAGCGGGTTGGCCCACAATCCTTAACAGATGTTTCAGTTCCCAGCTTCCACAACATTCGATTCCCTCCCCAATCTGAGCTCCTTATGTACCACAAGTATGATGGGAACAACAATCCTTTTGTTCATGTGAGGGACTTTATATATGAGTCGGCGCAGTTTCAGTATGATGATCGCCTCATGGCGTATTTATTCCGCCGCTCTCTAGATGGAGTTGCATTGGAATGGTTTTATGCGTTGCCATTGGAGGGCGCTGAGAGTTTTAAAGTTGTAAAGGAAAAGTTCATTCAGAGGTTCCAAGACCGGGTCGGCCCAGAATATTCATTTACGGATCTCGTGGCCGAGAAGATGAAAGCCGATGAGGATTTTGCTACTTATGCCGACCGATGGAGGCAGATGGCCGCCCGTGTGCCCGGGCATATTCCGGAGGAGGAAAAGGTCAAGTTGCTGATATCCAATGCCACACCCACTTTCCGCAACATATTGGCCATGAACGATATTGCCAACATGCACCAACTTTATAGCCGGGTGAGGTTTATTCAAACCCAGTTCAAGGACTCCCCTATACATTCTCTCTTCGAGGCCCAAAAGCCCAAATATAGTAAGAAATCTCAAGGGCCCATCACCGAAAGAGTCCAAACCAACGAGCAAGTGCAAGCCTTTGCATTCCCCTTCTCGAACCAGTCCACTCCGTTCCGTTTCCCGCAAAACCCCCATAATTCCCAATTTTCCACTCCACAAAATGCCCAACCCATTTTCCCCGCTCCACAAAATCCTCAGCCTACCTTCGTCACTCCACAAAATGCCTTTCCTGCTCCACAACAACCCCGGCAACCCCCGCAGTACCATCATGTCCCTCCACCCAATGGCTACACCAATAATAAGCGCCCGGCTCCGAAGAGAGCGCAATATCCTCCTTTGCCTGAAACCCTCACGGATATCTTCTCCACTCTCATGTCAATAAATGTAATTCAGCTTCCTCTGGAACGGCCCAACTGGAACCCGGCTGTTGATCAATCTAAATACTGCATGTTCCATAGGCAGCCAGGGCATACTATTGAATGGTGCTATCAGTTCTGAGATCTGGTGTATGACCTACATGAAGGGCATCATATTGATTGGGCCGAGATGCATAAGGCCATTATCGAAATAAAAGAGAAAAGAAGGCAAGCATCGAGGTAGCAAGTGCAGTAGCAACAAGCACCGCAACCACAGCAGCAGCTACAACAGCAGCAGCAACCCGTTCAAGACTTGGGGATCCACCAAAACCCCATGCCGAATCATCCGCCTGCTCCGCAACCACAGCCACCGGCACCGGGTCAGGTCAACCTCGTTCAACCCCCGACTCTTGACGCTGGGTGGTCCTATGACGACGTAGCCTCAGTACAGCGGCTCATGGCCCTCCACTGCAGCTACCACAATGCTTCTTTACCTTCTACCCTCGTCATCCTCCCACTAACCATCAAACCTCTCCATCCCCTGCAACCGCCAAACCCCTTATCCTACCACCCACTTCCCCCATTGTCCCGCCTATCTCCACTCCACTGCCAGTGCCCGTACCCATCATTACCACCCCTCCATCAAACCCTTCACCCATCATCCCTCCACGGCCTGTCATCTCCACTACCCCCATAACGCCCATTATCACCACCACTACTCCTCTCACCCCTACGCCCTCTATCACATCATTCATCCAACCCACCAGGCCCATCAAGCCACTTATCCTAAGCCCATCTAACGCCATGCCTGCCCAAAACCTTGCCCTACGGAGCGGGCATTTGTTCCATAGGAACTATCCCGGTGCACCTACACCCACTCCCCAGTCCTCGTAATAGGCCGCTGATCAGGAGGAGGCAGATCCGCTGCCAAGAACACAATATGATCTGCTACATCATCTAGACCGAGTGCCTGCCAAGATATCTGTCTTGGAATTGATCAAGAGGTCCACACTTCACCAGGATGCACTTCACAATTTCCTTCAGAATGTGATAGTAAATGAAGACATGGCAGTGGACAACTTACCGACTGCCCTGGCTATAATCTCCAAAGGGCCAGCAATTACATTTTTTGAGACCGAACTGGCACCTCCCGAGGCACGACAGATGCCGCTATGCATTTCTATTACTCTAAACAAAGTCAGCATAGACGCGGCGTTGGTGGATACAGGGGCCTCCATTAATGTCTGCCCTCTCAGCACTCTAAGGGCCTACAACCTTTCAGATGATCTACTAAGGCCGACCCCGACTACTATTGCAGCATATGACAACTCCAGAAGGACTGTCACGGGGTGGTCACTATTCATGCTGAGCTCGGGCCTCTTACTATGCCCCTTGAATTCTATGTGCTGGATATCGACCCTATGTTCAAGGCTATCTTGGGTCGTCTGTGGATCGATAATCTCAATGCCGTACCATCCACTGCCCACCAGTGCCTTAAATTCCCTTTTCAAGGGAGGGTGGTCAAGGTGAAGAGTATGTCCACGGTCCAGTCTGTCAGGGTCGTATCCAAGAAGATTTTGCCAACATTATGGCCTAACACTCGGCCTATTATTTTAGTCTTAGATCTGGATTTTCCAAGGGCCTATACGCCACGCAAGCCCACCACTGTGCCGGTCGACGTCAAAATAAAACCCCAGATACGGGATTCTAAGGGGTGGAATATGATATTGAAGCTGGGCTATCAGCTGGGGAGAGGCCTCGACGCACAACTATAGGGGCGAACCAGGCCGGTCCCCAAAGGCAGGAAGATGAATAGAAGGGGCCTCGGTTATCGGGAGTCCTCACTCTCAATTTTGGGTGACTCTGGACCATTAACATGGGACTACCACCAACACTTTGTTAAAGGCCCCCTCCAGCCAGGCACATTAAGAACATCACCGAGTCAGCCCAAGGAAGAAAATACAGCTTATACAGTCGACAGCCTGCTATCGCTACCCAAGGAGCCCATCGACGATATGCTTGATTTCAGCCAAGCATTTGAAAGATTGTTTTATGAAGAAGAAAGTCACCAAACAAACCAGGAGGTGCGGCTTGTGCATTATGAGCCGAAGAAGCCAGTTCACTACCCACGGAAAAGGGGGAGCTCGCCCATCATATTCACTTGGTCTCCTTCCCGCTTATTTGTATTTTTCCAAAAGATGGCTTCTATACCCCGCTCACCTCCTATCTTAATCAATCCACTGCTGTTGAAGCTTCCAACCGATTTCCTTATTGTCAAGACATGCGGTTGCTGTCTGTCGGTCGATCTATCTACTCCTTTCTTCTCCTCCTCCGATCCCTTCCTTGACATCTTCTGTCCATCCAAGTACCCTCTTAGGCTTCCTCCTCCGCCTTCCTCTCCGTCTTGTTGCATGATCTCCACTGATCTCCTCCCAAAAAAAACGTCAAATTTGAAATGGAGGTCTCAGTGGAAGACTACACTATCTTCTCTCCAACTTCCTCCCAGGGGCATGAGGTCCCTGCTGCCTCCCTCCCATTAGGTCTTCTCTCCTAGGTTAGACGTAGGGTCCGTTGAGTCTAGGGAAGTAGGGTCTATTAGGTCTAGAGAAGTAGGGTCTTGTTATAGATTGTCCAACCCATCCTTATCCGAACCACGCTCGCTTGCACGACATTTTAAATCCATTCCTGATAGGTTCTTGCAGGATCTAGCTCAGCGATGTCATGCTCTCCTAAGATGCCTGTGGAACGCACTAGGTTTCGTGTGTGAAAGTATCGGGATATCGGTGGTCTTTTTATCGGTTTATCTAGTGCGAGGGCGTGCCAGTCACCTAGGTGACAATGTGTTCGGGCTTCAAGACTGGAGTGGTCCGAAGCCCGGGGTGCGCTCCATCTGACTGATCAGATGATTGTGGATATCGGGTCGGGACTGGAGACCCGCCGCGCCATAAAGGGCGCGACGTTAATTACATCCCCTCAGAGAGGGGAAGACCTCTGATTAATCGCCAAGAAAAGGGGTCAAATGACCTAAAGATCGTTTTTCATTAAAGCATGCGAGTTGGGTTGACATGATTTAAACCCTCCGCGTCGGTATGTAAAACGGTGTTCAAAAACCGTACAAATACTTGCTGCGAGTGCGGCGAATTTAATGAAAGTGCGGGATTAGATCCCGGTATATATATATATATATATATATATATATATATATCAGTCACTAAGGACCATCCAGTATTCGGTCGAGAGTTCATATTCGAAGCATCGAAGGTAACAACAAAGACATTCGGATATCTACCGTAGGTACGGCACGTTTCATGTGGGTGCGGGATCGGATCCCGGAAGAAGTGGGTCAATTTGATGAACTATCGGCCCAAGAGGTGCACGGATCATGACCATGTCGGGGATCCCGAGGTCCATGTCCGATACCACGGGGCATCATCACACAGTCCGGGGGAGCGGGTCGTTAAGTGTAAGGCCAAAACTCGACAATGTGCGCCCTCGCACGCGGATCGACCTGCGCGGTCAGGTCGCGGGGTTCGACCTGCCCGGTCAGGTCGTGGGGGTCAAGGGGGCAACGCCCCTTGCGGGGGTTTTCGGGGGCAGCGCCCCCGGAACAAAATTTGGTTAAGGCGCGGGTATGCTATTGTCATTGTTCCGATCATTGAGTTAAGTGTTTTATTCCCATTCCATTCTTTCCATTTTGTTCATTGATTTAATCCTTATCCTCTGGTTTATTCTTTAGTTTCAATAGTTATCTTTCTTCCTTCCATTCTTTTAGTTTTCTTTTAGCACGCCGTGTTGGCAGGTTGCAAGAAGATGGGCGCGCCGGATAAGGGGCGCCGGGTCAAGATATGAAGGGGGGGGCGCGCCGGGTAGAGGCATCCATGGGCGCGCCGGTTTAAGGGAGTTCAAGGGGGGGGGCGCCGGTTAAGGGGCGCCGTTTTAAAGATACTACAAGGGGCTGAAGGGCGCGCCGGTTTAAGGGAGGCCAAGGGGCGCCGTTTTAATGGTTAAGCAAGGCAGTAGGGCGCGCCGGATAGAGAGGCTCCCACGGGGGCGCGCCGTTTTAGCATTCAAGGGAGATGGGAGGTTACGAGGGTGGTGTTAAATCGGCGCGGTGAGGGGTGACCGCGCCGGGTTAGGCCATGCCGGGACATCGTCTCTTGAGTTTTCTTATTCGTTCTGTGGACTTGTTTTGCTTTCTGTTCTTGATTCTATGGCCTACAGAAGGATCAATAGTTAGATTAATTGTTCAATTGACACCCTAGATCAATAGGATGAAGGTTTAAGCATCGTTGATGGTTTGTTAAGGTGAGTGAGTAGGAGGTTTAAGTGTTTTATTCGGGGGGGTTTGATTCACAGAACTTACTGTGTATTGGATTAAAACTCAGTTCGTTCTTGAGTGTTCTATTTGTTCACTTGTTCTTGGCCCTGGCGAGAATCGGACAGCACCTCCCCTAGATCGGAAGGGTCTGGGGAAAAAAATGGGGCGCGCCATGCGGAGAGAACTCCGACGGCCCCGAAACATCCCGGTGCGTGCTAAGCAACGACACCAGTAAAGTTACCCCATTTGGGGCCGGAGATCCCGAGGGCTAGCCTACAAGGGAAACCGGTGACCCATGGGTTGTTGCGATCGTATCGACTCCCCCGTTCGGGGCCGGAGGTCCTGAGGGCCAGCCTACAAAGGAACTCCGACGACCCGAGGGTTGCCGTGATCGCGTGGCTGAAGACCACGTGAGAGCCGAAGTCGACACAAGAACACGGCGGTAAAAAAAAGAGAGAGCCACTATGGGCTGAGTATTGAGGGGGATTGAGGCATCAAAATCTCCCAAAGGGGAGTTTTCCTTTCATTCACAACAGACCGAACTCCGATTACATTGAAGGGGAATACGAAGACAAAGGTCTACATGTGAAGATCACCAAAAGGAAATCAAAGGGGCAGAAGGAAATGCAAAGACAAAGGGGGGAACCGAGCTCTCTTCCCCTCACCTCTCCTTCTTTCTTTCACCCTCTTATCTCTCTTCACACTTCGGAGCAGGGCTTCACCGCCAGTAGAGCGTCCCTCCTCTCTATTTGCTTCTTGCCTGGAGCTTGTATTTATAGGGGAGCAGGGAGCAAGCTTCCCATTTCTATGGCTTTTGTTCTGTTCGCAGTTGCCGTTGCTGACGTCGCTGGGGTCACCGTGTCGAGTGCCGTTGTCGTGGACGTCACCTCCGCCGCGGCTACAGTGTGATCGGGAGAGGGGCAGAGGCATGGCCTCCTCCTCTGTTGGCATATCCACCGCGAGACACGCGGCTTTCATCATTTGCAGGAGCATGGGTGGCCGACGGACGAAGTGGACGTTCGACGGTGCAGGGCTCGAGGGTTTCCATTTGAAGAACATGCTTGGATGCCCAACGGGTCGAAGCATACCTTTTGCCATTTTAAGCAGTTCGTCGACGTGCTGTTCGCAGGAAACAGGGGACCGTAATGCCGACGGGATGGGTTGGTTGCTCGCCAGGAAATGCTTCAGAGAAAGGGGTTAAAACGGCGCCACATCCAAAGGGGGGGCGCGCCGTTTTAAGCATCCAAAATGGAGGCCCCCTTCGAGCGCGCCGTGTAGCCAATGAAAATAAAAGAGGTTAAAACGGCACCATATTCCAAAGGGGGCGCGCCGTTTTAAAGGGGGGGGGCGCCGTTTTAAGGCGCGCCGTTTTAAAGCCCCCTCGTGCCGTTTTAAGCACTAAACGGATTCTTCTCGAAGTCGCGGCCATTTTACGTGAATGTCGACATTCCCGGAAGGTTCCGGTTGCTATGTATGACCTCTACAATGTTCCATTCGCAGCCTTTGGGGCCCGGTCCCAGACTCTGCGTGACTTTCGGTGCACGTCGGGCTATGTCGGAGTCCCCGACTCTTCTTTGATTCAGCTCTCGGCACGGCCGGCTGTAGAGTTGTGGCCATATCTTCCGCCCGGGGGGCTCCCTCATCGGCTAGCGGACCACCAAGCAAGTCCTCATCCTGATCGGGGAGGCATGAGGTTTATTTGGTATTTTCATCTTCGGCTTGCTCTCGAGTGTCGAGACGTGCATGCCGTATGATCATCATCGACATTTTTCGACGTCCACAAATGCCCCCCACTCGCGGGTGGCGCAAGCGAGGGATGAGTGCGCGGGGATCGCGAGTGTAGAGTTCTTCGACAGGACGTCTGTTCTTCTGAGCCAGTGGGATGCTAGTCCGGTGCAAATTCACGGGAAAGCGCTCACTCCTTCAGCGAAGGGATGAGGGGATCGCTTCACCGCACATGCACACGGACTGGCATATCTGAGTGGAGGTTTGGTCGACGGCATGGTGGAATGCCGAAGCAAGAAGGAGGGGTTCAAGTTTCTCTGACTTGGGTGAAAAGTCAAGATCGGATCGCACGGCTGAGGCCCCAGAAAGGCCTTAGGCGCCGTCAAAGGTGGTTCGTTGACACTGGGGTTGCATCAACGCAAGGATTTCAATCTTCTTCCGACCCAGACGAAAGGTCTAAATCGGAGCTTTCGGCGAGGGCGCCGCATAAAGTGGATTCGTCAATGCTGGGATTACATCAACGCAAGGATTTTGGTTTTCTTCCGACCCAGACGAAAGGTCTGAATCGGAGCTTTCGACGAGGGTGCCGCATAAGTGGATTCGTTAACGCTGGGATTGCATCAACGCAAGGATTTCAGTTTTCTTCCGACCCAGACGAAAGGTCTAAATCGGAGCTTCGGCAAGGGTGCCGCATAAAGTGGATTCGTTAACGCTGGGGTTGCATCAACGTAAGGATTTCAGTTTTCTTCCGACCCAGACGAAAGGTCTAAATCGGAGCTTTCGGCGAGGGTGCCACATAGGGTAATTCGTCAATGCTGGGATTGCACCAACGCAAGGATTTCAGTTTTCTTCCGACCCAGACGAAAGGTCTAAATCGGAGCTTTCGGCGAGGGTGCCGCATAGAGTGGATTCGTCAATGCTGGGATTGCATTAACGCAAGGATTTTAGTTTTCTTCCGACCCAGACGAAGGGTCTACATCGGAGCTTTCGGCGAAGATGCCGAGTAAAGGTGGATTCATCAATGCTGGGATTGCATTAACGCAAGGATTTTAGTTTTCTTCCGACCTAGACGAAAGGTCTAAACCGGAGCTTTCGGCGAGGGTGCCGAGTAAGGTAAATTCGTCAATGCTGGGATTGCACCAACGCAAGGGTTTCAGTTTTCTTCCGACCCAGACGAAAGGTCTAAATCGGAGCTTTCGGCGAGGGTGCCGCATAGATTGGATTCGTCAATGCTGGGATTGCATTAACGCAAGGATTTTAGTTTTCTTCCGACCCAGACGAAAGGTCTACATCGGAGCTTTCGACGAAGATGTCGAGTAAAGTGGATTCGTCAATGCTGGGATTGCATTAACGCAAGGATTTTGGTTTTCTTCCGACCCAGACGAAAGGTCTAAATCGGAGCTTCCGGCGAAGATGCCGAGTAAAGTAACACTAAGGAACAACTTCTTTCTCATTCTTTTTCTTTTCCTTCTTCTTTTTTTTTCTTCTTTTTTTTCTTTTTTCTTTTTTCTTTTTTCTTTTTTTTCTTTTTTTTTTGATGATCACGGTGGGACCGGATCACAAAGGTGTGATAGTATCGTCGACATTGGGTTTATGTCAACGCAATGGAATCGGGTTTAATCGGCTTAAACGGAAGGTCTACGCCATGCTGCTCGGTTGAGGCCTCGGAGGGCCATGGGCGCCGAGTTGAGTTTTCGGATGTTTTATGTAAAAAGCTCCATGATGGAATCCTCTTCATTGTGGGGTATTGGTTTCAGTTGATCACCGAGCAGGGGAAGCGGCGCATAGTATAACTTCAAGTGTTTCCCATTGAGTGGTGGGAATTGAATTTCCCCCCGGTGGTTGACGATGACATAAGCACCGCCTTCATAGACTTTCTGGACCACATAAGGTCCTGTCCAGTTTTCATTCAGTTTGCCTTTGGGGTTGGCCGCCATGACTCTCTTCGCTTGACCATGACTAGGTCTCCCTTCTTGAATTCACGTTCTTTGACGAGTTTGTCAAAGGCGCGGGTCATGCGGGCCTGGTAGACTTGTATGTTCTGCTGGGCTCTGAGCCGTCGTCCTTCTAGATCGGAGAGCTCCTCTAGTCTTCTTTCTATATTGGCTTGGCCATCTTTGACTAATTCGTGCTGGATCGCCACTCGTAGTGAGGGTATCTCCAGCTCTATCGGACGACCGCTTCTGAGCCATACACCAAGGAGAATGGTGAGCAACCTGTGGGGTCTTGTACACGGTGCGATACGCCCATAGCGCTTCATACATCCTATCTTCCCAATCCTTCTTGCTAGAGCTGACCGTCTTGGCAAGAAGTGTGCATAGTGTCTTGTTGAAGGCTTCCGCTAACCCGTTTGCCTGCGGATTATACGGAGTGGAGGTCCTCCAATCAATCTTGAATTTATCGGCCAATCTATAGACCTTTTGGTTTCGGAAGTGGCTTCCGTTGTCAGAGACAATTCGATCGGGCACGCCGAATCGGAATATGATATTTCGACGGACGAATCTGGCCACGATTTCTCCCGTCACTTCTCTTAGAGCCACAGCTTCCGCCCAGCGAGAGAAGTAATCTGTTGCCGCTAGAATGTATCTGCATCCCGCTGAAGACACGGGGAGCGGGCCCACAACATCAGTACCCCATTGAGCAAAAGGCCAACTGGGCACCGTTGGGTGCAAATGAGCTGGAGGTCTTCTTGGGATCGCAGCATGCTGCTGGCATTTATGACATGACTTGGCATACTTGCAGCAGTCATCGAACATAGTCGGCCAGTAATATCCCAGCTTCTTGACTTCAATCTTCATTTTCGGCCCAGCTTGATGAGCACCAGCCGACCCGGCATGAACTTCCTTCATGACCATCCAAGCCTCCTCCACGGATATACATCGGAGGAGCACCTTTCTTCCGGCATCAGCCATGGTTCGGAACAGAGTTCCATTTCTGACTTCGTAAGAATCTTTTGTTCTGATCAATCTGATCCTTTCTTCCCTCTGCTTGGGCAATTCTTGGTGTTCAAACCATTTCATTAGGGGTTCCCTCCAATCAGAAGAGTTAGTTGTTTCTGCTATCGTAGCTTCATATTCTTCTTCGTCACCTGGCTCCTCTATCATGCTGGGGACCTGGCGCCTATTTATGACTGTTATGTTGAGGGATTCGCCTGGCAGGGCCGCTAGTGAGCTTGCTAATTTTGCTAGTGCATCAGCCTGGGCATTCTGGCTTCGGACGACATGACCTATTTCAATGAAGTAGAACCGCCCCATGAGCTTCTTCGCCTTGGCGCAATACGGAAGTAACCCGGGCTTCCGGACGTCGAACTCTCCTTGTATCTGCTTGACAATCAGCATAGAATCACCAAACACCTGCAGCATTCGGATCTCCATGTGGAGGGCTATCTGAAGACCGATAATCAAGGCCTCATATTCTGCTTCATTGTTCGTGCACGGTTTGTTGATCGAACACGATGTATGCAACACTTCTCCTTCTGGGGATTTGAGGACGATGCCTGCTCCAGCCCTTATCCTCGCATGCCCTGATTGAGATGTCTCCGTTCTGGATGCTCCGTCGAAGTATAACTGCCATATGGCTTGACGGACTTGGTCCACTTCCAGTGTTTCATCTTCCGGAAGTTCCGTGACAAGCGGGGAATTCTCAGGCACAGGGTGTGCTGCAAAGAAATCTGCTATCGCCTGGCCTTTAATAGCCTTTTGCGGCACATATGTAATATCAAATTCCATCAAAATGACGGCCCACTTCCCTAGTCGCCCTTTCAGCGCCGGCTGGGACAAGAGATGTTTGGCTGGATCGGCCCTTGATATCAGCTGTATTTCATGTGAGAGCATGTAATGCCTCATTTTCTTGGCCGCAAAGACCAAGGCAAGACAAACTTTCTCGATCGGGGTATACTTTGCTTCTGCCCCGACCAGTCTTCGACTGAGGTAATAAAGTGCCTGCTCCTTTCCCTCGTCGTTGTTTTGAGCCAACATTGCCCCGAGTGAACATTCGGTGGCGGCTATGTAGAGAATTAGCGGCCGCCCTTTGACAGGTGCCCCCAGCACTGGTGGGGTCTTCAAGTATTCCTTTAGCTTATCAAAAGCCTTCTGACATTCTTGATTCCAGTCGAATGGTGCATCTTTCATCATCAACTTATGAAATGGTTGACATCGGCCGGACAGGTTGGAGATGAACCTGCGGATATAGGCCAATCGACCCTGCAGTGATCGCAGTTCCGTCAGGTTCTTCGGAGGCGGCAGCTCCTGAATGGCCTTTATCTTGGAGGGGTCTATTTCAATCCCCCTATATCGGACAATGAAGCCCAGAAACTTCCCACTGGAAACGCCGAAGGCGCACTTCAGTGGGTTCATCTTCAACTCGTATTGTCGGAGCCTTTGAAATATAACCCTGAGGTCACTCAGGTGATCTTCTTTCTTTTGGGTCTTGACAACCAAGTCGTCGATGTAGCATTCGACCTTCTCATAGAGCAATTCATCAAATATCTTGGTCATCGCCCTTTGATAAGTGGCGCCAGCATTCTTGAGGCCAAAAGGCATCCTTTTATAGTGGAATATCCCCTTGGGTGATCGGAAAGCCGTATGAATTCTATCATGTTCGGCTATCCATATCTGGTTGTATCCGGACGACCCGTCCATGAAAGATAAGGCTTCATGGCCAGTGGTGGCATCGATCATGACTTCAGTGATGGGCACCGGAAAATCATCTTTCGGACAAGCCTTGTTCAGGTCTCGGAAGTCCACACATATCCGGATCTGGCCGTTCTTCTTCTTGACGGGCACAATATTGGCCAGCCAGGTGGTATACTGGTTTTCTGCTACGAAGTCGACGTCTATGAGCTTGTCGACTTCCTTGCAAACTTGGCTTATCAGTTCTGGCCTCATTCGCCGGGGTGACTGCTTTACTGGTTCGGCCTTGGGGTCAATGGCCAACATATGCTGGGTAATGGCCGGGTTGAGGCCCGGCATTTCTTTGTAGTTCCAAGCAAAACAGTCTCGGAACTCTTGTAGGAGCTTGATGTATCGCTCTCTTTCTTCTGGGAGAAGGAGGGCGCTGAGGAATGTTGGTCTGGGGTCATCTTTTGTACCCAGATCCACTTCGATCAGCTCATCAACAGTGGCTTGGCCACCATCTTCTATCTCCGGGGGAGCCGGTTGCAAGTCGATGAAGCCTTCATCATCTTCTTCAGCCTCGAGGGCATCATAGATGTCTTCTTGTACCACCCCGCTTAGTGGCAGGGCTTTGTCATCTTCTTTCAGAGGGGTTGAAAGGGGTGCTTCACTGGCTTCCGGGCATCTTCCATCGGTGGGGCTTGCGACCTCCGTGAGCAAAGAGATCATGTGGACCCCGCTTCTATAAGCGACCACGTCATGCGGACGCGGTGGGTACACTTCATATTTTCCCAGCCTTAGTTCGCCCTTCCTGATTAGGCCTTGAGCGATATTTTTGAATACATAACAATTTTCAATAGGATGCCCCAGCACCCGATGATAAGGACAGAATTCGGGGTCGTCGCTTCGTTCGACATCCTCTGGCCTTTTGGATTCTGGCAAGGTAATCTTGCCGTAACGACAAGCCCATTCAAAAATCCTCTGAGTTTTGTGTCTTGGGAAGGAATAAGGCCTCCTCATTTTCTCTCGCAACGAGGCCGGTTGATTGGTTGAAGGATTGGCTACCTCCTTTGTCTTCTCCTTCGAATGCCCAGAAGTGCGGAAGTTGACACCTCCGGGTTTGTCTTCTTGCCTTGCCAGGGTGATGGCAGGATGGTATTTTGCCGGGAAGGCTTCAATATCAGCCGCTATCATGGCCAACTGATCAAGGGAGTGGACGTTAAGGCCGACCATCCGCTGCTGAATATCCTTCTTTAGACTTTCCCCGCAAGCCCAAGTGGCAACCTCGTGGCTTAACGGGGAGATGCATCTCACATATAGGCTTCTCCACTTTCTGATGTAGTCCAGGACGGGCTCATCATCTTCTTGCCTGTGGCTGTAGAGTTCTGCCCTGGTCACGAGGAAGTGCTCCGGGCTTGAGTGACTGTATCGCTGAGGGAGGATGTCCCCTGCTGGGTCAAACCAGTGCATACTTATTTCGGCTAGGTGCTCCTCCAGCCTTTCAATTTCCTGATGTAACCCGCCGAGCAGTGAGGGCAAGGTGGAGTCAGGCTGAGGGAAATCTGCTTCAGGACATCTTTCACCGGCCGGGCTTGTGACCTCTGCGAGGAGGGAAACCACATGGACTCCCTTTTCACGGACAGCTGCTTCATGGGGTTGTGGGGGCTTCACCTCATAATCCTCCATCTTCAATTCTCCTCTGTTGATCAGGTTCTGGGCGATATCCTTGAAGACATAGCAATCTTCTATAGGGTGGCCAAGGATTCGATGGTAGAGGCAGAATTTAGGGTCATCACTCCTTGTAGCATCCTCTGGCCTTTTGGACTTTGGCAAGGTAACCCTGCTATAGTGGCAAGCCCATTTAAAGATCTCCCGAGTTTTATCCCTCGGGAAGGAATAAGGCTTCTTCATCTTCTCCTGCAACGTGAGGACTCGTTCCGCCGGCCGGCTAGTTGAAGGACCGGCTATTTCTTTCACCTTCCTCCTTGAGTGCATAAAAGTACTAAAGTTGGTGGTCAGGTACTGATTCTCCCATCTTGCCGTGGTGGCATAGGAGCCCCCCGAGTTCATGGATCTGCCCTCCCGGAGGTGGATACCCTCGGTAAGACCGGACAGTAGTTTGATCATCTTGGCCAACTGTGCCTTCAACATCTCAATCTCCTGCTGCTGCTCATAACATATTGCGAGCATAACAGGGTCACAAAGGGAGAAATCTGGAGTGTAGCTTGGACTGCTATCTTCCGTTTCGGCATCAAGTGGAGGTGGCAGCACCCCGCCACCGTGACTATCTGGGAGTGGTGCCTCGGAAGTCGATGGCACCCCCTCTATATCCTTGCTTAGAGGTGGGTTCTGGAGGAACACTTCTTCATCTTGAGCTTTGTCGGCTGAAGTCATATTCTGCTCTTTGCCCTTGGTTTCTAGTGCATCTGTGTCTTCTGGGGGACCGTCGCCAACTAGAGCTGAGACGGCTATCATGTTTGCTTCATAGAATTCTTCTGCTGAGAAACCCAACCCAGGGTGCTGGGTAATCTTCAGGAGCTCCCTATCCAGGTTCGGTGGATACCACAGCTTCTTGAACATTTGATTCCGACTTTCGGTCTGAAAGAAGGGCAATTGTTGCCCTCTAGCCATTTTCACCACTCTGCTGGATATATCCGGAAGTCCCATGATTGGGCCGACCGGGTCACAGATTTCTTCGGGGAATTTACAATCATCATCCCCTTTCACTGGATGTTCATCAGCCACATAGAATATCGTAGGTGGGCCCTCTGGGTTGGGCACCTCCCAGATCTTCAAGAATTCGACTGTTTGACAGTCTAAGTCTGTGGGGGGCTTCATGATCCCTGGAGGGACCTTCACATACCCAGGCAAATCTTCGAGCTTCGGAACTCCTGTCTCGAGGTAAATATTGAAGGGGATGGCTCGAACCACGCCTTCAACTTTAGAAATGTGTGACACTTCCTGCGGTGCCACATAGTCGGGCGGTGGTGGAGGGAACCAGTCGTCGTCCTCTGCTATCTCCTTCCTTTGCTTTGAGTCGGCTGGGGATTCTGCTTCGGCTCCTCCATGTAAAGTGCAGCATCGAGCAGGTGGCATTCAAACACCTCAAAGGGGTGTAAGTCTGCAAATATTCTTTCTTCTTTTCCATCTCGGGAGTACTTAATGCACTGGTGCAGGGTTGAAGACACTATCCGATTCTGATGCAGCCACGGTCGGCCGAGCAATGCTTTATATGTGGTATCGGAGTTGATGACGTGGAACTGCACTTTGGTGGTGAAGTCTCCTAGTGACAGCTCAAACTCTGCTACACCCATGGGAACTTCAGACTTCTGGTTGAACCCAGTTATCTTCATATCCCTGACCTTGATCAGGTGCACATTGAAGTAATGTTTCTGGTAAACCTGGTAGGAGAGTATGTTTACTGCTGCCCCTGTATCGACCAAGATCCTATTTATAGGCTGGCCGTTCAACTGCCCCCTCATGTACAAGGGTCTGTTGTGGCTGACCGAAGGAAAGAGCATGTCTTCTTCGGTGAAGGTGATGGTTGTTCCCAACTGCAACTCAGCAAAATAGCTTTCATAATGCGCCGGGGTTTGCAGAGCCGCAATGACAGCCTGCCTGGTTTCCTCATCCAGGGAGAGTATCTCCCAGACACTGAATCTTGCTGGGATTCTTTTCAATTGTTTCAATATCCGAGAGCCGGCTCGGACGTTAGCTAACTTTGCTTCTTCGGCTTTGCTATGCGTGCCATGTTCTGGTGTCGGAGGAGTCGGCGGGGAAGATAGTTTATCTTCTTCGGGGGCCGCCCGACTCCGGCTTGCTTGGTCGGCTGGTTCTTTCATTTGCACGGGCTGAGCCACAGGGGTGGCGCCATCATCATCTTTATTTGCCAGAGGGGGCATTCCCGAGGTGGAGGCAAGAGTGCTCTTGGCCTTGGACCCGGGCTGTTGGTATGGTTGTTTGCTCTTCTTCGCGAGCAAAAATTCGGCGAACGAGGGTACCACTTCGCCTGCTGCATCTTCAGGGTACAAGCCCGATGGAGGCGGGATTGCTGCGCCCTTCACTTCAGTTCGGGGATTTGGTATGGCCGCTCGCCCCTGAATATAATATTGTGATTGGCCGGGGGCAAACGTCCCCACCTTCTCCCAGACCTGGTGACATGTTGGGAAGTAGAGGCCTCGACTTGGTTTGCTTCGGTAGGTGCGAAGCATATTTCTTCTTCTCCCTCCTCTTCAGAGTTTTGGGCCATGTTGAACAAGGCCGACAAGGTATTGCAAGACAAAAGGCTGCATTTTCTTTTATTCTTCAGCTTCTTCTTCTTTTTCTTCTTCTCTTCTTTTACAGCTGGAAGCTGTTCTCGGGGAAGTTCATCCCATATGCCGGTTTCTTGTGTTTCGGGTTCAGCTTCTTCAGCCAATTTTAAGGATTCAAAATGTTCCCAGGGGACATATTCCTTCAGCCGCACTGGCTGGATCTTGGGTTGTTCATATTCTTCTAACCCGTCAATGATTGCCTGCAGCCGTTTAACCACCGGGCTGACTTGCATGTGCATCCGCAACAAGAGTGGCTTCTTCCTGTTGTCAGTCATTCTTCGGAGGACCAACTGAGGAGCAGTTTCATACCAGACCGGGGTGACAACCGGTGGTGGTGGCTGAGGCGTGACGCCATGAATTCGGACTCCCGGGGTAGGGCGGGATGTCGACTTTCTTCTTGTCTTCTTTGGCACCATCTGCCAATCTCCATGGCTCTCTGCGGGAGCGAGAACAAATGCCTCATAGGTGTGCATTGTACAAGTATCTGACACTTCTTCAGGCAGTTGTTGGTATAAGGATATCATATTTACGGTTGCCCCCAGCACTGGCAACTCATGCGGGCGGGGCGGGTCCACCTTGTGTTCGCCCATCTGGAGCTCTCCCTTCCTGATCATGCCTTCAATGATGTCTTTGAAGACGTAACAGTCTTCGAGGGTGTGCCCGAGCATCTGATGGTACGGACAAAATCGAGGATCATCTTTCCTCTTGATGTCACCGGGTCTCTTTGGCTCCGGGAGAGTAATTTTGTTATATTTGGTGGCCCACTCGAAGATGACCCGGGTCTTCTCCTTCGGGAAGGAGTAAAGTTTCTTCATTCTTGACCGCAAGGAGGCGGCCTCTTGTTGTTCAGCCTGCTTGGCCGGAGGAGCACTGGCGACTCCTTTATCATTGTCCTTCTGCTTCTCGAAATCCTTGAAGTCGATAGTGTTGACTTCTTTGGGCACGGACCGCTTCTCAATTGATTTTCCTTTTTGGGCTGAGGTGGCCGGTGCGGAAGAGTATTTGGAGAGGTAGGACTCAATTTCCACCACCACATTATTTAATCGATCAAATGACTTGATCTCCATCCCGATCATTTTCTTGAAAACTTCACGCTTCAAATTCTGCTTGCAGATTTGAACCGCATCTTCTTGGTGTGGCGGGCGTCTACACCTCATGCTGAGGTTCCGCCATCTCTTGATGAATTCTAGAGCAGTTTCATCATTCTTCTGCTTGGTTGCATAGAGCTCGGCCACTGTGACCTCTCTTTCGGTGACGTGGAACCGCTCCCGAAATTTTCTTTGCAAATCTGGCCAGTCATTAACGGACCCCGCCGGCAAGTTCGAGTACCATTCGAAGGCGAGCCCTGTGAGCGAGGACCCGAAGAACTTCAGTAGGTATGATTCATCAGTCGCCAGATCGCCCATCACATTGACGTAATAGGCTATGTGCTCCTTCGGTGACCCCTGGCCATTAAATTTGTCAAACTTTGGCGGCTTGCTGACGCCAGGAGGCAATCTCTTCCCCGCATGATGGACAGGGTAGGGTACCTTGTACACATCATATGAGGCATATTCTTCACTTCCCCGGTCGGCCAGCTTCATCTCGACTATCTGCTCGATCATGAGCTTGTTAGCCGTTGCCGGATCCACTGCTTCTGGGTAGAAATGAGCTGACTGCATCTGTGGCGTCGTCAACACCGTCGCCTGGGGTATAGTGGCGGTGCCTTGGTGTTGAGGAGCCGAAGGGGTCATTGGGGCCATGCCCCCAGCATAGTTGGGGATTGGCTGAGAGGCCGTCACCTGGGGTGAACCCTCAAATTCTCCAGCGCCTTGCCTGGATGTTTCTGGAGACGGTTCGACCTGCTTCGACGTGGAAGCATGCATGGTCAGTTCGCCCACCTGTCGCTTCAGAGCTTCGATCTCCTGTCGATAGGCTTGAAGCAGCATCAGCATCGCCGGGTCGGAGGTGGAAGGGCTAGGAGCTTGGCCTCCCCCTTCTGTCAGAGTATCTAGAGAAGGCGCTACCCTTTCTCCTTCATCCCCAGTGGTAATCACGTTCGCTGCCATGGCGACCGCATCTGAACTTGTTTCACCGACGAGGGCTTGTATTATCTCAGCTGCAGCTGCTCCTCTTCTAGTTAGGGGACCCGACCTGCCAGCCAACCTGGCCATCTCTTCTTGGTCTTCAGGTAGGGCTCCATATTGGTTGGCCACTCCGGCCATATTACAGGTATAAGCCCGCATCTTTTGGTTTCTTCGAGCCGCCTCCCTGGTTGTCTGTCTAGGAAAGGTTAGCCTATCAAACACCGAGACTCTTGGTGGAGCTTCTTTACAGAGGGGCGGCCCATAGCACCCTGACTCCGCATCTTCGATATCTTCCGGGTTAACTTGTTGCTTCCGGTTTCTTTCAGCATCATTCATGGCTTCTAGGAGCCGCTGAGTTCCCAAGAGGGTGTTTCCAAGGCTGTGGAGATATCCCCTCACGGCTTGAGTGATGTCGTCTTCTCCCCGGCTGGGGCAGACAGTTGGTGGTGATGCTTGCACTGGCGGTCTATAGGCGAGACGCCTCCGCTCGTGCATCATGTTGTATCTTCTTTCCTTCAAATAGATGTTCGCCTGCCGACCGTGAGTACGGAAGGCAGGTCTTCGAGACGCTCGAGCTGACGCCTCAATCTTCTCTTCTTCATCTTCCTTCATCTTTTTCTCGAGCCGGTCAGTCCTGACGAGCTCCAGTTGAGTTGAGGCTGGGGCCCGCCTGATGGGGACCCATGCTTGCTTGAATTTAGTCGGCTTCTGGGCCGACTCTTGCTTTGGCATGGACCTGATGTGGTCCTCTCGCTCCCGGGCCAGTGCTTGGAATTGGTTGTGCACCGGCACCATCGGGATTACCCTATCTGGTGAGATCGTGGCCTGACGGCCATTCAGGTACACTCGGACTCCTCCGATCATCACGGATTTGCCCGAGAGGGAAAGCCGGCCTTGCGGCGTGCTAGTGGTTCTCCTTGCCGCCCTCCTGGCAGCCGAGGTGCATTTCTTCTTTGCTTCAATGTGGTGGACGTAGTAGCCCACCATCTTCACAGCTTCTGGTGTCGCCTCCACGGGGGCGACGGGCTCGACCTCCTTGACATCCAAGAGGTCCACGAACATAACCCCGAGGAAGTTGGGGAAGCCAACGACCGGGGGAAAATCGCCGAACTGGATCGGCACTGCCAAGTAGCCATGCTCGGCATGGCTCGCCACAACCAATGGACCGAAAGTGACAGCCATCGGTTCTTCAGAAATGGATCCCTCCTGCAATTTCAAAAATGCGGAAGTTAAGACTTCGGAAAAGGCCATTGGGCCCCTAATCTTGGCGAAAAGATGAGAGGTAGTCCAGTCCCACCGGGCGTGCCAGCTTGTGGAACGCACTAGGTTTCGTGTGTGAAAGTATCGGGATATCGGTGGTCTTTTTATCGGTTTATCTAGTGCGAGGGCGTGCCAGTCACCTAGGTGACAATGTGTTCGGGCTTCAAGACTGGAGTGGTCCGAAGCCCGGGGTGCGCTCCATCTGACTGATCAGATGATTGTGGATATCGGGTCGGGACTGGAGACCCGCCGCGCCATAAAGGGCGCGACGTTAATTACATCCCCTCAGAGAGGGGAAGACCTCTGATTAATCGCCAAGAAAAGGGGTCAAATGACCTAAAGATCGTTTTTCATTAAAGCATGCGAGTTGGGTTGACATGATTTAAACCCTCCGCGTCGGTATGTAAAACGGTGTTCAAAAACCGTACAAATACTTGCTGCGAGTGCGGCGAATTTAATGAAAGTGCGGGATTAGATCCCGGTATATATATATATATATATATATATATATATCAGTCACTAAGGACCATCCAGTATTCGGTCGAGAGTTCATATTCGAAGCATCGAAGGTAACAACAAAGACATTCGGATATCTACCGTAGGTACGGCACGTTTCATGTGGGTGCGGGATCGGA
Source organism: Amorphophallus konjac (assembly GCA_022559845.1). NCBI lineage: Eukaryota > Viridiplantae > Streptophyta > Magnoliopsida > Alismatales > Araceae > Amorphophallus > Amorphophallus konjac. The sequence goes on from JAHNEJ010001922.1 coordinate 88,595, forward strand.
TCCCGGAAGAAGTGGGTCAATTTGATGAACTATCGGCCCAAGAGGTGCACGGATCATGACCATGTCGGGGATCCCGAGGTCCATGTCCGATACCACGGGGCATCATCACACAGTCCGGGGGAGCGGGTCGTTAAGTGTAAGGCCAAAACTCGACAATGTGCGCCCTCGCACGCGGATCGACCTGCGCGGTCAGGTCGCGGGGTTCGACCTGCCCGGTCAGGTCGTGGGGGTCAAGGGGGCAACGCCCCTTGCGGGGGTTTTCGGGGGCAGCGCCCCCGGAACAAAATTTGGTTAAGGCGCGGGTATGCTATTGTCATTGTTCCGATCATTGAGTTAAGTGTTTTATTCCCATTCCATTCTTTCCATTTTGTTCATTGATTTAATCCTTATCCTCTGGTTTATTCTTTAGTTTCAATAGTTCTCTTTCTTCCTTCCATTCTTTTAGTTTTCTTTTAGCACGCCGTGTTGGCAGGTTGCAAGAAGATGGGCGCGCCGGATAAGGGGCGCCGGGTCAAGATATGAAGGGGGGGGCGCGCCGGGTAGAGGCATCCATGGGCGCGCCGGTTTAAGGGAGTTCAAGGGGGGGGGCGCCGGTTAAGGGGCGCCGTTTTAGAGATACTACAAGGGGCTGAAGGGCGCGCCGGTTTAAGGGAGGCCAAGGGGCGCCGTTTTAATGGTTAAGCAAGGCAGTAGGGCGCGCCGGATAGAGAGGCTCCCACGGGGGCGCGCCGTTTTAGCATTCAAGGGAGATGGGAGGTTACGAGGGTGGTGTTAAATCGGCGCGGTGAGGGGTGACCGCGCCGGGTTAGGCCACGCCGGGACATCGTCTCTTGAGTTTTCTTATTCGTTCTGTGGACTTGTTTTGCTTTCTGTTCTTGATTCTATGGCCTACAGAAGGATCGATAGTTAGATTAATTGTTCAATTGACACCCTAGATCAATAGGATGAAGGTTTAAGCATCGTTGATGGTTTGTTAAGGTGAGTGAGCAGGAGGTTTAAGTGTTTTATTCGGGGGGGTTTGATTCACAGAACTTACTGTGTATTGGATTAAAAGTCAGTTCGTTCTTGAGTGTTCTATTTGTTCACTTGTTCTTGGCCCTGGCGAGAATCGGACAGCACCTCCCCTAGATCGGAAGGGTCCGAGGAAAAAAATGGGGCGCGCCATGCGGAGAGAACTCCGACGGCCCCGAAACATCCCGGTGTGTGCATAAGCAACGACACCAGTAAAGTTACCCCATTTGGGGCCGGAGATCCCGAGGGCTAGCCTACAAGGGAAACCGGTGACCCATGGGTTGTTGCGATCGTATCGACTCCCCCCGTTCGGGGCCGGAGGTCCTGAGGGCCAGCCTACAAAGGAACTCCGACGACCCGAGGGTTGCCGTGATCGCGTGGCTGAAGACCACGTGAGAGCCGAAGTCGACACAAGAACACGGCGGTAAAAAAAAATAGAGCCACTATGGGATGAGTATTGAGGGGGATTGAGGCATCAAGATCTCCCAAAGGGGAGTTTTCCTTTCATTTCACAACAGACCGAACTCCGATTACATTGAAAGGGAATACGAAGACAAAGGTCTACATGTGCAGATCACCAAAAGGAAATCAAAGGGGCAGAAGGAAATGCAAAGACAAAGGGGGGAACCGAGCTCTCTTCCCCTCACCTCTCCTTCTTTCTTTCACCCTCTTATCTCTCTTCACACTTCGGAGCCGGGCTTCACCGCCAGTAGAGCGTCCCCCTCTCTATTTGCTTCTTGCCTGGAGCTTGTATTTATAGGGGGAGCAGGGAAGCAAGCTTCCCATTTCTATGGCTTTTGTTCTGTTCGCAGTTGCCGTTGCTGACGTCGCTGGGGTCACCGTGTCGAGTGCCGTTGTCGTGGACGTCACCTCCGCCGCGGCTACAGTGTGATCGGGAGAGGGGCAGAGGCATGGCCTCCTCCTCTGTTGGCATATCCACCGCGAGACACGCGGCTTTCATCATTTGCAGGAGCATGGGTGGCCGACGGACGAAGTGGACGTTCGACGGTGCAGGGCTCGAGGGTTTCCATTTGAAGAACATGCTTGGATGCCCAACGGGTCGAAGCATACCTTTTGCCATTTTAAGCAGTTCGTCGACGTGCTGTTCGCAGGAAACAGGGGACCGTAATGCCGACGGGATGGGTTGGTTGCTCGCCAGGAAATGCTTCAGAGAAAGGGGTTAAAACGGCGCCACATCCAAAGGGGGGGCGCGCCGTTTTAAGCATCCAAAATGGAGGCCCCCTTCGAGCGCGCCGTGTAGCCAATGAAAATAAAAGAGGTTAAAACGGCACCATATTCCAAAGGGGGCGCGCCGTTTTAAAGGGGGGGGGCGCCGTTTTAAGGCGCGCCGTTTTAAAGCCCCCTCGTGCCGTTTTAAGCACTAAACGGATTCTTCTCGAAGTCGCGGCCATTTTACGTGAATGTCGACATTCCCGGAAGGTTCCGGTTGCTATGTATGACCTCTACAATGTTCCATTCGCAGCCTTTGGGGCTCGGTCCCAGACTCTGCGTGACTTTCGGTGCACGTCGGGCTATGTCGGAGTCCCCGACTCTTCTTTGATTCAGCTCTCGGCACGGCCGGCTGTAGAGCTGTGGCCATATCTTCCGCCCGGGGGGCTCCCTCATCGGCTAGCGGACCACCAAGCAAGTCCTCATCCTGATCGGGGAGGCATGAGGTTTATTTGGCATTTTCATCTTCGGCTTGCTCTCGAGTGTCGAGACGTGCATGCCGTATGATCATCATCGACATTTTTCGACGTCCACAAAGCCCAGAATTCATAGCTACGACAATTGTGATTGAAGAAGATGAAGAGCAAGACAGGGTGTGGAGTGACGACGGATTAGGAGTCTATGAAGTCATGGATGAAAAAGACCCAGTGGATCTTGAGGACAACGACGTAGACGACACTGTCGATTTGTATGTGCAAGGTTTAAAGAGATTTGATGAGCCCTTGTCAATAGTAAATGAACCTACGAAAGGAAATTAATCTGGGAAGCCAAGAATACCCCAGGCCCATTATCATTGCTACTAATCTCCCTTCAGCAGTCGAAGAAGATTTAATCAAAGTCCTAAGGGAGTATAGCGATTCTTTCGCCTGGTCTTACGAGGATATGCCGGGTCTTGACTCCTCCTTGGTGGAACATCAACTGGTACTTAAGCCAGGGGTAACACCCGTTAAACAAAGATCAAGAAGATTTCACCCCCACATGGCCCTAAAGATAAAGAAGAGGTCGATAAATTATACAAGGCCAAGTTCATTAGGTTGTTCTATATCCTCAGTGGGTGGCGAATATAGTCCCTGTCATCAAGAAGGATGGAAAGGTGCATTTGCATTGATTTCAGGGATCTGAACAAAGCATGTCCCAAGATGATTTCCGCTGCCTCACATAGATGTTTTGGTGGACAACACCGCGGGTACGAAGCTTATCATTCATGGATGGTTATTCAGGCTATAACCAGATCCGTCTCGCTCCTGAAGATCAAGAGAAAACCTCCTTCACCACGCCTGGGGCACATACTGTTATGTGGTCATGCCGTTTGGTCTGAAGAACGCAGGTGCCACTTATCAAAGGGCGATGATGGCCATATTCCACGATATGATGCACGTCTATATGGAAGCTTACGTGGATGATATTTGGTGAAGTCAAGGACTAAAGAAGAACACCCCTGCTATTCTGGCTAAGGTGCTGCAAAGAGCCAGGGAGTATAAGCTCAAGATGAATCTAAAGAAGTGTGTTTTCGGGGTCTCTTCAGGGAAGTTGCTAGGCTTTATAGTTAGCAAACGGGGGATCTAGATTGATCCTAATAAAGCAAAGGCCGTCATGGACATGCCTCCACCGAAGAACATTACGGAACTTCGAGGGTTGATTGGTAGATTGTAATTCATCAGAAGATTCATATCCCAACATTCTCAGAGGTGCCGCCCGTTTTATGAATTGCTCAAGGCGGGGGTCAAATTTGAATGGAATCAAGATTGTCAGAAGGCCTATGAGGACTTAAAGGAATATCTGTCCAATCCCCCGGTTTTGCAACCTCCTATCCCTGGGAAACCCCTAATCCTATATATCTCGGTCATTGAGGACTCCCTAGGGGTGGTCTTAGCGCAAGTAGATGATGAAGGAAAAGAGCGGGCTGCTTATTACCTCTCTCGGTTGTTTAACCCAGCTGAGGCCAAATACACCGCTATGGAGAAAACTTGTGCCGCCTTAGTTTGGGTAGCTCAGAAGCTGAAGCACTACTTCTAGCCCACCCAATTAGGTTGATCTCTAGAATGGACCCGATCTGCTATCTCTAGAAAAGCCTGTCCTTTCTAGTAGGTTAGCTCGCTGGCAGAGCTTCCTCTCTCAGTTTGATATTACATTCGTCGTTCAGAAGGCAATCAAAGGATATGCCATCGCTGAGCATCTCGCCCATCTTCCTATTCCCTGCACCGACTCTATTCAGGAAGATTTCCTGATGAGCATCTCTCTGTTCTTACTCATCATCCCTTTTGGTCTCTGCACTTTGATGGTGCACTCAATTCCCAAGGCCGAGGGATAGGTGCTGTTCTGCTTACTCCGGAAGGGTGACGATTCCTTCGCTTATCAGCTCGTTTTCCTGCTACCAACAACATCGCCGAGTATGAAGCTCTCCTGGCTGGATTGAAGCACGCCTACCTCTTGGGCGCGCTATTTGAACATTATAGGAGACTCTCAGCTCGTTCTGCGGCAAGTCTTGTCCACTTACCGCACTCGTGACCCGAAGCTCAAGCCATATCAAGATTTGGTCACTCTCTTGGCTAGGTAATTCCGCAAATTGATCTACATCCATACTCCTCGATCTCAGAATATTCTCGCCGATGCCTTAGCATCGCTCGCTTCCTCTTATCCTTTCCTCTCAGTCGAAGCACTGAGACATCATCGTCCAGAGACTGGATGCACCCTCTCTTCAGGATCCTTGGTACGACAACCTTAGGAAAACTGTAGAGGCGAAGGCTGAAAAGGAAGATTTGAAGGAAGTGTCTTTAACTGAGCTAGAAGAGATCTTGGAGGAAGAAGAATTGCCATGGTATCATGAAATCGAGCTATATTGCAGAGATGGATCATTCCCAGAAGGGGCAAATGCCGAACAGCGTAAGGCTATTAGAAGAGCCGCCTCGAAATACACTATCATTGCTGGAGAATTATACAGGCGCGCTCTTAATGGATGCTCATGAGATGTCTTGATGATGATGAAGCTTGGAAGGTGGCCGAAGCAGCCATTCAAGTGAGTGTGGAGGTCATGTCAATGGCCAGGCTCTAGCGAAGAAAATCCTTAGGCAGGGTTACTATTGGCCCACTCTAGAGGAAGATTGCTCCCTCTATGTCCGGAGGTGTCTTAAATGCCAACTCCATGCTGACAAAATCCATGCTCCTGCTTCATCTCTTCATCCTCTCTCCGCTCCTTGGCCATTCTCTATGTGGGCTTTCGACATTGTTGGCCCGCTCGGTGATCCCAACTCTCAGACCAAGCAGAAATCCTTTATCCTTACCGCCACTGAGTACTTCACCAAGTGGGCGAAGCGGAGCGTACGCAGAGATCAAAGCTACCACGGTGTGTCGCTTCATCTTGAAGAATATCATCTCGCGGTTCGGAGTGCCAAGCAGCATCGTCACCGACAATGGACCCCAGTTCATCTCTCAAGAGCTCCAGGACCTCTGTAAGAAGTTCAATATTGCATTGCATCATTCATCTCCATATTATCCTCAAGGTAACGGTCAAGCCGAAGCCACTAATAAAACCCTTCTTAAAATCATAAAGAAAACATGCGAATCTCACAAATTCTCTGATTGGCCTGAACGATTAGTGGAAGCTCTATGGGCTTACCGCACCTCCGTCCGTACTCCTACGGGCAAACCCCTATGCTCTCACTTACGGGATGGAGGCGGTGCTCCCATATGAGATCTTGATCCCTTCCCTAAGGGTGCAGCTCGATAAGGAACTTAATCTCGATGAACGTCGAGAGGCGTTGCTCGTCAGCTGGAACTCTTGGATGAGAAGAGGATGAATGCGGCCGATCACGTGTCTGTTTATCAAAAGAGAGTTTCGCGTTATTTTCAAAAGAAGGTAATTGAACGCAAATTTCAAATAGGTGATATGGTTTTGAAACGCAAATTCATTAGGTCCGGAGGTCCTAGGTCTAAATTGCAACCTAACTGGGAAGGGCCGTTCATCGTTAAAGAAGCTTATCCAGGGAACGCATATCACCTAGTCAACGCGGAAGGTGAGGAGCTGTCTCACGCCTGGAATGGGTTGTATCTTAAGCGTTTTTTCCCTTAGAGTCAAGCTAATGAAGGCTCGGTAGCGAGGTGTCTTTCCTCGATCATGAAGGAGAATTCCGTGCATTGGCAAGTCACACACTTCACGACATCCCTGGTCGGGTTCCCCAATTTTGTGCAAACACCATTTTTCCCTTGGCCATGCTTGGGGGAAGTTGAAGTCCCTGTCCGTTTCTCTCTTCGGCTGAATCTAGGGGCAAGAGATAAATAATGGGGCGATGACTGATCTACACACTCTGATGAGAGGAGGTCTCAAATAAGGGCAGTCTGTTATGACCTGATTCCATAAGGAAAAGCATCAGTAAAAGAAAAAGGGAAGAAGGAGTAGATCAAACCAAAGCCGAAAAGCTCATTCCAAAATCTCAAAAAGTTCAAAAGATCAAAACCTCCAAAAGTATGAAACTAGGCATGGCAAGAGTGTCAGTATAGTTTCCCTGCGGGACGTTATGAGCCCGATCGTATGCGTGCCTAGGATGGATAAAGGTTCGATGGCGGACTCAAAGCCCCGGCGTAACAAACTAAATCTCTGAAAGGGTTGTCACGAGAAGGATTCAAGCTTGAAAACTCTATACCTGGCCTAAGCTTACCTCCTAAATTCCTTTTTCTTTTAGGACTAATACTATGCCCTGGGAATGGCCTCGGTAGGAGCACCGTCACACAGGTTGACCCTGGCCAGGGTTTGTCACCTCAAAAGCACGCCGATCTCAGGAGGTTCCCAGTGAGATAGGGATAGCTCTCGTTGCCGAGATGGAATTGGCGTTCAAAAATCTAAAAAAAAATCAAATATTTCAAAAATAAAAAAAAATCAAATATTTCAAAAAGAAAAAAAAATCAAATATTTCAAAAAGCCAAAAAAAATCAAATATTTCAAAACCCCAAAAAATCAAATATTTAAAAATCTAAAAAAAATAAATATTTCAAAATCTAAAAAATCATATATTTCAAAATCCACAAAAAATTAAATATTTTTAAAACTCAAAAAATACCATCATCCTTGCATAGAATGCATTTACATTCATATATTTTATTTGTAGTTTCGCCTATTTAATAAGGCTCCACCCCTTGACCAAATATCAAGGATTGGTCGTTCTCTAACTTGCTGCAGGCAAGGGGTTGAGTCTAAGAACGGATCTAACTTATTTCTTGTTTTAAGTGTGTGCAGACACATGTCCCAATGCCCCAAGATTCAAAGTTTCCAGGATTTTTTCTAATCTTAGTCCCTTAGCGGTCTTGCACTAGACCGCTTATGCATTCCTAGCGGTCTAAGGATGACTGCTAACGTCACCCGAGACCCCAACTCTTAGAGTTCTCTGCTTTTCGTTCCTAGCGATCCTTCGACAGACCGTTTATAACTCCCTAGCGGTCCAAGAAGCGACCGCATGCTCTTCCCGACAGCTTAAAACTCTAAGTTTTTCTGGGTGCTTTCCCTCGCGGTCTATCGATAGACCGTTTGGCTCTGTTAGCGGTCTTACGGTAGACCATTTGTCAAACAGAGAACCCTATTCTTTTGATTTATCAAGCCAAAATTGTCATTCCACTACACATCTTTCAAGTCAAACCCTTCTGATTTTATTCATCCAAGGCTCATGATACATCATTCATTCCATAAAACTCAAAATACATGATCAAGAAATTCAAAATACATTCAATTCATGTCCGCGCGAGGCCGGATCTTGCGCAATTCCTTCACATAAGCACGGTAGTCCTCGTCATTCTCTTTCACTTCCACCTGCAAGGAGCGGACCCGACTGACCTCCCACATGGTAGAGCGCTCGAACCGCCCGTTCATCCTCCTCGGTCCCGATCTTCCTAGCTTGAAGGGGAGGGTAGTGTGATAGTGCTTGAACCATGGTACAGGAAGTCCAACTTGTAGTAGCACCGGTGCGGGTTGTAGATTGCCAAGGTAGTGTTCCCCACTAGCAGAAGGTCTAGGCCCAGTCACCGAGGTAATCTGAGAGTTGTGCCTTGAAGAGCCCGGGGTCGCATCACAAATTTGTCAATTGGTAAAGTGTTGAGGAAGAGGCGCCAATCGTCCCTTGTCTTTTTATCCGCCGTCGGCACTCAACCTGTGAAGAGAATCCAAATGCACCCCCTATGAAGAAGAGTGGGTGGCTCCCGAATATGCGGCTAGCTGAAGGCATGTCTCCTTGGGTAAGAATTTAAGTCTAACTCCCATCCAACACTCAAGGATGATCATTGACCCAAAGAGAGGTCCCCCTAAAGAAGCTGAGCTAAGGCCTTCATAGAGGTATGAAAGGATGGCTTGAGAGATGGATAAGCCCCGCCACAACCCACTAATGATGCTGAGATTTTGGATATCTAAGAGGTGGTCAGTGGTAGTAAAAAGCAAAGCCCCGCACAAGCAAATGGAGACGGCTTTTGCTATGGCTTCATATTCCCCACTTGTTCTTGCAATGAGAGGTGATCCATTGAGCTAAGGGTATCAAATGAATATGGTGAGGGCTGATCATGGTCCTAACATCTTTTGGATTAGGTAGGAAATCCCCAAGATGAGTGATGGGTCTATGGTTCAACCGTATGACACACCAAGTCTTCATCCCCACCTTAGTCTTAGGAAGGGTTAGGTAGGTCTCTACCTCTTCTATAAGGACTGTGGCTTCAAAGGTTGGGAACATGAAAGTATGTGTTTGAGGGTGCCATAACTCCACAAGGGCTGAAATGCTAGGCCAATCATAGAAATTTTCTGAAAATTCTTGGCTAAGACTAATAAAGGTTGAAGGTGCCATGCCCTAAGGATTGAGGTAACTTCCAAAGGAAGTTCTTTTATCATGGGAGCCACCCACTTCAAGCTAGAGTAGCATCTTGGGCCAGGAAGAAGCTAAGCAAAAGGAAAAAGAAGAGAGAAGAAGAAGAGAGAATTTATGAGAAGAAACTTAAGGAAATTCATGATTTTGAGATTGATTTTAACTCACCTCTCTTGAAGAGCTTGTGCTCAAGTGCTTGGGGATGGAAGTTAGCCGTTGCAGCTCCCCATGCTCCCTTCTAGCCTGCTTTGGTCCAGTATAGCCACCTCTCCCATGGTGCTAGCTTCAAAGCTCCTTTTCATGATGATTTGGGGTGATTTTGAGGGAGTTTTCAAGGTTTAAACTAGAGATTTCTGTGAGCTACGAATTCTGGGTGCATTCTTACTTATAAGGCTCTAATTTGGGTTCTAATGCACTAGGATTGAGGTTAGGGAGCCTCAATTTGAGTTAGGATAGGTCTTAGTGCAGATTAGGTCCTTTTAGCCCGGGTTCGGACTCTCACGGAGAGTCCCGCTCGGACTTCACTGCATCTTCTCCCTTGCGGTCTATCGAGCGACCGCCAGGCTCTCTCAAGCGTCGTCCATATGACCGTTTTATTCCTTCCTTCACCGCCTTCCTCCTACTCGCCTAACGGTCATGTCTTAGACCGTTTTTCCTCCTCGCGGTCATCCATAGGACCGCTTTCCCCTGTCTGTCCTATTTTTGATCACTAGTTTTCTCCCGCTTGCTCTCCTTCCCTCGCTCTCCTGATCTCATGGTCACTCCTAGGAATCGTTGTTAGTGTGTCAGCATCCACATTTGCATCCACATTTGCACAGACAAAAAAGCAAAAAGATCGTATAATACTAATGTAAGAGTCATGTACATGCATATGTCCAAAAGAGAAAAAGTTACAAGCCGCTCTCACGCTGGTCCCTCTCCTGGACCGCCGCTATCCCCGGTCCCCTCATGCCTCTTCGCTGGCGGGGCCATGGAGGTGCTCCCCTCCTCTCGATGACGTCGCCACTGCTCCTCCTCCTCGTTCCTCCGATGGCTGGAGGAACCCGTAAGATAATCCTGGTGCACGCTGCGCGCGCCACTCTGTGACACACTGTGGGAGGATCGTCCGCCCACTAGCCGAAGTGCCCTCTCCAGCACTCGGATCTCGGCTCTCAGCTCTGCCGCTGCTGCTGCCCCAGCTCTGAGGCTCTCTACCTCTGCACGGAGATCGGCTGCCGCTGCCGCCTCTGCCTACAATCGAACCGCCTCTGCTCGTGCCTGCTCCGCCTCTGCTCTGGCCCGCTCCGCCTCGCCAAGTGCGGTAGTCAGCTCTCTCGTCTGCATGAACATTCATCATGGTCAGTCAAATTGCATTTTCATATAGCGTTAAAGGAAGAACTCGGTCAGTTGCTTACCCTCTCCGTGAGAGCGGCCTCGGCCTCCTCGGCCCGAGCGACTGCCCGGGCGAAGTCGGCGTCCCGCTCAGCTCGTCCCGCTGGCTGAGAAGATGAGGATGAGCATCGGGTCCCTGCCGTCCCGCTCCCTCGGCTCGCTGCATTTTAGAAAGTCCAAGTCAGGCGCATGCATAAGCATTTGCATCTAAGTCTAAGGTTCAGAATTTACCAGAGATCCAGAGAGCGCTGGAGGTCATCCCTCTGCTGTACGGTGGAGTGCAAGAGTCCCTGAAGCTCCGCTATCCGGCCTTGGGGGTCTAGCTGCATGTAAAAATTCAGATGGTCAGTGCATCATAATAGATATCAATGCATTAGAGGTAATTTAGAAGTTTAAGTTTAGGGAGTCGTACCGGTCATCGGGAGCCACGGAAGACCTAGTCCCCGTACCTCCGAGCGTAGTCCCTCAGGTAGGCCTCATCGCTGGTGGCCCGATCTCGCACCACCCGGCCTCTCCTAGTCCAGTCTCGTATCTGGTCGATCGCCCGGGTAACCCAGTCGATCTCACCGCTCAATCCGTTGGAGGGCCATCTAACCCACTCGTCGTCTCTAGATGGGAACTCCACCTCCGGCTGATGCACCCGTCGCGTCCTCATGATCAGGCGATGGTGCAGCTGTCACGCCCCGAGCCTTTATGACAGCGGAAGACTCGCTCGAAAAACGTGAACAGTCGGCATGGTAAGCCTCTTGCAAGCAAGAATGATCAGAGCGCAAGACAATCACACACATAAATATAATTGCACATTATTTTAATCAAACTCCAACTTACTTCATTGATAATCACTATTCAAATACAATAACTTTCAACTTCTTTCAACCTATCAGACTCAAGAAATAGGAAAATTACATAGACTCAATCTAAACAATATACACTTTCCTAAGTCTTCACCCTCATCTTGACGACACTTTCATTCGCTCTCGGACCCGCTACTTGTATAACCTGAATCCGAATCCGAATCACTTTCATTTCCTGAAAAGAATGGAAATAGGTAATGAGCACACTTGCCCAGTAGGTATCTTCGCATCAACATGAAGACATCATTAAAGTAATTAACATTTTAGCTCTAAAGAAATAAGGTAAAATCATACAAATGCGATCAATCACGCGGTTAAACCAAAGTAACAAGATGATCATGTAAGATAGAATGAGAGCAAGAATGAACTAGCAAGATTGTAACAAGAACATGTTATTGGCCTTTCATGAACAAGAATGTATCGAGAATGTACTAGCAAGTCACATAATCATCACTCCAGTATCTTTTGCTTATGAGCAAGTACTTCGTGAATTTCTGTGGAATATCAAGTCATGTACAAGAAAGCCATGTCGTGCCGTATCGTAGATCTTCACTTATTTATAGTGAAAGTACTCCCAGCACAATGCGACGCCAGTAGCATCATACCCCATGGTTTATAATAGTATGTTTCCGACAATCAGCAGAGGGGACTAGCACAGAGCCCTTGAACACAATCAGTGCTCGATCGCATCTTCAAGTATAAATCGAGCTACTTCCACTCATGTAACAATAAAGTATGGCCAAGAATGCATAATTCAATAAGTTCATGATAACACTATTCAATGAATGAACGCTTCAATTTAATAATGCGAGAGTCAAGAATGACTTAAACAAGGTTATGCTTATGGAAATAAATCGGCAGCACAACGGTATGTTCTTTATTTTCCATCAATTAAATTAGGTATCTTGAACTAATTAGAAAGTCCTGGATCATCATTAATCCATCTAGAAACTTTGGAACATCAACCCTTGGGTCAAACCTCGGGTTAAGCACTCAAACAATGTGACGGTCAAGTACTAGGCCGTTACATTCATGTGACGCACCAGTAGTGGGCCGTTACATTAGTCTGAATCCAGAAATAGTAAAATAGACTAAGTGAAATGTGACGGTCGTATATTGGGCCGTTAGATGCTCATGACGGTCCAGTATAGATCCGTTACGTTGCTAGAACCAGAAACATCGATAGTGTAATCTACTAAATGGGTTTTAATGGTACAACAAACTCGGTGTCCTAGTGGGAATCCCAGGCTCACAGAGAATTACGGAGGCCTTACAACAAGATTTCCTAGTCCATTGGAAGGAATATCCAATAGAGAGGTCCTCATGTCCAAGAACAATGATCCTATAGTGCAAAGTGTGAACTAATGGATAACATACCGGAATATGTGCCATGTACTTAAAGAAAATGACTCTATTGATAGAGAGAATGTGTAACAATATGAAATCATGATAAAACTCCGTCAATACATCATTTAAAATCATGGAGTTAATACAAACTATAGTGCTTTGGCATGAAATTAACATATCCTGAAAATAATTCAAGATGCTTTTAACATGCAATACTTATCATGAACCCATTAATAAATTTAAAGTCATATCAATAGGTAAAAACTTAGATAACTAGGCATATTTATAAGTTAATGTGACTGTTCTTCAATTCTCTCTACAGTTACTCTGACGGTCTAGGATATGCGCGTTACAGTCTTGTGACGGTTTATCGAGGGGCCGTTACAGTAGTGTAACGTTCCTGTTATGGTGCGTCAGAGACAACAGAACAATTCAAATGCAACAGAGGGTGTGACGGCTTATCGTAAGGCCGTTAGGTCATTGTGACGGTCTTATCTTGATGCGTCAGATCGTCTGCTGGTAGTAAAATAAAGTAAAGGTTTATGAAACCATAACATGCCTAGAAATAAAAAACTACAACTATTCTAGACATGATAAATGAAGTATAGGCCAACCATATGTATGGGTTTTAGTGAATAGACAAGATAATATCTTTTATTTTCCATTTAGGGCTAAGAGATGCATGAATGTATAGAACTATTTAAAAATGAAATTTATGATCTATCATGCATGAAATCAATCAAAACCAGGGGGCTTTTATCCCTAACAAGATGTTTTTACCAATCATGAGATGACCTACCTCTTAACTTGTCTTTAAGCTTCTAATTTGAGTTTGAAAACCGTGCCCTAGTTCTCCTTTTCCAGTGATTTTCCAGCAATTTCCCACTGCTCTAACTCCACGACTTCTTGACCTAAAGATGTGAAATTTTGAGGGTAAGAAGATGAAACTAAGGTGAAAAAAAGTTCTAAAGGATTGAGCCCTAATTATCTCGTTTAGACATCCTAATCTCTTGATCTTCAGGGGTCTTGCGTTCAGTTTCCTGGGTTATTATGGTCGAACCAGCAACTTTTGAAGCTTCAATCTCCTTGGTTACTTGATCTCCTAACATGAAATTTGGAGAACTATTAGTCTAAAGTATACTAAACAAAATCCTCTAAAGAACTTACCCGAAATTATGACTCCTTACCTTGATTCTTCACGAGCAAAAGTAAGGGTTGCTCATGTCAAAACTAGGTCCTATTTATAGGGTTTTGGCTAGGGTTTGAAGATTAGATCGATTCTAGAGTCCTTAATTTGCCCGAACATGATCCCCAAGAGTCCCTTGTAACCTTACAAGATCTCCCAATTAGGTCTCTTGTAGATAAGATCCCAAAGATCCAATCTTTCTACTCGTTCTTCCATTCACGGAGCTGACAGGGTGTAATGTATCAAGACTGGTGCGTTACATGGCTGTGGCGGTCGCACGATAGACCGCTACATCCAACGTGCACAGAATTTAACATAAATCAAACTCTTTTGTTAATTATCCATTTTTTTATCTATAAAAATAGTATTTATCCGTAAATAGGCTAAATAACCTTCTAGAATATGGGCCAAACTTAATGGGCTTGGTCCTTAGACCTTTTGGATTTTATTTAAATAGGCTAGGTGGATTATTTAACACAATTGGGCCTTATAATGACTTATTAATCCAATAATTTATTTATTAATCTATTTAGCCTTTATAAATTCCTAATAAATTCCTGAAACTTCTATAAATAATTTAGAAATTATTACATAAATTCTGGGGCACTACACCCTCTCTCGCTTAGAAGAATTTGGTCTCCAAATTCAATACATGGATTATGGAGAGTGTACTTATAGTTGAATAATTCTGAAATTTTTTTCGCATGGTTGCTTTGGTTTCCCATGTTGCTTCATATGGCCATGTTTTCTTCTATTGAATATTGACCATAGGAATAACTTTATTTCTTAGTTGACGCACTTCTCGTTCCAGAATCTTTCTTGGCGTTTGCTCGTACGTCATATCCTTCTGAATCTCCAGATTGTCATAAGTGATAATATGGTCAGGATCATATACATACTTCTTCAGCATAGAGACGTGAAATACGTCATGAACTCCTTCTAATTTTGGAGGTAAAGCCAGTTTGTAGGCCACTTCACCGACCCTTTCAAGAATTTCAAACGAGCCAATGAACCTTGGAGTTAGCTTGCCCTTAATGCTAAATCTTCGAATACCATGACCTGTAGAAACCTTGAGATATACATGGTCTCCTACTTGAAATTCCAAGTCGCGTCTTCGATTATCAGCATAAGATTTCTGCCTATCTTGTGCCATCTTTATTCTCTCTTGAATAAGCTTGATCTTCTCGGTAGAATCTCTGATAATATCGGGGCCTAGGAATTATCTTTCCCCTATTTCATTCCAACATATTGGTGATCGACAACTTTTTCCATATAGAGCTTCAAAAGGTGCCATTTGTATGCTGTCCTGATAACTATTGTTATATGTAAATTCTACTAGAGGCAAGTGATCATGCCAACTACCTCAAAAATCAATAACATAAGCCCTGAGCTTGTCTTCTACCACTTGATTCGTTCTTTCTGTCTGACCATCAGTTTGTGGATGAAAGGCTGTGCTGAAATTTAATCTAGTCCCTAGTGACTGTTGTAGACCCTTCCAAAACTATGATGTGAATCGAGGATCTCTATCAGATATAATAGTGACTAGGACACCGTGTAATTTAACAATTTCCCTTATGCATAATGCTGCCAGGATATCTACAGACCATCGAATTTTGATTGGTATAAAATGTGCAGATTTAGTTAATCGGTCTATGATTACCCATATATCATTGTGTAGTACCCCAAAATTTATATATATAATTTTTAAATTATAAAATAGTTTTCTGGAAATTATAAAGGCCTAAATAAATTTAATAAAGGATTATTGGATTAATAAGTCATTATAAGGCTCAATTAGGCTAATTAAGTTAACCTAGCCTATCTAATTATTATCCAAAAGGTTAATGGACTAAGCCCATTAAGTTTGGCCCATATTCTAGAAGGGTAATTGGCTTATTCACGTATTTTAAGGATAAATACTATTGATATAAGATAATTATGTGGATAAACGAATAAAAGAGTTTGATTAAATTAAAACTCTATATACGTTGAATGTAACGGTCTATCGGGCGACCGCCACAGACATGTAACGCACCGAGACACGACCGTTACATCCTGCAGATTCCGTATGGTGAGGAAATTACAAAAAGATTGGAACTTTGAAATCCTATCTACAAGAGATCGACTTAGGGAAGCTTATAACATTGCTAAGGACTCTTAGGGATTAGGTTCTGGTAAATTAAGGACTCTAGAATCGATCTAATCTTCAAACCCTAGTCAAAACCCTATAAATAGGACCTAGTTCTGAACTGAGCGACCCTTACTTTTGGCTCGTGAAGAATCAAGGTAAGGAGTCATAAATTCAGGTAAGTTCTTTAGAAGCTTTTGTTTAGTATACTTTAGACTAATGGCTCTCCAAATTTCATGCTAGGAGATCAAGCAACCAAGGAGATAGAAGCTTCCAAAGTTGCTGATTCAACCTTAGCAACCTAGGAATCTGAACGCAAGTCCCCAGAAGATCCAGAGATTAAGATGACTAAACGAGGTAATGAGAGTACGATCCTTTAGAACTTTTTGTTCCCAATAGTTTCATCTTCTTACCTTCAAAATTTCACATCTTTAGGTCAAGAGGCTGAGGAAATAAAGCAGATTAAAGTTGCTGATTTATCACAAGAAGTACAAGGGACTAAGGGTAGCACCTAGCATCAAATTTGAAGTTTTTAAGGTTCTAGAAGAGGTAGGTTATCTCATGATTGGCAAAAATAACTTGTTAGGAATAAAAGCCCTCTGATTGTGCTTTATTTCATGCATTGTAGACTAAGAATATCATGATTTCCTAGTTCTATACATTCATGCATTTCTTAGCCCTAAATGGAAGTTAAAAGATATTATCCTATCTATTCACTAAACCTATGCATATAGTTGGCCTACACTTCATTTTCTTGACTAGGATAGTGGTAGTATGTTGATTTCCAGGCATGTTATGTTTTCATAAACCTTTACTTAGTTTACTGCCTGCAGATTCTCTGACGCACCAACGTAAGACCGTCACATGAATGTAACGGCCTTATGATAGATCATCACATCCTGTTGTGCTTTTATTTGTTCTATTGTCTCTGACGCACCCTAGCAGGAGCGTTACACCACTGTAACGACCCCTCGATAAACCGTCACACACTGTAACGCACCTATCCTACACCGTTAGACACCTGTGTTCTGTCAGCCCAAGGCAGAATAATAACCAGTTAAATTTACTTATAAATAAGCTTAGATAGTTAAGTTTTGGACCTATTATCATGACTTTGAGTTTAGTTTCTGATTCATAATCAAATTGCATGATTAATGTGTCTTAGGTTATTTTAAGTTATGCTAATTTCATTGGCTAAAACTCTATAGTTTTGTATTCTAAATCATGATTTTTCAAATTTGTATTGGCGGAGTTTTATCTTGGTTTCATAATGTTACACATTCTTTCCTATCTATAGAGTCATTTCCTTAAGTATATGGCACATATTCCGGTATGTTGTCCATTAGTTCACTTAGCACTATAGGAACATTATTCTTGGATATGAGGACCTCTCTATTGGATATTCCTTCCAATGGACAAGGAAATCTTGTTTCAAGGCCTCCGTAATTCTCCGCGAGCCTGGGATTCCCACTAGGACGCTGAGTTAGTTGTACCATTAAAGCCCAGTGATTAGATTACACTATCGAAGATTTTGGTTATCAGTAATGTAACGGCTCTATGTTAGACGTCAGGCACAAGTAACGGCCCAATATATGACCGTCACATTCCACTGAGTCTGATTTCTTGGTTCTGGATTCAGACTAATGTAACGGCCCAATACTGAAGCGTCACATCATGTAACGGCCCAGTACACGACTATGATGTGTTGTGCCCCTTGTACTTTGTTGATGATGTGATGTTTTAATGATAGCAACATGAATGAGTCACCACATTGTCTTGAATATGTCTGACCTTTTCTGTGGGAGATTGCATAAGTGTGCCATGTCTGAATTGTGAAGAACGCATGTGTATGCTTGAGTCAGGCTGTGATATATTGGCTTGTGCTTGATTTCTGTTCTTGATTTCTGTTCTGTGCATTGCTTCTCTGCTGATATGTTCATACATTGTCTTAGGATAAGTCTATACAGACTTTAGCGTCTCATTTAGCATCTAAGGCAATGTCTACACATTAGCTAAGTGTGTACATCGCTTACATTTCTTGAGATCAAGTCCATACGTTGCACTGTTTCTTCAAGTCCATACAGTGGCAAAGTCTGGACATTGTGCTTTGAAGATCATCAAGTCCATACATCATGAAAGTCTATACACTCCTCTTGGCCTTAGCATCTGTTTTGAAGTCCATACATTGGTCTTCAGTTCAAGTCTGTACAGCGTCAAGTCTGCACATTGGGCTTTCACGTGAAGTCTACACATCGATCTCTACTTTGAAGTCTATACATTGGCTAAGGGTCTTCAAGTCCATACACAGTCGTCTGATGCATATTGATTAACAAGAAATCTGCTATGAGGTAGTACATTGTATGTCCGTACTATTTCTGTCTTACTTCGTGTTGTTTGTGTATAACACCTTGTGTTGTACTATTTGCCTTCGTGTCGTTTTAGTTTTAGTACTGTTTGTGTTTTCAACACGTCGTGTCGTCCTTTCGTACCTCGTGTTGTTTTAAGTAGTGTGCTAATTGACTTCGTGCTGACTCTTCTGAAGCAGCTCGAATTGTTCTGATGAACTTCGAGTTGCTTCTGTATGAACCTCGTGTCGCTAGCACTTAGTTGCTCATCTCGAGTCAGCCCCCTATGTTTGTTCTTGTGTCTTCGTGTCAATTACTGTAGTTTCTCGAGTTGTCCTTCTGCTTCCACCGTTTCATCACGTGTTGTTGAAGACATGTCTATCTCATGTCTTCATGTCGTGTTTTCTAGATCTCGTGTCTTTATCGCTTTGTGACCTCATCTCGTGTCATCTTTTATGTCTGCTTGTTTAATTTCGTGTCACTTACTGTTGTTCCTCGAGTCGTTCTTTTACTAGTGTCACTGCTTCATCACGTGTCGTGATAGCCGTTGTCACTCTTCTGTCTTCGTGCTGTTTTTCTCTTTAGACTTCGTGTCCTTCTCGCCTTGACCACACTCCGTGTCAATTCCTGTGTTTCATCTTCGTGTTGTTTTCAACTCGTGACGGTTTCTGTTATTTGTCCTCGTGTCGTGGTCAGCCCGTGTCGCCTCATCTTAGAGTTGTTCATTCGAGCTATTTTGTGCTCGAGTTATTTTTCTTGTGTTTTCAAGTGTTGTTTCACTACATGTTTTCGTGTGTCTTTTGTATGCGTGTCTTCGTGTTGTCCTTGTATTCGTGTCTTTGTGTTATCTTCTTCTCACCTCATGCTGTCTTCATCTGACTTCGTGTCGTCTTCGTTGTTGTGTTAGCTGTGTTCTTGTGTATCTCGTGTTGTTCCTTTTTTTTACCTCATGCAGTTTTAGTTATTGTGGCCCTGAGTGTTATTCGTGTTAATTCCTGCAGGAGAAGAAGAAGGTGGTCCGAGGAAATATTCCCCAGTGACTGGGCAGCACGTGATCCGAGGCTGAGATGAAGCTGGCTGAGAGCCTGCCACGTGGTCCGAATAGTTAGGGCTGGAAATGTGGAGGTCACACGTCGGGGGTGATGATGCTGTTGCTGCTATATATATGAGCCTTCTTCCACAGAAGAAAAATCATCGAAGCAGAAAGCCGGAGGAGTAGAAAGCCCTTCGATCCAGAAAAAGAAGAAAAGAAAGAAAAGAAGAGAGCAGAGAAGAGAGTGAGAGTGAGAGCAGAGAAAGAAAAAGAGAGAGAGATAGTGCTCGTGTGAAGAGAGAAGAAAGAGTAAAGAAGAAGAAGTGCAGCAGAGAGTGAAAGAGGAAGAGAGCAGAGGAGAAAGAAAGAGAGATAGAAAGAGAGAGAGAGAGTTCGTGGAGAAGAAAGACGAAGCTACTGAAGATCTGTCTACTGGACCGTGGATCAAATTCAGGCCAGTCAGCTCCGTTGAGAGCCACATCTATGTTTTCATCTTTTACAGCCTTCTGATTGCTGTGTCATTTTCGTTTATTATTTTTCCTTTGTTTTTCTGATTATCTTTGTTCTTCCGATTGCCCTGTTGGGGATCGGGTTCCTCCTGTTGGTTCGGGAGAAGGGAGATCTGATCTCCGGGTTGCAAGTGACAGGTTGTCACTTGTGGGTTCCCTCTGGTTAGAGGAAGGGAGGCTAGTCCTCCGGTTCTGGGCTTGTGGTTGCAAGTCCAGGTGTCCCTCCTGGTCTGGAGGAAGAGAGGTCTTCGACCTCTAATTTCCAAGTGGCTGGGAGTCACTTGGGTGTCCCTCTGGTTGGGAGGAAGAGGGGAGGCTGTTCCCCTAGTCAAGCTGTGTGGCAGCAACTGTTTGCAGACTGAGTCTGCTTGGTTCTAGCGTTTGCTAGTGAAGCCTCACTCCGGTTGGGAGTGAGGGGTGGATGTAGGTCTGGAGGACCGAACCACCTAAAAATCTATTGAGCAATGGTTTACTTTTTGTGTTTGCTTCCGCTAGATGCCTGGATAGGCGCGCTCCATCTGCTTGCTCATAAGTTTAATTGAATTAGTTTTATTCTGTGATTGCGTCTAGCATCTGAGTTTTTATTTGGGCATTATTCGTAACAGGATACATTCACCCCCCTCTGTATCCGGGCCTAGCACCCTAACATGATGCCCTAGATTTTTTTGGATCTTTGTTCGTGGGTCCCGGATCTGGTTTCTGGGAGTGACCGACTCCGTTGTGTCCAAATTTAATTTTGGACATCTTTCGTGTTTAGATCGGCACGATCCGGAGTTTTTTCGGAGGCCCGGAAGCGTTCCACGGCTTTTCCGCGTGTGTTTTCCGATTCCCGGTGTGTGTTTCGGTAATTCCTTCAGAACCTCGTTGCGGGTGAACCAGGCCGTTCAGCTAGGCGAGTGTGGTACCGTTGCAATCGGTGCGTTTCGAGGATCACGGAAACGTGATTTTCTATTTTTTAGTATTTTTTGGAATTTCCAAATTTTCCTATATATAACCCTTTTCTCTCTCTCCCCTCTCATTTCTCTCTTCCCTCCCTCTCTCTTCTCACGCTCTCTCCTCTCTCCCTCTCTCTCCGGCGGCCGACGGGGTGGAGCGTGGGCAAGGTGGGGATGGCGCGGGCGAGGCACGGGCGAGGATGGGTGAGGATCGAGGCGGTGGAGGCGCGCTGAAGCTCGGCCGTGGGTTCGTGGAACGGCGTGGCTTCAACAGCGTTTTCTTCGTGGATCGGCGTCCACGGCGCATCGTATCTTCGGTGGAGGTAGGGAGATGGACCCTCAACCCGCATACTTTATTTCCCGCGAGTTTTGTAGGCCGCGGTGAGCCGAGCGGGCTTGTTTCGACATTTTGGGGAAAATGCATGTTTTTGGGTGTGTGAGCCGAATCTTGCGTTTTGATCGTGTTCTTGGGGTTTAAATGGGTCCTCTCGGTGCTAGAGAGGTTAGGGAATTTTTTCCCCTATGTTTCCACTTCACCTGGGGGTGGATGGGGCGTGGAATGGGTTTTCCTACTGTTTCCACCGTTTTCGGGCGCGGACTGAGAACGTGCTAGTCCCAACTAGGGTGTTCTTGAGGGTCGCGCCGCCCCGATGGGGCGCGTTCATTAGAGAAGATGAACAGTAAGGCGGTTCCTGTCGCGCTATAGGGTCCTAGCACATTCTGCCTTGTCGCGCTAGGTGATCCTAGCACGATCTGTCCTGGTCGTGCTATAGGTCTATAGCGCGATCTGTCTGGTCGCGCTACCAGTGTATAGCGCGCTCTGTCCTGAACGCGCTATGCGAGGGTAGCGCGATCTTGTGGTGACCAGAGCGCCACCCAGGGTGGGCAGTCTATGGCTGATCGTGCTCCCCTTGGGCCGTGTGTGTCCCGGAAACCCCGTGGAGTTCTATGACCATGTCTTTGGGTGTCCGGAGGTCCCGTTTATCTCGATTAACGTGCCCGTGAGTTTAAGGGTCCGGGTGACCTTCTAGCGTTCTGATTATGTTGCATTGGTCTCCGATCGACCCGGTTGTGACCCAGTGGTCGACCTTTGGCATCGTGAGTGTCCCAGACACCCCGTGGGTTTCATGACAGTGTTTTTGGGTGTCTGGAGGTACCGTATTACCTCGATAAGCGTGCCCATGGGCTTGGCGAGTCCGGGTGACCCCAGGTGTTCCGGGCTTTCGTGTTCTTGCTAGATCGAGTCACCGTGCATCGGTGTGAGTGCGGAGGGGTTTCCCCGCAAGTCGTTGCTTCTCTGGAAGGTGGCTTCCGAGTGGGCCAAGCGTGTGGCCCTGGACGGTGAGTCCAGTCTCCCAACCTGGGGCTGGAGTTTTCTTAAGTTCCCTCCTCGAGGGATGGGTCTCGACAGTTGTGAACTGCCCCGTGAGTTATCGCATTGTGATTTTGGACCTAGGGATTAGGCCAGATTGACGGCTCAGTGCTGTCGTGTGCAACGGTCTTGACCCCGAGTCTTGTGACTCAAAGGCCGTTGGGTTTAGTGGGTCTAGTGGACCATCTAGAGTCTGGTGGCGTCGTGCCACCTGTTACTCCGTGTTACTCACAATGGGTGCGTGTGTGGTTTCCAGTGTCAACGTTCTATGACACGTCCACTAGTCGTAGCCTTCTTACGGCACGCATGTGCTGACCCACCTGGGAGTGCTGGAGCGGCTGACCCGAGAGAGACGGTGAGTAGGCTGGTTACCGTAGGGCCCCCGCGTACAGCCGGGTCCGGGCTTAGGGGGAATTATCAGCTAGAGAACAGGCCTAGGGCGTATGATCTGAGTGTGCACACGAGGTTGGGGGCGTCGAACAGCACCGACAGGCGCGACCCCAACTAGTCCTTGTTCTGTGGTACTGGTTACTGAGTGTGTCTGAGTCTCCACTTGGGGCGTTGTAGCTAGACACTTGTGACGCGGTGTAAGACGTCAGGGGACGCATCCGGTCGTTCTTCTAGTGGGTGGTGCTTCTGTCACGTGACGTGAGTTGTCGTGTACCGGGTTCTGTTTCCGTCCGCGAGACGGGACTTCGTGAGTGGTTTCGGGAGTGTTCTCGGAGTCGAGGTCTGGGGTTTCGGTGAGTGTCACTGAGGGCCTTTCTCCAGACAGCGTTGTGTTAATGACGGTGAGGTCGTGACCGTGTTCCCTGACCGTGTGGTTTTGGCTCGGCCCCTTTTTGAGGGCAGGCCTCCGTTACGGAGGTATCGTGGCGTTTTTCCTAGTAGCTTGGCTAGGGCGGTTCGTGTCTGGTGGTCCCTGATCGTGGAATTAGGTGGTCGGGTGCGTGGCTTGGTTGTCCCCCGACGGGAGACTAGGTTGTGTTTTCTGGTACAGTGAGAGTCGCTGTAGAGCCGAGGTTTTACCGGCCACCGTAGTTACTTTCCTGCTTTCGTAGTTACTTCTTTCCGTGCCCCCGTTGTTTCTCAGTTGGGGTTCCGCGGGATCCCTACTGGGCCAGTGATAGGAGGCTCACCCCTGCGTTTCAGGTGCGTCGGTTCTACCTCGGGGTTCGAGGGTGCTGCACGAAGGTTCTTAGTTGCCAACTTGCTGGGCCGAGTGTTCACTTAGCATGTGGTACGTTTTACTACTTAGACTGTACTTTCTATTGGACTAGACTCTGTTGTAGTTGTTTATTTCATTTCTGTTAATTGTTGAATTGTCCTGCCTTATTTCCTATTTCTTTGTACCTCCACACTCCTTTTTATCCCTTCCGAGCCTCCCGCTCGTGGGCGGCGGGCCGGATTTGAATGGTATCGGGCTCCTCCAGGTGTTAAGATCTTGGGTCGTCACAGCTGGTATCAGAGCCAGGTTGTGGACGTACATGGGAATTCAAGATATTACAGTGATCAGAGTCCGTAAGGTCTAGTACAGTCGGCAGCTGGCATAAGGGTTCATGCTTGTTTTCCGCTTTGTTTCTCGCTTGAGAGCTTGAGTGCGCTGTGCGGCGCGGTGAGGGTGGTTGCTGTTCGTGACTTTCGTGCCGGCGTGGGGTCTGCGGATCGAGGTCGAGAGCTTTCTCTGTTGGGTGGTGGCCGTGGTCGTGTTGCGTTGGGCAGAGGTTGCCAGCGGGTGTGTTGCTGCGGTGCTGCGTTCGAGGAGTCTGCAGCTAGGTCAGGTGGCTGGTGAGGATTGTTCATCGTTAAGTGGCTGTGAGTGTGATCTGAGGGAGCTGTTATTGAGTTTGGCCACTCCAGCTTGAGGATTATCCAGCCCCTGATGCGCAGAGGTTGTGGTTTGAGGTGTTGGGCGGGTGCTCTGGTCGAGAATTGTGCTCGGGTGAGCGGAAGGCCTTCTGGTTGAGCTGTTGATTGTCGAGCCGATGTTCTTGTTATGCTCTGTGGCATCAGAAATGATGTGTCGGTCTCAATTATTTTTGTGGATTTCGAGGCATGATTGGGCTATGGTGTCCCTGTAAGTCTTGCTCCTGCACTCTTGTGTGCGAATGGGTTGTGTTCGCCCAGGATTTGGCTCGAGATGTGAAGGTTCCATGGTGAGTTCGGGGCTCGATGATGAACGTCGGCGGTTGCCGGTTATGGCTCGTGGTTGCGGCTCTTGGCATGGCGTGTTGCAGTTTGGGGAATTGCAACGGTGGTGCATCGAGAGATGTTGTGATCGTTGTCCGACGAACACTTGGCGAGTGTTGTCGGAGGAGCTGACCTGACGGAAGTGATGGTTTTCTTGGTGCTGGAAGGTGCTGTTCCAGCTTGCGCAAGGCTCGAGGTCAGGTCGAGTGCGGAGTTTCCTTCCGTTGGTCGGAGGTGTGACTGGTTTCTCCTTTGGTTCGAGAGATTGCATTTGGCCAAGGTTTGTCGTCTTACATTGTGCGTCCGGATTGGTTGGCCTTTGTGTGCCATGAAATCCGTGCGAGGCGTGTTCCGTGTTTTTGGCAAGGTGGTTGCCTATGAGAAGCGTTGCCCGTTCCCTGATGTGTAAGGGTGTTGGCGCTGTTCGGAAGGACGAGTGTCGGCTGGGCGGTATTTTTGAGATTTAAGGTTGGTGTTGTGATTCCCGAGGTACGGAGGATCTGAGTATGCGGGGTTGCAGATGGTTGTCGAGTTGGTGGATCCCGAGTTGTCGTTGTGGTGGTTGTGCGTGTGGATCAGAGTGTGTGGATCGTAGCGTTGGTTGCTGCGGGTGAATTTCTGAGGAAGTGCAGAGCAGCGGAGGATTGGTTCATCAATATGCGTTGTCTCCAGTTGTGTGAGACGTGTTGTTGCCGTGTCGTTGCTTGAGATCTTGTCGTTCATGGCACCGACAGGTGGAGAGTTGGGGAAGTATGCTGGCGAGGTTGCCGCATGAGTACCCTGTTCTTGCGTTGGAGGTTGCGTTCATGGATGAGATCATGTTTTGGAGAAGTGTGTCGTAGATTGTAAGAGGTTGTGTGTCCCGTGGCTCTGTGATAAGAGCGGGAGTCGGGATTGGCAGGCATCCTCTTGGATTAATTGAGATGGAGGTTTCGATGAGATAGGATTCGATGAGATAGGACGGTGGTCGATGCCTGTGTGTGGAGGTCTCTGATGAGACGTTGGCGTTGGATATTGATCCTCAATCTGCGGCCAGCAAGGGAGGATTCCCCGTAAGTCTGAGTCGAGTGACGTGAAGACCAAGGGGAGATGGAAGTCATTGGGTCCCCGCCGTGCTCCCCTGAAGGGTAGTGTTGGCGCGGAGATCCATCTGGATGTGTTGGTGGTCTGTGCGAGAGTCAACGGATGAGCCTACCGTGAGTCAGATCGTGCCTGCTGGGCCGGTGGAGGTTTCCCGTTGATGAATGTCTGGTGAGCAGAGGATGATCTTTCATGGACAGAAGATGCTAGTTGTAGGGCTCGAGAATGGAGAGAGCCGCGTGCCCAGCGAGGCCTTTTGGTGGCCAATTCTGGAGGTGTGTTTTCCCAGATGGGATCTGAGCTTTGTCGAAGTTGAGTTCTGACAGAGTTGGTCCCGTGCTGTTGTGGCGTTCGGCTTGCGAGTGTGGAGTGGTCCTCGGCGTGGAGCCGACAAATTTGTGGTGGTCAGCTGGCAGAGAAGCTGGTGTTTGGCTGGTCCGCCCGAGCAGTGGGCGATGACCGGTGGATTGGTTTCTTGTGGCGAGGATTGAGTTTCCCTCGGTGAGCGAGAGGGTGGCAGCGATGCCGTGAGTGGTTTCAGTGTGTCTGAGGTGATACCAGACTTGTGCCTTTGTATTATGCCTGCTCTGGCTGACCGATGTGTGTGCGGTGTGCGGAGCGTGGCGTCGTTCGTGATTATGGTTTGGCCGTATCCCTCATGATCGGTGCTTTTGCGAGAATCAAGGTTTTTCTATGCTGGGGCCCTGACAGCGTTGTCAGTTGGTGAGGCGTTCTTCCCCTGCGACTTGGTGTTAGTCCTGAATTTCGAGGATGAAATTTCTTTAAGGGGGGAGGGCTGTGATGCCCTGGATTTTTTGGGATCCTTGTTCTGGGTCCCAGATCTGATTTCTCGGAGTGTCCAACTCCGTTGTGTTAGAATTTCATTTCGGACATCTTTCGTGTTTGGATCGGCGCGATCCGGAGTTGCTTTCGGAGGCCCGGACGCGTTCCGCGGCTTTTCCACGTGTGTTTTCCGATTCCCGGTGTGTGTTTTCGGTAATTCTTCGGAAACCTCGTTGCGGGTGAACCGGGCCGTTCACCTAGGCGAGTGTGGTACCGTTGTCGATCGGTGCGATCCGAGGATCGAGGAAACGTGATTTTCTTATTTTTTGGTATTTTCTGGAATTTCTGGATTTTTCTATATATATAACCCTTTTCTCTCTCTCCCCTCTCATTTCTCTCTTCCCTCCCTCTCTCTTCTCACGCTCTCTCCTCTCTCCCTCTCTCTCCGGGCGGCCGACGGAGTGGAGACGTGGGCGAGGTGGGGACGGTGCGGGCGAGGCACGGGCGAGGATGGGTGAGGATCGAGGCGGTGGAGGCGCGGTGAAGCTCGGCCGTGTGTTCGTGGAACGGCGAGGCTTCAACGACGTTTTCTTCGTGGATCGGTGTCCACGGCGCGTCGTATCTTCGGTGGAGGTAGGGAGATGGACCCTCAACCCGCGTACTTTATTTCCCGCGAGTTTTGTAGGCCGTGGTGAGCTGAGCGGGCTTGTTTGGGCGTTTTGGGGAAAATGCATGTTTTTGGGTGTGTGAGCCGAATCTTACGTTTTGATCGTGCTCTTGGGGTTTAAATGGGTCCTCTCGGTGCTAGAGAGGTTGGGGAATGTTTTCCCCGTTGTTTCCCTTTCACCTGGGGGTGGATGGGGCGTGGAATGGGTTTTTCTGCCGTTTCCACCGTTTTCGGGTGCGAACTGAGAACGCGCTAGTCCCAGCTAGCGCGTTCTTGAGGGTCGCGCGGCGGTTCCTATTGCGCTATAGGGTCCTAGCGCGTTCTGCCTTGTCACGCTAGGTGATCCTAGCGCGATCTGTCCTGGTCGCGCTATAGGTCTATAGCGCGATCTGTCTGGTCGCGCTACCAGTGTATAGTGGGTTTTGTCCTGAACGCGCTATGCGAGGGTAGCGCGATCTTGTGGTGACCAGAGGGCCGCCCAGGGCCGGCAGTCTACGGCTGATCATGCTCCCCTTGGGCCGTGTGTGTCCCGGACACCCCGTGGAGTTCCGTGACCGTGTCTTTGGGTGTCCGGAGGTCCCATTTATCTCGATTAATGTGCCCGTGAGGTTAAGGGTCCGGGTGACCTTCTAGCGTTCTGATTATGTTGCATTGGTCTCCGATCGACCCGGTTGTGACCCAGTGGTCGACCTTTGGCCTCGTGAGTGTCCCAGACACCCCGTGGGTTTCGTGACCTTGTTTTTGGGTGTTTGGAGGTACCGTGTTACCTCGATAAGCATGCCCATGGGCTTGGCGGGTCCGGGTGACCCCAGGTGTTCCGGGCTTCCGTGTTCTTGCTAGATCGAGTCACTGTGCATTGGTGTGAGTGTGGCGGGGTTTCCCCGCAAGTCGTTGCTTCTCTGGAAGGTGGCTTCCGAGTGGGCCAAGCGTGTGGCCCTGGACGGTGAGTCCAGTCTCCCAGCCTGGGGCTGGAGTTTTCTTAAGTTCCCTCCTCGAGGGATGGGTCTCGGCAGTTGTGAACTTCCCCGTGAGTTATCGCATTGTGATTTTGGACCTAGGGATTAGGCCAGATTGACGGCTCAGTGCTGTCGTGTGCAACGGTCTTGACCCCGAGTCTTGTGACTCAAAGGCCGTTGGGTTTAGTGGGTCTAGTGGACCATCTAGAGTCTGGTGGCGTCGTGCCACCTGTTACTCCGTGTTACTCACAATGGGTGCGTGCGTGGTTTCCAGTGTCCACGTTCTGTGACACGTCCACCAGTCGTAGCCTTCTTACGGCACGCGTGTGCTGACCCACCTGGGAGTGGTGGAGCGGCTGACCCGAGAGAGACGGTGAGTAGGCTGGTTACCATAGGGCCCCGCGTACAGCCGAGTCCGGGCTTTTAGGGGAATTACTAGCTATAGGACAGGCCTAGGGCGTATGGTCTGAGTGTGCACACGAGGTTGGGGGCGTCAGACGGCGCCGGTAGGCGTGACCCCAACTAGTCCTTGTTCTGTGGTACTGGTTACTGAGTGTGTCTGAGTCTCCGCCTGGGGCGTTGTAGCTAGACACTTGTGACGCGGTGTAAGACGTCAGGGGACGCATCCGGTCGTTCTTCTAGTGGGTGGTGCTTCTGTCACGTGACGTGAGTTGTCGTGTACCGGGTTCTATTTTCGTCTGCGAGACTGGACTTTGTGAGTGGTTTCGGGAGTGTTCCCGGAGTCGAGGTCTGGGGTTTCTGGTGAGTGTCACCGAGGGCCTTTCTCCAGACAGCGTTGTGTTCACGACGGTGAGGTCATGACCGTGTTCCCTGACCGTGTGGCTTTGGCTCGGGCCCTTTTTGAGGGCAGGCCTCCGTTACGGAGGTATCGTGGCATTTTTCCTAGTAGAGTGGCTAGGGCGGTTCGTGTCTGGTGGTCCCCGATCGTGGAATCGGGTGGTCGGGTGCGTGGCTTGGTTGTCCCCCGACGGGAGACTAGGTCGTGTTTTTTGGTATAGTAGGAGTAGCTGTAGAGCCGAGGTTTTACTGGCCACCGTAGTTACTTTCCTGCTTTCGTAGTTACTTCTTTCCGTGCCCCCGTTGTTTCTCAGTTGGGGTTCCGCGGGATCCCTACTGGGCCAGTGACAGGAGGCTCACCCCTGCGTTTCAGGTGCGTCGGTTCTTCCTCGGGGTTCGAGGGTGCTGCACGGAGGTTCTTAGTTGCCAGCTTGCCGGGCCGAGTGTTCACTTGGCATGTGGTACATTTTACTGCTTTAAACTGTACTTTCTGTTGGACTGAACTCTGTTGTAGTTGTTTATTTATTTCTGTTAATTGCTGGATTATCCTGTCTTATTTCCTATTTCTTTGTACCTCCACACTCCTTTTTAGCCCTTCCGAGCCTCCCGCTCGTGGGCGGCGGGCTCCTCCCGGTATCCGGATCTCGGGTCGTCACAACGACCGTCACACTGCTTGAGTATTTTAACCCAAGGTGGACCAAGGGTTGATATTCCAAAGTTTCTAGATGAACTATTAACGATCTAGAACTTATCATATTGATCAAGAAACCTAATATAATGAATGGAAGATAAAGAACGTATTGTTATACTGCTGATTTATTTCCAAAACATAACCTTGCTTAAGTCATTCTTGATTTTTCATGATTCTTATTGAAGCATTCATTCATTGAATTATTGTTATCATGAGCTTATTTGAACTCATTATATTCTTGGCCATACTTTATTGTTACATACGTGGAAAAAGCTTGATTTATACTTGAAGATGCGATCGAGCACTGATTGTGTTCAAGGGCTCTATACTAGTCCCCTCGGCTGATTGTCGGAAACATACTATTTTATAAACCATGGGGTATGATGCTACTGGCGTCGCATTGCGCTGGGAGTACTTTCTCTATAAATAAGTGAAAATCCACGGCACGACATGACATTCTTGTACATGACTTTCTTGCTTGATATTCCACAGAAATTCACGAAGTACTTGCTCATAAGCAAAAGATACTGGAGTGATGATTATGTGGCTTGCTAGTACATTCTCGATACATTCTTGTTCATGAAAGGCCAATATCATGTTCTTGTTACATTCTTACTAGTTCGTATTTATTCTCATTCTAACTTGCATAATCATCTTGTTACTTTGGTTTAATCGCATGATTGATCGCATTCGCATGATTTTTACCTTATTCTTTAGAGCTAAATTGTTAATTACTTTAATAGTGCCTTCATGTTGATGCGAAGATACCTACTGGGCAAGTGTGCTCATTACCTATTTGTAATCTTTTCAGGAGAGGAAAGTGATTCAAATTCGGATTCGGGTTATACAAGTAGCGGGTCCGAGAGCGAATGAAAGTGTTGTCAATATGAGAGTGAAGACTTAGGAAAGTCTATATTGTTTAGATTGAGTCTATGTAATTTTCCTATTTCTTGAGTCTAGTACATAATGGAAGTTGAATTAGTGATTGTAATTGAGGGTTGAATTTGATTATCAATGAAATAAAGTTGAAGTTTGAATATATATTGTGCAATTGCATCTTTATGTGTGATTGTCTTGCGCTCTGATCGCTCTTGCTTGCAAGAGGCTTACCATGCCGGCTGTTCGCGCTCCCCGAGTTAGTCTTCCGCTGTAATAAAGGCTCGGGCGTGACGTTAAGTTGGTATCAGAGCCTAAGTCTCAGGACTTAGGAAGAAGAGTCATGTCATAGGAAAAGTCCAAGGTTTAAGGACCCCTACCTATAAACTAAGGAAGAAATTTCCATACCCATGTGAGAATTGGGTAGTAGGCTGGGATAAGATAATTAATTAGCTTTAAGATTGTTTGTCCCAATTTCATGAGAAATAACAAGTTGTTAATTTTTCTCTCAGGTACCTCATTTTACGAATGGCTCATCGTGTAGATCATGATGCTTATATCAATTGCCGAAATAGGATTATATCCTTTTGAAAGCCCGGTCTTCCAAGATTCTCTTTTCTTGGCATCAAGTACAAGAAGCATCCTACTATCATATCTTCTCTTCACGCTTACAAACTTATCTCGCAAGGATATGAAACTTTTCTTGCTTCCGTAATTATCACCGAGTTTAAGGAGATTATCTTAGCGGACATTCCTATTGTAAATGAGTTCCCCGATGTGTTTCCGTCCGAATTACCTAGTTTACCGCCCGAGAGGGAAGTGAACTTCACTATTGAACTCATTCCGGGAGCAGCACCTGTTTCTATAGCCCCTTACAGGATGTCCCCCACAGAACTCAAGGAATTGAAGAAGCAGTTGCAGGAACTTCTGGACAAGGGTTTCATCAGACCTAGCACATCCCCTTGGGGTGCGCCGGTTCTATTTGTCAAGAAGAAGGATGGTTCTCTCAGGCTATGCATCGATTAGGCGACTGAATCAACTCACAATTAAAAAAATAAGTATCCGTTGCCGCGTATTGATGAGCTCTTCGATCAGCTTTCGGGAGTAGAATATTTCTCTAAGATAGACCTCAGATCAGGTTATCATCAGCTTAGAATTAAAGAAGAGGACATTAATAAAACGGCTTTTCGAAGTCGTTATGGCCACTATGAATTCGTAGTGATGCCGTTTGGGTTAACTAATGCCCCAGCAGCATTCATGCAACTTATGAACAATGTCTTCCAGCCATATCTGGACCAGTTCATCGTCGTCTTCATTGATGACATCTTGATATATTCCAAGACGAAAGAGGAACATGAACAACATTTGAAAATAGCTTTACAAACACTTAGAGAACACAAGCTTTATGCCAAACTCAATAAGTGTGAATTCTGGCTCGAGGAAGTCTCATTCCTAGGCCACATTATTTCAAAAGAAGGTATTGCTGTGGATCCTTCTAAGGTAGAAGCTGTCAAGAATTGGAGTCGGCCAACGACTGTATCAGAAGTAAGAAGCTTTCTGGGTCTAGCTGGTTATTATAGGAGATTCATTAAAGACTTCTCAAAAATTGCGGTTCCTTTAACTAGACTCACAAGAAAAGAAAATCCTTTTGTCTGGTCAGAGGAATGTGAGAAGAGTTTCCAAACTCTTAAGAATCATCTTACAACAGCTCCTATTTTATCACTACCAATGGAGGGTGGTGGATTCGAAGTGTATACGGATGCGTCTGGCATTGGCTTAGGATGCGTTCTCATGCAGAATGGAAAAGTAATCTGTTATTCTTCAAGACAATTGAAACGTCACGAGGAAAACTATCCCGTACATGATCTGGAATTAGCAGCGGTTATTTTCGCCTTGAAAATTTGGCGTCATTATCTTTATGGAGAAAAGTTCACGGTCTACTCGGACAAAAGCTTGAAATATTTATTCTCTCAAAAGGAGCTTAACATGAGGCAGAGGAGGTGGTTAGAATATCTCAAAGACTTTGATTTTGCTATTCAATATCATCCTGGCAAGGCTAATGCTGTAGCAGATGCACTCAGCAGAAAACCAATGGGTATGCTATCAAGTCTTATGATAAGTGTAACTAACCTTGTTCCTCAATTTGCTCAGTTGAACTTAGATATTGACATAAAGGAAGAAGATTGTTTCATAGCTAATATCCGAGCTCAACCTACATTGATAGAAGATCTGGTCAAGCTGCAAAATGATGATCCTATATTACTGGAAATTAAAGCCAATATGGAACAAAGGCCGGATTTTTCTATTTCCAATGACGGAAGATTGTTATTTAAGGGCCGAATATGTGTACCAGATCATGAGGCTACGAAGAAACTAATCCTAGATGAAGCGCATAATTCCAAATACACAATTCATCCAGGAGGAACAAAGATGTATCAAGATCTCAAAAGAAATTTCTGGTGGCCCAATATGAAGAGAGAAATAGCTGATTTCGTGTCTCGCTGTCTCACCTGCCAACAAGTAAAGGCAGAGCATTTTAGACTCGCAGGTAAATTACACCCCTTGAGTATTCCCGAATGGAAATGGGAGAGTATAGGGATGGACTTTATTATGGGTTTACCCCAGACCAGAGGTGGACACGATGGAATATGGGTAATCATAGACCGATTGACTAAATCCGCACACTTCATACCAATAAAGAGTCGATGGTCTGTGGATATCCTAGCAGCATTATACATAAAGGAGATTGTTAAACTACATGGTGTCCCCGTCACTATTATATCCGATAGAGATCCTCGATTCACATCACAATTCTGGAAGGGTCTACAACATTCACTAGGGACTAGATTGAATTTCAGCACAGCTTTTCATCCACAAACAGATGGTCAAACGGAAAGAACAAATCAGGTAGTAGAAGATATGCTCAGGGCTTGTGCTATCGACTTTGGAGGTAGTTGGCATGATCACTTGCCTCTAGTAGAGTTTGCATATAACAATAGCTATCAGGCTAGCATACGAATGACACCTTTTGAAGCTTTATATGGAAAAAGCTGTCGATCACCAATATGCTGGAATGAAATAGGGGAAAAGCAATTTCTAGGCCCCGACCTTATAAGGGATTCTACCGAGAAGATCAAGCTCATTCAAGAAAGAATGAAGATGGCACAAGATAGGCAAAAGTCTTATGCTGACAATCGAAGACGTGACTTGGAGTTTCAAGTAGGAGATCATGTATATTTAAAGGTTTCTCCAGGTCGTGGTATTCGAAGATTTGGCATTAAAGGAAAGCTAACTCCAAGATTCATTGGCCCGTTTGAAATTCTTGAACGGATTGGTGAAGTGGCTTACAAACTGGCTTTACCTCCACAATTAGCAGGAGTTCATGACGTATTTCACGTCTCTATGCTGAAGAAGTATGTATATGATCCGACCATATTATTACTTATGACAATCTGGAAATTCAGAAGGACATGACATACGAACAAACGCCAATAAAGATTCTGGAACGAGAAGTGCGTCAACTAAGAAATAAAGTTATTCCTATGGTCAAGATTCAATGGAAGAAAACATGGCCATATGAAGCAACTTGGGAAACCGAAGCAGCCATGCGGAAAAGATTTCCAGAATTATTTAACTGTAAGTACACTCTCCGAAATCCATATATTGAATTTGGGGACCAAATTCTTCTAAGTGGGGGAGGGTGTAGTACCCCAGAATTTATATATATAATTTTTGAATTATAAAATAGTTTTCTGGAAATTATAAAGGCCTAAATAAATTAATGAAGGATTATTAGATTAATAAGTCATTATAAGGCTCAATTAGGCTAATTAGTTAACTAGCCCTATCTAATTATTATCCAAAAGGTTAATGGACTAAGCCCATAAGTTTGGCCCATATTCTAGAAAGGTAATTAGCTTATTCACGTATTTTAAGGATAAATACTATTGATATAAGATAATTATGTGGATAAAGAATAAAAGAGTTTGATTAAATTAAAACTCTATATACGTTGAATGTACGGTCTATCGGGCGACCCGCCACAGCCATAGTAACGCACCTAGACACGACCGTTACATCTGCAGATTCCGTAAGGTGAGGAAATTATAAAAAGATTAGAACTTTGAAATCATATCTACAAGAGATCGACTTAGGGAAGCTTATAACATTGCTAAGGACTCTTAGGGATTAGGTTCTGGCAAATTAAGGACTCTAGAATCGATCTAATCTTCAACCCTAGTCAAAAACCCTATAAATAGGACCTAGTTCTGAACTGGAGCGACCCATTACTTTTGGCTCGTGAGAATCAAGGTAAGGAGTCATAAATTCGGGTAAGTT
The DNA here is from genome assembly GCA_022559845.1 of Amorphophallus konjac. Classification (NCBI taxonomy): domain Eukaryota; kingdom Viridiplantae; phylum Streptophyta; class Magnoliopsida; order Alismatales; family Araceae; genus Amorphophallus; species Amorphophallus konjac. Next base: position 123,128 of record JAHNEJ010001922.1, read on the forward strand.
CTTTAGAAGCTTTTGTTTAGTATACTTTAGACTAATGGTTCTCCAAATTTCATGCTAGGAGATCAAGCAACCAAGGAGATAAAGCTTCCAAAGTTGCTGATTCAACCTTAGCAACCCAGGAATCTGAACGCAAGTCCCCTGAAGATCCAGAGATTAGGACTGACTAAACGAGGTAATTAGAGTACTATCCTTTAGAACTTTTTGTTCCCAATATTTTCATCTTCTTACCCTCAAAATTTCACATCCTTAGGTCAAGAGGCTGAGGAAATAAAGCAGATTGAAGGTTGCTGATTTATCACAGAAGTACAAGGGGACTAAGGGTAGCACCTAGCATCAATTCGAAGTTTTAAAGGTTTCTAGAAGAGGTAGGTTATCTCATGATTGGCAAAAAAAAACTTGTTAGAGATAAAACCTCTGGTTGTGCTTGATTTCATGCATTGTAGACTAAGAATTTCATGATTTCCTAGTTCATACATTCATGCATTCTTAGCCCTAAATGGAAATTAAAAGATATTATCCTGTTATTCACTAAACCTATGCATATAGTTGGCCTATACTTCTGTTTCATGACTAGGACAGTGGTAGTATGTTGATTTCCAGGCATGTTATGTTTTCATAAGCCTTTACTTAGTTAATGCCAGCAGATTCTCTGACGCACCAACGTAAACCGTCACATGAATGTAACGGCCTTACGATAGACCGTCACATCCTGTTGTGCTTTTATTTGTTCTATTGTCTCTGACGCACCCTAGCAGGAGCGTTACACCACTGTAACGGCCCCTCGATAAACCGTCACACACTGTAACGCACCTATCCTAGACCGTCAGACACCTGTGTTCTGTCAGCCCAAGGCAGAATAATAACCAGTTAAGTTTACTTATAAATAAGCTTAGATAGCTAAGTTTGGACCTATTATCATGACTTTGAGTTTAGTTTCTGATTCATAATCAAATTGCATGATTAATGTGTCTTAGGTTATTTTAAGTTATGCTAATTTCATTGGCTAAAACTCTATAGTTTTGTATTCTAAATCATGATTTTCCAAAGTTGTATTGACGGAGTTTTATCTTGGTTTCATAATGTTACACATTCTTTCCTATCTATAGAGTCATTTCTTTAAGTATATGGCACATATTCCGGTATGTTGTCCATTAGTTCACTTTGCACTATAGGAACATTATTCTTGGACATGAGGACCTCTCTATTGGATATTCCTTCCAATGGACTAGGAAATCTTGTTTCAAGGCCTCCGTAATTCTCCGCGAGCCTGGGATTCCCACTAGGACGCCGAGTTGGTTGTACCATTAAAGCCCATTGATTAGATTACACTATCGATGATTTTGGTTATCAGTAATGTAACGGCTCTATGTTGGACCGTCAGGCACAAGTAACGGCCCAATATACGACCGTCACATTCCACTGAGTCCGATTTCTTGGTTCTGGATTCAGACTAATGTAACGGCCCAATACTGGAGCGTCACATCATGTAACGGCCCAGTACACGACCGTCACACTGCTTGAGTATTTTAACCCAAGGTGGACCAAGGGTTGATATTCCAAGGTTTCTAGAGACTATTAATGATCTAGAACTTATCATATTGATCAAGAAACCTAATATAATGAATGGAAGATAAAGAACGTATCGTTATGCTGCCGATTTATTTCCATAAGCATAACCTTGCTTAAGTCATTCTTGATTTTTCATGATTCTTATTGAAGCATTCATTCATTGAATTATTGTTATCATGAGCTTATTTGAACTCATTTATTCTTGGCCATACTTTATTGTTACATGCGTGGAAAAAGCTTTTATACTTGAAGATGCGATCGAGCACTGATTGTGTTCAAGGGCTCTATGCTAGTCCCCTCGGCTGATTGTCGGAAACATACTATTTTATAAACCATGGGGTATGATGCTACTGGCGTCGCATTGCGCTGGGAGTACTTTCTCTATAAATAAGTGAAAATCCACGGCACGACATGACATTCTTGTACATGACTTTCTTGCTTGATATTCCACAGAAATTCACGAAGTACTTGCTCATAAGCAAAAGATACTGGAGTGATGATTATGTGGCTTGCTAGTACATTCTCGATACATTCTTGTTCATGAAAGGCCAATATCATGTTCTTGTTACATTCTTACTAGTTCGTATTTGTTCTCATTCTAACTTACATGATCATCTTGTTACTTTGGTTTAATCGCATGATTGATCGCATTCGCATGATTTTTACCTTATTCTTTAGAGCTAAATTGTTAATTACTTTAATAGTGCCTTCATGTTGATGCGAAGATACCTACTGGGCAAGTGTGCTCATTACCTATTTCCAATCTTTTCAGGAGAGGAAAGTGATTCAAATTCGGATTCGGGTTATACAAGTAGCATGTCCGAGAGCGAATGAAAGTGTTGTCAAGATGAGAGTGAGGACTTAGGAAAGTCTATATTGTTTATATTGAGTATATGTAATTTTCCTATTTCTTGAGTCTAGTACATAATGAAAGTTGAATTAGTGATTGTAATTGAGGGTTCAATTTGATTATCAATGAAATAAAGTTGAAGTTTGAATATATATTGTGCAATTGCATCTTTATGTGTGATTGTCTTACGCTCTGATAGTTCTTGCTTGCAAGAGGTTTACCATGCCGGCTGTTCGCGCTCCCCGAGTTAGTCTTCCGCTGTAATAAAGGCTCGGGGCGTGACACATCGTGTCCACCTCTTGTCTTAGGTAACCACATAATGAAATCCATCCCTATACTCTCCCATTTTCATTCAGAAATATTCAAGGGATAGAGTTTACCTGCGGGTCTAAAATGCTCGGCCTTTACTTGTTGACAAGTGAGACAGCGGGACACGAAATCAGCTATTTCTCTACATATTGGGCCACCAGAAATTTCTTTTAAGATCTTGATACATTTTTGTACTACCTGGGTGAATGGTGTACCCGGACTTATGTGCTTCTTCTAGAATCAATTTCTTTGTATCCTCATGATCCGGTACACATACTCGGTCTTTAAATAGCATTCTTCCATCCTTAATAGAAAAATCCGGCCTTTGTTCAACATTGGCCTTGATCTCCAATAATATAGGATCATCATTTTACAGCTTGACCAGATCTTCTATCAATGTAGGTTGAGCTTGAATATTAGCTAGGAAATAATCTTCCTTCCTGTCAATATCTAAGTTCAACTGAGTAAATTGAGGAATAAGATTAGTCATACTAATCATGAGACTTGATAGCATACCCATTGATTTTCTACTGAGTGCATCTGCTATAGCATTAGTCTTGCCAGTATGATATTGAATAGTAAAATCAAAGTCTTTGAGATATTCTAACCACCTCCTCTGCCTCATATTTAACTCTTTTTGAGAAAATAAGTACTTCAAGCTTTTGTGGTCCGAGTAGACGTAAACTTTTCTCCATAGAGATAATGACGTCAAATTTTCAAGGCGAAAATGATAGCTGCTAATTCCAAATCATGCACAGGATAATTTTCCTCGTGACGCTTCAATTGTCTTGAAGAATAACAGATTACTTTTACATTTTGCATGAGGACACACCCTAGGCCAA
>JAHNEJ010000856.1:0-131416 GCA_022559845.1 Amorphophallus konjac
CGACAGTATAATCAGCATGCAACACACCGCAGTTATAGAAACATACGCCCTGGAGATGGGCGTTAATCAATGAAACACGTCCCTGTAAGGGGCGCTAAATATCAGACGAGAAAATAGCGAAGATCAGGCAAGCAGATGCAATAAAGACACGCCCTTGAAGGGGGCGTTAATTAATAAAAACACGTCTCTGTGAGGGGCGTTAAATCAAAAGACGCCCTCGTCGAAGGCGTTAATAAGCAACAATTGACTGATCCGGGGAGTGTGCAGGGTGCACAATGGAAGGTGCCCGAGGGGCACAAAGGAAAGGGTACCGAGGGTACCGAGGGGAAAGGGCACACGAGGGTGCCTAAGGGGAAGGGACACACGAGGGTGTCAATGGGAAAGGACACACGAGGGTGTCAAAGGGGAAAGGGCACACGAGGGTGCCAATGGAGATGGTAATCAACAAAGAAAACAGTGGATGTCCCACCGTGATCGCCAATTTGTAGATTCCTTTTAAAATCCACACTTTTGAGGGTGAGGTTAAAAAGGAAGGGAAAAGGGAAACATTAAATAATGGTGGAGATGAAACAATGCACGAGGTGCACAAGGGGAGTGTGTGATCGCCAGAGGGTTTACCTCAATAAAAAAAAATAAGATCGCATGTACCTGGTGAAAGATGGGATGCGGGATGAATGTGGATCTCCTCCTCCAACTCCAATCGGCCGGCCGACGAAGTGGGTTTTCTTGATTGATTACCTCGTAAGAAAGACAATGAAAGACAAGCAAAAGAAAGGGGATCAGCCAAAGTGCAGTAGTATCAGTCAAGAACCAACATAAAAATGATGAAAAGACATCAACATGCGCACCTTCTTTTTTGTTTTCTTTTTAAACCCCTTAAGAAGACTTAAGGGAAGGGGAGTTTGATGATAAAAGAAATGCAACAAGACGTGAACAGATGTGAAGGGTGAATAGAGATATAAAGGACGGAGGGATGATGGTATGAATGAAGTAAAACAAAAGAGATGAAAAGATGAGAAACCCTGCTGTCCCTGGCGACAGTAAAGGGAAAACCGAATGAATGTGTTGATGGATGTAGATGGACGAAGCACCGGATGCAGCCCAATCGAAGGATGCAGAGGGGAGGCAGCAAAGGACGAAGAAGGCTCTGCTCGTGATGGATATTCAAGCTTCTGAGCGCTTAACCCTCTGAATGCTTAAAGTGCTTAACCTTCAACACGATCGATCAAGGCTTCAATTTATAGTGCCTCAAGCGGATGTGATCAAACCAAGGAATGATAAGAACAGGCAATGAGGCATCCAGGGAAGGATCAAGATCGAGCAAGAGTCCCATGGATGGTAGGGAACCGTGAGGGAAAGATGGAAAAAGGAAGGACTCTGGAGTGAAACACGCCTTAATAAAGGGCGACTTTTATGAATTGACGACCTTCACAGAGACGTTTCTTGAAACACGACCTAGGAAAGGGCGTTTCTTCCTGGATTTAATTTTGGAAATGAAACTTTGCCTTGTTTGAAAACTGAGATAACACGCCTGAGATAACGGCGTTAATTAAAATCACGCCCTGAGAAAAGGCGTTACTCACAAAATGCCTTTTATTTTGAAAATAGATAATTCCAGAAATTAAGGGATAACACCATGAATTGACGCCCTCATATACGGTCGTCCTTTCTTTGAAAACGCCCTACAACAGGTCGTTATTTTTGAAATTAACGCCCTTAATCAAGTCGTGACTCACAAAAATATAGGAAAAATGCAGAAAAACTCACAAAAATAGAAAAACTTCATGTTATAGGAATATTGAAGTCCACTTGGGGCATTTATATAATAACATGAGATTTGATCAACAAAACGTCAATTTTGGCGTGTCTACACCAATGATTAGAGCTTCATACTCTACCTCATTATTCGTACAGGGTTTGTTGATGGAACATGAAGTGTGTAATACTTCACCCTCCGGGGATTTGAGGACGATACCGGCCCCGGCCCGTACCTTTGTGTGCCCGGACGGGGTTGTTTCTGTTCTCGAAGCTCCATCTAAGTGCAGCTGCCAGTCGATCTGCTGGACTTGGCCCACCTCCAGTGTTTCATCTTCAGACAACTCCGTGGCCAATGGAGAATCTTCAGGCACAGGGTCTGCTGCAAAGAAATCTGCCACGGCTTGACCCTTAACGGCCTTTTGCGGCACGTAGGTGATGTCAAATTCCATTAACAGTATGGCCCACTTGCCGAGATGTCCCTTCAGAACTGGCTGGGAGAGAATGTGCTTGACTGGGTCGGCCTTAGATATCAGGCTCACTTCATGCGAGAGCATGTAATGTCTCAGCTTCTTGACTGCGAAGACCAAGGCAAGATAAACTTTTTCAATCGGGGTGTATTTTACTTCCGCCCCTACTAGTCTTCGGCTGAGGTAATAGAGAGCTTGCTCCTTTCCCTCATCATTGTTCTAGGCGAGCATTGCCCCCAGTGAGCATTCGGTGGCAGCTATATATAGGATAAGCGGCCTTCCCTTGACAGGTGCCCCCAGTACGGGCGGGGTCTTCAAGTAATCCTTCAATCGATCGAAGGCCCTCTGGCATTCTTGGTTCCAGTTGAAAGGTATATTCTTCATCATCAATTTGTGGAATGGCTGACAGCGTCTTGACAAATTGGAGATAAATCTTTGGATGTAAGCCAGCCGGCCTTGCAGGGATCTTAACTCTCCCAAATTCTTCGGAGGAGGTAGCTCCTGAATGGCTCTTATTTTAAAAGGGTCGATCTCAATCCCTCTATATCGGACAATGAAGCCGAGGAACTTCCCACTGGAGACGTCGAAGGCACACTTCATTGGGTTCATTTTCAGCTCATACTACCGGAGTCTCTCGAAGATGACTCTAAGGTCGTTCAGGTGATCCCCCCTTTTCTTTGTCTTGACGACCAGATCATCAATATAGCATTCGACCTTGCTATACAACAGCTCGTCGAATATCTTGGTTATCGCCCGCTGGTATGTGGCGCCAGCGTTCTTGAGGCCGAAGGGCATTCTTTTATAGTGGAATATTCCTTTAGGCGACCGGAAGGCCGTATGAATTCGGTCATGCTCAACTATCCAGATTTGATTATAGCCGGATGATCAGTCCATGAAGGACAAGGCCTCATGGCCAGTAGTTGCATCAATCATTACTTCGGTGATGGGCACCGAAAAGTCATCTTTCGGACAGGCTTTATTCAGGTCACGAAGTCCACGCAGATCCTGATTTGTCCATTCTTCTTTTTCACGGGCACAATGTCAGCCAACCAAGTGGTGTATTGGTTTTCAGCTACAAAATCGACGTCTATGAGCTTGTCGACTTCTTTACAAATCTGATTTATCAGCTCCGGCCTCATGCGCCGGGGGGATTGCTTCACCGGCTCCACCTTGGGATCAATAGCCAGAATGTGTTGAGTCACCCCGGGGCTTAGGCCGGGCATCTCTTTGTAGTTCCAGGCGAAACAGTCCCGGAATTCTTACAGCAATTTGACATATTGTTCCCTCTTCTATGGAGGTAAAATGGCACTTAGGAAGGTTGGCCTGGGGTCACTTTCTGTGCCTAGGTTAATTTCAAGGAGCTCATCTACTGTGACTTGGCCACCATCTTCAATTTCTTGCGGCGTCGGTAGTAGGTCGATGAAATACTGGTCTTCACCATCTTCTGCTTCAAGGACACCATAGGCGTCTTCTAGCTTCGCCTTGTTGGGCAGTGAGGCTTTGCTTGTTTCCCCCTCTTTCAGGCTCGTTGTGTGCGGCTCCGAGGGGCTCTCCGACGCGGAGAAGTTGAGGACTTCTCCTGGATCTTCTTGGTAATTATCATAGACGGCTCCTGCATGAGCCGAGGTGATTGATTGCCACCATGTGGACTGCTCCACCGCTGGCAGCCGGGGTTGTTCATTCCCTGCTGCACCTTCAAAAATCTACTGCTGAACCGACACCATGTAGATGCTTCTTTCGTGGCCGCCCGTCACATGGGGGCGTGGCGGAGCCACCACATAATCTCCCATTCCGAGCTCATCTCTCTCAATCAGGTCCTGAGCAATATCCTTGAAGACGTAGCAATCTTCGATAGGGTGACCCAGTATCTGGTGATAAGGGCAAAACAGGGGGTCACCACTTCTATGGGTATCTTGCGGCCTTTTAGACCTCGGGAGAGAGACCTTGCCATAGTGGCAGGCCCAGTCAAAGATTCCTCGGGTCTTATTCCTCGGAAAAGAGTAAGGCCTTTGCATCCTTTCTTGTAGCGTAGGATTTCGCTCAGCCGACCGTCCGACTGGGGAAACAGCTACATCCCTTGCCCCCTTATTCAAGTGCATGGGGGTGTCTGGGAAGGTGTTTGGGGACTGGTGCATGCCAACATTTTGCTGGCGGAAGATGCCCCCTATTAAATTAGACTCGAGTGCGGTCACTTCAGCCAACCTAGCCTTCAACATTTCAATCTCCTGTTGTTACTGATAGCATAGGGCAAGCAAGGCAGGGTCACATCGAGGGGGGTTCGGAGTGCGGCTCAGATTGCTGCCCTCTGCTTCAGTGCGAGGCGGGGGTGCAGTGGCCTCGTCCTTTGCATCAATGTTAAGCGAGGGCAATGACACCCTGTTGTTGTGGCCATTCGGGGTCGATCGCTTAGAGGAGGACGGGATCTTCCTCGTATCCTTGCAGGGAGGTGGGTTCCATAGGAACACTTCCTCATCTTGATCTTCATCAGTCGGAGGCATAGAGCGCCGCCGATCTTCGACCTTCCATGGGCTTGCATTGCCTACGGGGCTACTGCCGTTTGGGGCCGAGACTGATACCACATCTGCTTCATAAGAATCTTCTATTGAAAAACCCAAACCCGGGTGTCGGGTGATCTGTAACAACCTTCGGTCCAGGTTTGGCGGGTTCCACATTTTCTTGAACATCTCTTTCCGATTGGAAAGTTGGCAGAAGGGGATCCCTTGTTTCCTGGTCATCTTGATTACACGACCGGATATATCAGGAAGTCTCATGATTGGGACGAGTGGGTCGTGCAGCTCATCAGGGAGTTTGCAATCGTCATCCCCTCTAACCGGGTGCTCTTCAGCTACATAGAAAATGGTAGGCGGGCCTCCAGGGTTAGGCACCTCGAAGGTCCTTAATGGTTCGACCGCCTGGCAATCAGCTTCTGTGAGGGGCTTGGTGATCCCAAGCGGGACTCTGACGTCCTCCAACAGGTCTTCAAGGTATGGTGTTTCCGGTGTGTTGTGCCCCTGTGGTCTTGATGATTAGTTTTGATGATAGCAAACACTATAAGTCACCATATGCATGTGTGCATGAAAGACCTTGTTGATTCATTTAAGTGCATTCATATTTCATATGTGTTCATGTATTTGTGAATGTGTGCATGTGAATGGCATTCCGTTGTTCTGTCTGGCATCTGGACAGAAGTAGGTCGACCCCCCTTCCAGATGGGTCGACCCCCCAGATTAGCAAGTCTGCAAAGTCTATACATTGCATAGACTGCAAGCATTAGAAGTCCATACATTGCCTCTAGCATGCACACACATACTGCATGCTCACTGCATTTGATGTCCTGTCTGCACATTGCTTAAGTCTGTACAGAGTTAACATTGTCTCGCACACAAATTCACTTCCAAGTCTATACATCGTCCAGAGCCTTGTTGCATTGTGTCATAAAGTCTATACATTGCCAACACACACGTTCAAAGTCGTTTCATTTGAAGTCCATACATTGCCCTGTAGCTTGCCTTGCTGAAGTCTATACATCCGTGTTCATTGTGCACAGTTCATGCATCAAGTCTATACATGGTCAAGTCTGCACATTCTTTAGTGGCAAGTCTATACATCGCGTGCATCATTAAGTCTAGACATTGCACTGTAGCTTGCTTAGTTGAAGTCTATACATTGTTGATCGAACGTAAGTCTATACATTCCAACCTTTTCCTACGTTCGCTGCTTTAGCTACACATCAAGTCTACACACTGCATATAGGCAAAGTCTACACATTGTGCCTTGAAGATGTTCAAGTCTATACATTGGTTTTCACTTCTAAGTCTGTACATTGGCATATGCATTCACTGTAAAGTCTATACATAGCTGCGTCTTATTCAGCGTCTCATATGCATATTTGAGTCAAAGTCTGTACAGCCCAAGTATGTACATCCACTGTCTCACTTGGACTTGAAGTCTATACAGTGGACCGTCTCTGTCAGCGTCTCAAGCTGCAAGTCTGTACAGAGTCTGGCAGCCTATAGTGCATCGTCTCTTCAAGTATGTACAGCCTTGGCGTATGCATCATAAAGTCTAAACATCGTGTGCTTCAAAGCTTTCAAGTCTGTACATGGTCTTGGCATTTGCATTGAAGTCTATACATTGGTCTTCGTTTGAAGTCTATACATTGGCTCAGGCTTTCCAAGTTTGTACACTGGTCCTCAAGCATTCCAAGTTTGTACACTGGTCCTCAAGCATTCCAAGTCTGTACATTGGTTCAGGCTTACCAAGTCTGTACATTGGCCTCAAGCTTCACAAGTCTACACATTGTCTTCATGGCATCGCAAGTCTATACAGCCTGCATGCCTCATAACGCCAAGTCTATACATCGTGGCCTTCAAGTCTTGGAGCCTGTACATTCTTCAAGGGCCAAGTGTATACAGTGTCTCGCTCACATCTTCAAGGGTGAAGTCTATACATTGGTTAGGCTTGTTCATGCCAGGCTTGTTCATGCATCGTTCTTCTCAAAGTCTGTACACTGGTGTCTCATGCATTCTAAAGTCCATACACTCCTCCATGCATAGTCAAGACTATACAGACTTAGCGAAAGCATTCAAGTCTGTACTCTGGTGCTGTCGTCTGCATGGTCAAGTCTATACAGACTTAGCGAAAGCTTAGCTAGTCTGTACATTGGTCTCTCAGGCATGTAAACACCAAGTCTATACACTCCTTGTTTCATGTCTATACATTCGGTTGTTCCATGCATTCTCATCAAGTCTATACAGAGCTTGCCTCAAAGTCTGGACAGCGTTCACCTCAATGTCTGTACAGCCTGTGTGTTGAACGAACACAAGTCTGTACATCGTCCAGCGCTTCATGTGAAGTCTATACAATGCCTTAGTCTTCTACACATGAAGTCTATACATTGCTGTTGCATTCACGCCATGTCCATACACTGCATTTGTGCATTGTTCACAGCAAGTCTGTACATAGAGTTCTCATGCATGTAAACATCAAGTCTATACACTCCCTTGTTGCATGTCTATACATTCGATTGCTTCATGCATCACACAGAAGTCTGCACATCCCTTTCTGGTAAGTCCATACATCATTTGTCAAGTGTGTACATTGAGGTCGCTTGAAGGGCTTCAAGTCTATACACTCTCACGTTGTACATACTTGCTTATTTGCTGCTTCGAAAGTCTATACACTCGCTTGTGTTATCAAGTATATACACTCGTCCTCCTTCACTCGACTAACTCTATACATCCATTGTCTTGCTTGCTGATTAAAGTCTGTACACTGTCTTTAGCTGATATTGTTCATCGACTAAACTTTTAATTAATCTTGCAGGTGTCTGGGCACGTGATCCGAGGTTGGCACTTGGCACGTGATCCAAGGAGCTGAGATGCTGACACGTGGTAGAGTCAATTGGGCGGGAGATGTGGAAGACACACGCCCTAGTTGCTGCTGCTATATATATGAAGTTTCTTCATCTGTAGAAATCAATCAAGAAGGAAGAGGGCTGATCAAGACTGTGAGTGAAAAAAAGAGTGCAGCAGAAGAAAAAGAGAGAGAGCTCGTGAGGATTGAGAGAAGAAGAGAAGACAGTGAGAGAAAGAAGCAGAGAAGTAAAAGAAGAGTAAGAAGAAGAGAGATCGAGAGATAACAAGCTTCATCAGCCGATCAGTTCATACTGGACCGTGGATCATATCCAGGCTAGTCAGCTCCTGCGAGAGCCAAATTGTGATTTCGCTTTACAGCTTTCTGTTTGCTGTGATTATTTTCATTTCTTGTTTTTCTTTCCTTTTGTTACTCTGGTTATCTTTGTTCTTCCGATTCTCTAGATAGAGGTCGGGTCCCTCTGGTCTGGAGGAAGAGAGGTCTGTGACCTTTGGCTTGCTGGTGACGGGGAGTCACTGGTGGGTTCCCTCCTGGTGTGAAGGAAGAGAGACCTCGGTCTCTGGTTTGCTAGTGGCTAAGAGTCACTAGTGGTACCCTTCGGTTGGGAGGAAGAGGGGAGGTTGTTCCCCTGGTCAAGCTGTTTGGCAGCAAGTGTTCGCAGACTGAGTCTGCTGGTTCTAGCATTAGCTAGTGAAGCCTCACTCCGGTTTCGAGTGAGGGGTGGATGTAGGTCTTGGTGACCGAACCACCTAAAAATCTTCTGTGCAGTGTGGTTGTGTTTTTGCCCCTTGTCTTCTACCTTCTTCACAGGTTGCCTTAGCATTCTCGTTTCTATCTGTGCTGCTTCCGCTAGCTGATAGTTTAGGCGCGCCTTATGTAGTTGCTCTATTGTCTAAGCCTTCTGTGTTTTAATTCTGCAATATTGTTTGAGTGAAAAGTTTTTTAAGGGTGGGATTCATTCACCCCCCCTCTGAATCCTTCGCACCGATCCTATCACGGTGTAGGGTAGATGGGAAGAGAGGTGGCCTTGAATACCCCTTCTGCTTCAAAAATGCATGACACTTGAGGGGGAGTCACATAGCCTGGCAGTGGTGGAGGGAACCAGCTGTCAGGCTCTACCTTCTTCTTTCCTTTATCTTGAGTAACTTGGGGAGCTTGCTTCAGCTTCTCCAAATACAAAGTGGCGTCCGACAAGTGACATTCGAACACTTCGAAAGGATAATGGTCAGTGAAGATTCTCTCCTCCTTCCCGTTGCCGGGGTACTTGATGCATTGGTGCAGGGTGGATGGTACCACCCTATTCTGGTGCAGCCAAAGTCGGCCGAGCAACGCCTTGTAAGAGGTGTTGGAGTTGATCACATGGAATTGGACCTTGGTTGTGAAGTCGCCGAGGGAGAGGTTGAACTCTGCGAGCCCCATGGGGACCTCTTACTTCTAGTTGAAGCCAGCAATCTTGACATTCTTGACCTCAATTAGGTGTACGTCAAAGTAATGCTTCTGGTACACCCGGTAGGGGAGTATGTTCACAGCTGCTCCCAGGTCGACCAAGACTCTGTTGATGGGATGCCCATTCATCTGTCCCTTCATGTAGAGTGGCATGTGGTGACTGCAGGTGGGTAGAAGCATATCCTCTTCTGTGAAGGCCACAACCACCTCGGGTGACATCTCTGCAAGGCAAGCTTCAACATATGCTGGTGTCTGAAGTGCGGCGATGACAGCCTGCCGCGTCTCTTCATCTAGAGATAGAATCTCCCAGACGGTAAACCTTGCTGGGATCTTCTTCAGGTGTTTGACTATTCTGCTGCCAGCTCGGACCTCGAGCAACTACATTTCTTCGGCTCTGCTATGACTACCCCCACTTTGGACCAGGGAAGCCGGCTCAGCGGGTGTGTAACGACCCGATAATCCGATTACCGGGAAGGCCCGATAACCCGAGACTCGAACTACCACCCACGAGCCGGGAGGGCTCAGAAGGGCTAAAAAGGAGTGTGGAGGTACAAAAAAATAGAAATAAAGTAGGACAATTCAACAATTAACAAAATTAAATAAGCAACTACAATAGAGTCCAATCCAATAGAAGTACAGTCTAAAGCAGTAAAATGTACCGCATGTCAAGTGAACACTCAGCCTGGCAAGATGGCAACTAAGAACCTCCGCACAGCACCCTCGGACCTCGAGGTAGAACCACCGCACCTGAAAAGTAGGGGTGATGCGGGACGGACACGGGAGACCGACTCTATATGATATGGACCTCGGACTCTAGATGGAGATGCGACCAGCAACACACAAATTGGAGAGACTTCGGCCCGACACTATGAGTTCCTATGGGCTGTACGTCGCTAACAGAAACGCAAGCTTACTCGTCGTCCCAAGCGAGGGAAACGCAGATCGTGCACGGTTGAGGAACCGACAGAGTTCAAGGGTAGTCGACTCACTTCCGGACTCGGATCGAGCCACGGGACATGTCACTCTCACACTCACAGCGGTGACATGGACTCACGGGCTAGTTCCTATCACACTCGGCAGCGGCATATGACCATATACTAGCTAAGCAAAGTAATGCCAAGAAGTTACGATCGTACCTCCACACACCCGGCGTGGGGAAGACAACCCCGGCCAATCACGGACTCCCAGTTAACAAATTTTACAGTAGTACAAAAATTTGACCCACTCCACGCAGGGAGGTAATAGGTCACATGTGGGGCCCGGGAGTCACGACAATCGGGTTGACGGGCAGCATCTTGATGTCGTCCGTCGGTGCTGAACTCCGCGTTTTCGTGCTGTCCGGACGGCGCGATCTACGGGTCCGTGGGGCCCACGGACCGCTCCAACCTCCGGCTCTGGTGGGGTGGGTCCCGCTGTGATGGAGACCCCTGGTGGCGCACCTCCCTGGAGGGTGGTCGGCCGGAAACACCGGTCGGTGACCGATCGGCTCCGATCTCCAAGCGTTGGAGTTGCTGCCCACGGACTGATGCTTCTATTTTTCGACGCGCGCTCCGGCGAGATCGGCTGCTGTAATCAATCCTGATGTCGGGTCGAGGCACAAAAGGTACCGCTGGAAAGCTCTTTCGAAATCCTTCAATCTAAGCCCAAAGAGATGAACTGGATCTGCACGGATCTGGCCTTAAACTAATTTTGAAGTTGCTGTTGCACTGTACCCGAACTCTCAGAACAGCAGAGCAGTTTCTTGAGAACTGCCTTTGACCATAAAGCAAACCTCCAAATCAGACTTTGAGCTCTTCATGAAAGTTATGGAGGGGAAATAGAGGAAAACGGAAATAATTCTTGTGAAGGGATTGGTGGAGGTCTCGATTTGTTATGGATTTTACAGTGACTGGGGGTCGGATCTGGATACTGGCAGGCAGAACTATGGGGGGGATCTGAAGAAGATTTTTAGAAAATATGAGATGGTCTTTAGAAATTCCACGAAAATTCGTGGGTGAAGGGGATGGTGGACAGAACCCCCATTAAAATTGGGAGCTCTAGGAAAAATCAAAAGAGGGGTCGAAGGTGGGAAGATCAGGGTTACTGTCACTGTAGATAGAAACCTGGCAGATCTGGAACAAAAGGATGGACGGAAATGTAAAAATATGAAGCGGAAGCTAAAAGACCAACCAATGTTTTGGGAACGTGGGAGACACCTCTGGAACACACCCTAAAAATCCCATCTCAAGAAGACCTCGGGGTGGAGAGCAGAAATTCGTGGATGGAACCTCTGTCCTGGATGGACAGAACACCGGCGACAACTGTGGTGGTGCGATGGCGGCACGATGGCGGCGGCGGCGATCACCGAAACTGATACGTGAGGCTTCCAACCTCAGAAGGCAACCTTCCCAGCTACTGAAGGGGGGGAGAGGAGAGAGAGAGGGGGGCGGCCAAGGCTGCTCCAACAAAATTTCCAGATTTTTTATGCATTAATTCCTCATAAATGTGAAATACAAGGCATTTATATGAATTGCCAAAAGACTCAAACTACCCCTAGATCTAGGGTTTGGGGAAATAAAAAAAAGGAGTAGAACTAATTAGTTCTACACACATTTTAAAAAAATAAAATTGGGTGATAGTGAGAGGGGGGCGCCCCCTTGACCATGGGGTTAAGGTTGGTGGCCAACCTTGACATTTAAGCCCACTTGTCCCCCACTTGGCCCACCCTTCTAGAAGCCCACAATTGACATGTTGACTGACCCCACATGGGCCCTAGGGATGAGGTGGATCAATGGGAGGAGGGGTGGGGGGCCCGTGGGACCCGTGTGGTCCCATTTTACATATAAACCCTTATTACAATCCAAATTACAAACCGAATAAAGATAAATAAAAAATGCATTACACACAAATAACGTCCCAGTAAATGTGATAAATGCCGAGACTCAAGGGGGAGTCTCCAGACTGTCTCCAAGCCAGATGGACGCCGAAGTGGCTCGGGTGGTGCTCCACGTACGGTATCGGTGGCTCGGCGTATCATGCTTCTCAATCGCGCGGGTGTCCGCACCAAGGGGTGAGCCTCCTGTCACTGGCCTAGTAGGGATCCCGCGGAACCCCAACTGAGAGACAACAGCGGCACAGAAAGCAGTAACTACGAAAGTAGGAAAGTAACTACGGTGGCCGACAAAACCTCGGCTCTACAGCTACTCCTACTGTACCAAAAAACACGACTCGGTCTCCCAGTCGGGGGACAACCAAGTCACGCACCCGACATCCCGATTCCACGATCGGGGACCCCCAGACATGAACCACCCTAGCCACGCTACTAGGAAAACGCCACGATACCTCCGTAGCGGAAGCCGACCCTCACAAAAAGGGCCTGAGCCAAAACCACACGGTCAGGGAACACGGTCATGACCTCACCGTCGTGAACACAACGCTACCTGGGGAAAAGCCCTCGGTGACGCTCACCAGAAACCCCAGACCTCGACTCCGAGAACACTCCTGAAGCCACTCACGAAGTCCCGTCCCGCGGACGGAAATAGAACCCGGTACACGAAAACTCACGTCACGTGACAGGAGCACCGCCCACCAGAAGAACGATCGGACGCGTCCCCTGACGTCTTACACCGCATCACAAGTGTCTAGCTACAACGCCCCAGGCGGAGACTCAGACACACTCAATAACCAGTAGTACCACAAAACAAGGACTAGTTGGGGTCCCACCTGCCGGCGCAGTCCGATGCCCCCAACCTCGTGTGCACACTCAGACCATACGCCCAAGGCCTGTCCTCTAGCTGGTAATTCCCCCTAAGCCTGGACTCGGCTGTACGTGGGGGCCCTACGGTAACCAGCCTACTCACCGTCTCTCTCTAGTCAGCCGCTCCACCACTCCCGGGCGAGTCAGCACACGCGTGCTGTAAGAAGGCTACGACTAGTGGACGTGTCACAGAACGTGGACACAGAAAACCACGCACGCACCCATCGCGAGTAACGCGAAGTAACAGGTGGCTCAAAGCCACCCGACTCTGGACGGCCCACTAGACCTACTAAACCCAACGGCCTTTGAGTCACAAGACTCGGGGTCAAGACCGTTGCACACGACATCACTGAGCCGTCAATCTGGCCTAATCCCTAGGTCTAAAACAATGATGGGAAGACTCACGAGGTAGTTCACGACTGCCGAGACCCATCCCTCGAGAAGGGAAACTAAGAAACCTCCAGCCCCCAGGCTGGGAGACTGGACTCACCATCCAAGGCCACACGTTTGGCCCACTCGGAAGCCACCTTCTGGAGAAACAACGACGTGCGGGGAAACCTCACCGCACTCACACCGATACATGGTGACTCGATCTAGCAAGAACACGGAAGCCCAGAACACCTGGGGTCACCCGACCCGCCAAGCCCACGGGCACGCTTATCGAGGTAACATGGTACCTCCAGACACCCCAAAAGCACGGTCACGAAACCCACGGGATGTCCAGGACACTCACGAGGCCAAAGGTCGACCACTGGGTCACAACCGGGTCGACCGGAGACCAACACAACACAATCGGAATGTTAGAAGGTCATCCGGACCCTTAAACCCATGGGCATGTTAATCGAGGTAAGCGGAACCTCCGGACACTTAAAGACATGGTCACGGAACTCCACGGGGTGTCCGGGACACACACGGCCCAAGGGGAGCACGATCAGCCATAGACTGCCCGCCCTTGGCTGTCCGGTTGGTCGCCCTCATGAACGCGCTAGCCTCCTATAGCACGTTCTTCAGAACGCGCTAGCTTCCTATAGCACGTTCAGACATATCAGAACGCGCTAGCCTCCTATAGCACGTTCTTCAGAACGCGCTAGCTTCCTATAGCGCGTTCATAACAGAACGTGCTATACACCTATAGCACGTTCAGACAGATTAGAACGCGCTACTCTTCTATAGCACGTTCTTCAGAACGCGCTAGCATAGCGCGTTCTTTAGAACGCGCTAGCCGTCTATAGCGCGTTAAGAACCGCCTTACTGTTCATCTTCCCTGATGAACGCGCTCTGTCGGGGCAGCGCGTTCTCCAAGAACGCGCCCACCAAGGCGAGCGCATTCTCAGTCGCACCTGAAAATGGCAAAAATCGCGGAAAAATCCATTCCATGCCCCGTTCACTCCCAGGTGAAGGGGAAACAAAGGGAAAAATATTCCCCAACCTCTCTAGCACCGAGAGGACCCATTCTAAGACCAAAAACACGGTCAAACCACAAGATCTGTCTCACTCCCCAAAAACATGCTTTTACCCCAAAACGCCCAAATAAGCCCGCTCGACTCACCACGGCCTACAAAACTCGCGGGAAATGAAGTATACGAGCTGGGGGTCCATCTCCCTACCTCCACCGAAGATTCGACACACCGTGGATGCCGATCCATGAAGAAACGTCGTTTAAACCCTCGCCGGTTCACGATCCCACGAACTGCCTACACCATCACGATCCCCGTCCCGTGCCCGTCGCTCCACGTCCCACGAGCCACGCCGCTTTACCCTCGCCGCCTCCGTCGGCCGCTCGGAGTGAGAGGGGGAGAGGAGAGAACGTGAGAAAAGAGAGAGGGAGGGAAGAGAGAAATGAGAGATGGGGAGAGAGAGAAAAAGGAGGTTAATATATAGAGAAGCCAGAAATTCTCGAAAATATCGAAAAATAGAAAAATATACCCCCGCGATTCTCGAAACACGCTGATCGCCGTGGTAACGTCCCGGCGTCAGAGAATGCAACGGTTCACCCTATACGGGGTTCCGAAGGTCTGACAGATGGAAAACATGCGTAAAACCCAAAACGCAACCCGGGACCCATAAAGGCACTCTGAAAATTCCAGAAAAATACCGACGTGCTCCTCACAACACCACAGACCCAAGAAAACTCACGGGCACACCACCATTGGGTCCGACAATCCGGTATAAAAAGTCTGAAACTCACTCGGACACGGTCCGTAACCCGCGAAAAGACGATCCGAAACCCACGGATCCTGATCCGAAAAATATCTGAAAAATATCCGGGGCATCACAGGGTGCCTCCTCCACTGGGTCAGACACCGTTTGAGCTTGTGGGGCCTGCTGGGCCACCTCCTTTTCTTGCATGAACTCGGCAAGATTTCAGGTGTTATCGGGCTCTTCCCTTGGCCGAGGAGGAATCACTGCAAATGGAGCCGACGGGCCGCCTGCTCCTTTGGTCAGCTGGGACTCGCGGGGGCACGCCTATGTCCCTCTCTGAGTTGTAAGAAATTCAATGAATGACGGGGCGCTCTGGCCACTTGGTTCTCCAGGGTAGAGACCGGATGGAGGGGGAATCTCCATGCCTTGGATCCTAGGTTCGGGGATGTGATACAGTTGTTCTCCCCTGAGTAGGATGTTATGGTCAGCCTGAGGAGGGCGTCCCCACTTCCGTCTCGACCTGGTGGCATGTTGGGAAGCTGCTACTTCAGCCTGGCTCACGTCTGGTGACTCAGGGGGTGCCTCTTGTTCTTCCTCTCCCAGGGAGAGGGCTGTGTCAAATAATGCTGAGAGGGTGTTGCAAGAAAAGATGACCCCACTCTTCTTCTTATTTCTGGGCCTTCTCTTCTTTTTCTTCTTTTCCTCACCAGATGGTGGCTGCTCCGTAGGGGGTTCTTCCCACAGAAGAGGTTCTTCGCCCGTCCCGGCTTCTGCTTTTGGAGCCAATTCGAGTGACTCGAACTCCTCCCAGGGGACATACTCTTTCAGTTCCACAGGCTGGATCGCGGGCTATTCATAGTCTTCAAGTCCATCAATAATAGCCTGGAGTCTTTCAACCGTAGGGCTGGTTTCCTTGTGCACCCACATCGGGATGTGCTTCTTCTTGTTGTGAGTAGGCCGCCTCATAACTAGCCGGGGGGTTGTGTCATGCCAGACCGGTGTTACCGGTGGCAGTGCTGGTCGGGGTATAACACCTCTAATGTGAACCTCCGGGGTGGGCCGTGGAGCTTGTCTTCTTCTTCTGTTCTTCGTTGGCGCGGCTTGCCAACCTCCTTGGTCTTGAGCTGGCGCCATGACGAAGGCTTCATAAGTGGCCTGCGTACTGGCCTCCGACCACTCCTCAGGCAACTGTTGGTATAACGACACCATGTTGACGGTGGTGCCCAAGTTCGGCATCTCGTGCGGCTGCGAAGGGTCCACCGTGAGCTCCCCCATGTCCAGCTCTCCCTTCTTAATCAAGAACTCAATGACGTCTTTGAAGATGTAACACTCCTCGATAGTGTGCCTGAGCATCTGGTGGTACGGGCAAAAGCGAGGATCATCCTTCTTCTTCAGGTTGCCAGGCCTCTTCGGTTCTGGAAATGTGATCTTGTTGTACCTGGTGGCCCATTCAAATAGGACCCGGGACTTATCTCGAGGAAAAGAACACAACTTGTTCCTCATTTTCTCCCGCAGGGAGGGACCTTCCCGCCGTTCAGTAGACCTGGGTGGAGGAGGGTTGGCTGTCTCTTTCTGCTTCTCGAAAGCCTTGAAGTCCAGTGTGTGAACTTCTGGCGGTGTTGGTCTCTTCTCGGCCTGCCTGGCCCTCTGGCTTGATGCAGCTAGAGCAGAAGAGTATCGAGAAGGAAATGCCTCGATCTCTGCCACTATATTGTTCAAACGGTCAAATGACCTCACCTCAGCACCAATCATCCTCTCTAGGATTTCCTTTTTCAGGTTCTGTTTACAAATCTGCACTGCGTCCTCCTGATGCGGGGGACGTCTGCATCTCATGCTGAGGTTCCTCCATCTCTTTATGTAGTCAAGTGCCGACTCATCATTTCTTTGTCTTGTGGCACAAAGCTCTGCCACAGTTACTTCTCGTTCAGCTATGTAGAACCTCTCTTTAAACCTTTTCTGCATATCCGGCCAATCTGCAATGGACCCGACGGGCAAGCTCGAGTACCACTCGAAAGGAAGCTCGATGATGGGAATCAACACCGAGCATGTACATTTTATTTTTGTATTTGTGTCCTTTTATTTATTTTTTTATCCTTGAGAAAGTATATGTGCAATTGTAAGGCTTTATAAGCCAATCTGTCATTCCCTAGGATTCTTTGGGTTTATTTACAAAAATGTCAGTAGGTCCAGCAAGGGGGCCCCCAGTCCTTCCCCATTGGTCCACCTAAGCCATGTGGGGCTGGTCAACCATCCTAGGTGGCTTCTAGAAGGTTTGAATATCAATTGGACACATGGGGGACAAAGGTTACAAAATGTCAACAATTCCAACCCTTGGTCACGCCCCCCCCCCCTTTAATCCTTTTTTTAATTGTGTTCCAAACCACATGGGATAAATAAATGTGGTCTCCCCCTTATGCCCCTCCCAATTCTAGATCTGAGGGCATTTTGAGTCATTTTCCATTTTATATAAATACTTGTATTTCCACATTTTAGACAATTAATGAGAAGAAAAAAATCAGATTGCTTAAAGCAAACCTGTGCCCCCT
This sequence comes from Amorphophallus konjac, assembly GCA_022559845.1. NCBI lineage: Eukaryota > Viridiplantae > Streptophyta > Magnoliopsida > Alismatales > Araceae > Amorphophallus > Amorphophallus konjac. The sequence continues at coordinate 17,472 of JAHNEJ010000856.1, forward strand.
CCCCTCCCTCTCTGGTTCCTTCCTCCTCCTTCAGCATTTCAGGGTGTAGAACCATTCTATCTTAGCCCCTCTACCTCCGGATTCTATCTCTGCCGCCGCCGCCATCGTTCGTGCCGCCATCGAGCCACCGCGAAGCAAGTTCGGAAGTTATGTCCAAGGTTTAGTTTTACTGGACAGCCGGTTACTCCGAGAATTTTAGCTCCCAACTCCTACATCTTCTGGAGCTGATATTTTCAGGGTGGGTTCTAGAGGTGGATAGAGGGTTACCCCGAGAATTTTAGCTCCTAATTCTTACATCTTATGGAGCTAATATTTTCAGGGTGAGTTCTAGAGCTGATCACCACATCCCAAAAATATTTAAAAAATCCCAGCCTTCGTTTTATATTTTTCCATTTTCATTCTTCCCAATCCACCAGATCTGCCAGTTCCCTGTCTAGTTTCACAGCAGCCCTGAGTTTCACCGTTTTGTTCCCCTTATTGATTTTTTCTTGAATCTCCAATTTTACTGGAGGTTTTGTCCACCATCCCCATCCTGCACAAAATTTCGTCGAATTTCTAAGGCCCTCTACCTATTTTTAGAAATCGTGTCTTTCTCCAAAATTCTGTTCTGTCTCTGCTGTCTAGATCCGACCACCCGGTACTAGAAAATACGTTTCCCCAGTCAAATCTCCACCAACCCTTTCATAAAAATTATCCCCGTTTTATTCTCTTCGCCCTCTACCGCTTTCATGAAGAACTCAACAGCTGAATCGGAGGTTTACAATGCGGTCAACGCCAACTCTCAGGAAAAAGCACTTCTATCTTGAGATTTCGGGTTCTGTCAACCATCAGATTGGAAATTCGGCTAAGACCAGATCCAGGATATCCAATTTTTTCTCTCTAGCCATAGATCGAAGGATTTTGAGTTAGCTTTCCAACGGCGCTAGTCTCGTGTCGATCCGACGTCGGGGCCGATCATAGCATCAGTTTTTGTCGGGACGCGTAGGTCTAAAACAGAATTCAGATCCGTGGGTAGCAACTCCCACTCGCACCGATCGGAGCCTCCTCGCCTTCCGCGAGGTGAACCAGCGCGCCGCCTTCCGAGGGAGCGCCCCTCCGGAAGTCCCCATCACAACGGTGTCGCTCCGGGCCCACACGGCCCCACGGACCAGCACGTGGGTCCCATGTTCGTGAGTACGTGTGGCGCCGAAGCTACACAAATCGCTGCCCGTCAACCCGAACTCGCTGCTCCCGGGTCCCACTGTGTAGCCCCTTACCTCCCTGCGTGGAGTGGGCAGTAAATCATTGCTGTAATTTAATTAATTATTATTCCAGGAGTACGAGATCGGCCGGGATCGTCTTCCCCACGCTAGGCGCATGGAGGTATCGTGTTTGCTCAATTACTTAGCATTTGCTATTCTTGTATATGCTTTTATATGCCGCTGCTAGAGAGCATGTGTTAGGGCCATTAGCTCGATATATTTATTTCACCGCTGCTGCGAGAGAGAGTGAGGCCGTCCCATGACCCGATCCGGGCACGAATTTGTGAGTTGACCACCCTAGCTCACTGCCGGTTTCTCAACCGTGCACGTTCGTACGCTTCCCTCGATAAGGGACGATAGCGAGCTTGCTTGGAGTCCGAGGGTCGCATTTCTATTGGTCTCGAGTCCGTGATCTGTCCTGGGTAGTCATTTGCAAAACAAAATAAAAAAAGAGTCATTTAAGTCGAGTCTAAGTTTAAGTCGGTCTAAGGTTGCATCCGCATACCATTGTTCGGTATATAAAAAGGTGTTATCCGAACGTTAGGCTACGTCTATCGGGAGTGCCGCACACTTGCGCGAGTGATCTTTGGATCGATTAACTCCGCCACGTACCGAGTCTTGGTTTAAGTCTAGGGTCCTTAGTGTGCATTAGTTAGTGCATTCCAACCTTGCATAGTCGATCTAGTGTCTTGTCACCGTGTGCCTGCATGTCCACTACCCGCCACCCCCATGGCCATTCCCCAAGACCATGTGTCCGAGTGGTCATCCCTGGTGGCCCAATGCAATACCTTCATGGCCCGACCCTTGGGTTTCACCCATATCATTTCTAAAGCCACTCTACCCAATGGGTCCACAATGGAACTCCATCTCACTAATAGGGAGTCGGATAATTGGTTTTCTCTTGATATCGTGGAGTCCCTCTCCAAGACGTGCGAAATTATCCGCGATGGTGATTTTGCTTGTGTCGAGTTCCAAAGGATGATCGGCTCTGAATTTTACTGCGATGGTGCATGGTGCAATATTGGTACGCTCGCAGGACCATGCATTATATTAGGGCGACCATGGTTGGAAGAGAGGAGAGTGACCTTTGACCGGGATAGGAGGACCTGCACCTTATATCCACCTCACCTACCCGGTGAGTTCGTCTTCCACGACGACATTCAGCCGACCACCTTTGTGTCACCAACCACCCACCCCTATCAGTCCGCTCCGCCTACGGACTCATGCCCACTACCTCCCCCGGAGCCCAACCATGTGGCCCCTAGCCACTTCTCCGATCTGTGTCCTTCACATTCCCCTATCCTAGAGGACACACATACCGAGGATGTCCCACCCATGCTTATTCTAGTGGATTATGAGGCTGACCAAGAGTTGGTCGAGGAGTACCACGCTGATGTTTTTGGGCGAGAGAGTGAGCCAATAGAGGGACAGGGGCTATCAACCACCCCACTCCCCCCGGTCATCCCGGACCTGTCTATCTTGCCCACTTTGTCCTTGGTGGACCCCGCCATCCCATTTATACCCGTCTCTCCTATGGTAGTACAGCCACTAGTGACTACCGTACCATTATCGACACCCTATGTTGACACGGTATGGTTTGATTTCTGCCATGCGTACGAGAAACAGTCTCCGGACTTCATTATTATCGTGCTTTACACTAGACGTCCGGATTACATTCCCGTCACCCATCCCCTGATCCTCCCGCACTTTCATACCCGAGGACGAGTCTTCTCGAACCGGAGACGGTTGACGAAAGATGGAACTCATGGCATTATGTTGTGGGTTAGTCTCTCTTTACACGTAGTGTATGTAGACGGTGACCGTCATCCTTACCGAGTCTTCCTTCGTGTGTCTCTTGTGTTGTGTCTCTTTGTCGTCAGTCATAGTAGTACTAAGAGTGTTCAAGTTTGCCTAGGGTCATGTGTGTGAGTCTGTGTTTCATTGTTTGTTCAGCTTGTTAGGAGTCTGCATGCATCTTGTGCAAGCTTGTTGATGTCAGTCCCTTATGAGTGAGAGGCGAGTGGACTCGCTCGAGGAGTATGGGATCAGTTCCACATCTATGCCCAGGATCTAGTCACCTACAGGGACCCAGCGGTGATTCCTAGTGAGTCTTCGAGCGGCCTCCTCCCTTTGAGAGTGACCCCACCTGGAGTGTCCACCTCTAGCCTCGTTCCCACAGCAGCTTGTGCATATCGAGTATATACGGAATGAGCAGGTGACGACCACTTAGAGTGGAGTGTACCCGCGCTACTTGGCACGGTGACGGATCCGCCGGAGATACTCGAGCGGTCACCCCTTTACTCGACGGGGTCGAGTTCTTCCCACCCGGGGAGAATTAATGGGAATCAACACCGAGCATGTACATTTTATTTTTATATTTGTGTCCTTTTATTTATTTATTTATCCCCGGGAAAGTATATGTGCAATTGTAAGGCTTTATAAGTCAATGTGTCATTCCCTAGGATTCTTTGAGTTTATTTACAAAATGTCAATCGGTCCAGCAAGGGGGCCCCCAGTCCTTCCGCATTGGTCCACCTAAGTCATGTGGGGCTGGTCAACCATCTTAGGTGGCTTCTAGAAGGTTTGAATGTCAATTGGACACATGGGGGACAAAGGTTACAAAATGTCAACAATTCCAACCCTTGGTCAAGGGCCCCCCTTTAATCCTTTTTTTAATTGTGTTCCAAACCACATGGGATAAATAAATGTGGTCTCCCCCTTATGCCCCTCCCAATTCTAGATCTGAGGGCATTTTGAGTCATTTTCCATTTTATATAAATACTTGTATTTCCACATTTTAGACAATTAATGAGAAGAAAAAAATCAGATTGCTTAAAGCAAACCTGCGCCCCTCCCCTCCCTCTCTAGTTCCTTCCTCCTCCTTCAGCATTTCAGGGTGTAGAACCCTTCTATCTTAGCCCCTCTACCTCCGGATTCTATCTCTGCCGCCGCCGCCGTCGTTCGTTCTGCCATCGAGCCACCGCGAAGCAAGTTCGGAAGTTCTGTCCAAGGTTCAGTTTTACTGGACAGCCGGTTACTCCGAGATTTTTAGCTCCCAACTCCTACATCTTCTGGAGCTGATATTTTCAGGATGGATTCTAGAGGTCATCACCACATCCCAGAAAATTTAAAAAAATCCCAGCTTTCGTTTTATAGTTTTCCCTTTTCGTTCTTCTAATCCACCAGATCTGCCAGTTCCCTGTCCAGTTTCGCAGTAGCCCTGAGTTTCACCCTTTTGTTCCCCTTCTTGATTTTTTCTTGAATCCCCAATTTTACTGGAGGTTCTGTCCACCATCCCCGTCCTCCATAAATTTTCGTCGAATTTCTAAAGCCCTCTACCTATTTTTAGAAATCGTGTCTTTCTCCGAAATTCTGTTCTATCTCTGCTGTCTAGATCCGACCACCCGGTACTAGAAAATACGTTTCCCCAGTCAAATCTCCACCAACCCTTTCATAAAAATTATCTGATGTGGACATCACCTTCTATGCCCACATTCATAGCTCGTCTCCTCGCCCCGGTTGCATCCGGCATGGTTTAGTCATTTAATTTTGAGTCCTATGTAATTTTACTTGAGTCATTTGATGTAATTTACATTTTATTTGAGTCATGTCCCTAGGTCTTGCATTTATTTTCCTATGTTTGAGTGTCATTAGAATGTGTAATGTGCTAATTGGGCCCATTTCTTCGGGCTTGGCCCAATGAGCTCCCCTACCCCTTCGGTTATTTGTCAATGAGTCTTTTGTCAGGGTCTTATTGTAAAATGTGGGTTTCCTATATATAGGGCCCCATTTCCTTCATTTGGAGGTAATGAATCAATCAATGAAAAAAAATGCCATTTGAGAGTCCAAAGCTTAGTTTAGTGGAGTGATTCCAACATTCTTTGGGTGAGAAACCCTAGGGGAGAGATTCCCCACCCTTCCCTCTCTTAATCCCTCTTTTTTTACTCCACTTTCTCTCTCCTCAACACCCAATTTTGAATTTTCTTCTCTCTCCTCCCTTCCCAACCACCTCAACCCCCACCTACCATCATTAAAGCCCTCCACTTCCCCATGGCCTCCATTACTCCACCCCCTAGTCCCAAGAAGATCCCTCACCATTCCAACACCATCTTCCACATTCCAACACCACTTTCCCCATTCCAACACAATCAACCCCTTCCCCACACAACCCCACAACTTCCAAGGCCATTTCAAATTTGAAATCCACCCTTCCCTCCACTCACTTGTGCCCCCCCCTCACTTTCTCCTCTCACCCACCTTCCCAAATTCGTAGCTCCTCCTCCCACCACCTGTTAGACCCCCTTCCAGACCCCATTCTTACCTTCCCCCACCTTAGAACACCCCCTCCTAGACCCCCTCACAGCCCGGGCTTTCCCCACACTCATCCACCCCCATTTCCCCTCCCATATACCCCATTCCCCCCCATCATCTTCAACCTACAGCTCTCAACCGAAGATCTACAGAAGAGCAGTAACTTGCAGTGGCCACCACGACTTCCTCCGGACGAGTTTGAAGACCCAAGAGCCATCGTCGGAAGCGTCTACCAGTCTCCTTCGCAACAGAAGTGGTTTCATCTTCTTCCGATCTCCGAGCCGTCCAGGAGGTCCATTCTCCCACAACTGCGCAGTTCTGCCTCGGCTGAGGACCTGAGCCGGATTAGAAGCTCTGCCACGACGAACCCTGAAGGAATCAGTCCTCAAGCGCTTCTTCAAAGTTATTCATCGGCCTGTCTACTTTCAGAATCAAGAAGCGGAACTCCATTCGGCATCCCGTAGCAGAAGTTGTCAATTTTCTCCCTCTGCTGCATGGATCTGCTTCCCCACAGTCTACACCGACCAGTCATCCTTGTTCAGAGCCTCCAGGTCTTCTCCGACACCTTTTGGATTCCCCGTCAATTTTTCTGTGAAGAGGACTCATCCAAGGTTCCAACGACTCTGACGGTGCGTGATTCCGAGTTTGGGAGCAGTCGGAGTACCTTCTGCAACCTACTACTAGAAACCAGAAGCTGCCAGTCTGTGAGTCTGCCTCTCTGTTTGGACCTCCATCCTGCTCAGCGACGGCGTCAGAAGAAATCAACAAAAATTGGACGACTTCCCTGGCCTCCTACGAAGCTTCTCCAGGTGGTTTCGTCCCCAACAAAATTCATGAGCAACCACAGCAGTCATATCTTCAGTCAGCTGTCAGCACCCACAGAACGTGAGCAGAATCGGCATCCACCAACTTCGGTGTTCCTTTCTCATTTTCCCCTCCCCGCTTGGCCGGCTGAAGGCCCCTCCCTGTGTGGAGGTAGTTTTGGTTTGTAATTTCATTAACCCCCACCCCAAGGTCCCCCTCCTGCGAGAGGTGTAGTGGTGTAATTTGTTTGGGCAGGTCAAGCGACACCGCCGCGACGTGTGGGGATCCACTCGCCTCCCCGCTCGCCCTCGTCTCCGACCGGGACCGGTTTCTTCAAACCGGTAGAGTAAGTGCTCAAACCTTCACTCCACTTAGTGCTTGTCTTTCAATATTAGTTCTAATTCCGCTGGTTATGCGAGTGAGAGCCCGATCCTCAAGCCCCATAAACTTGAGTGATCACCGTGGGAATATTGCAACCGGTGCCTTTGGCACTTTGTCGGCCCCCTTGATTTGGGCATCCCCACCCTTTGGGAATCAAACATTGGTCTTGCTGGCCCTCTACCAGCAAGGGTCCAACCCCACTTCCTCCACTTGGCATTGCCAAGTCACCCCGGGCTTGGGTGAGCGTCGATAGAGCGGTGGCCCAATTCGGCCCATTTGAATGCGATTGTGCTTGCTTGCATTAGGTCCGAGGTTGTGTCACATCAAGTGGTATCAGAGCAAGTTCACAACTTGTCTCTCCACAAGTTGGTCCAAGGGCATGTTTATGCATTTAGAGTGCTCGGTTGCATCTCCCATGTCCATTAGAATGGCCACTTCATACCCGTCGTATCCATCCCCATCAACTTTCCCAAGAAGCCCAAATCCTCATGGAAGCTCCATTGCCAACAAAGTGGGTAGCAACACCTCTATCATAGAAGCCCTGCCTAATGTCCTTAATCGGCTTGAAGATATCATGTCTCGACTCGACCGACTTGAAGGAAATAGCCGTACACCAAGAGTGAATGAGAGTGACCTTTGGGGAGATCTAGAAACCATATTTTTAGAACACTTGAAAATCAAAACCCCCGCCTTTGATGGATCCAACAGCCCAAGCCTTTACCTAGATTGGGAGATTTCCCTAGACCAATTCTTTAAAAGTTGCCCCTTGAACGAAGAAAGGAGAATGAGGCTAGCCAAGGCACACCTCTCCAAACAAGCTAAAACTCATTGGTTAGTTGTGGAAGGTTTAAGAAGGATCCGCAGGGAGGCCCCCATTAGCACTTGGGATGAGATGAAGGTCGAGCTTAGGAAAACCTACACTCTCCAACCCTCTCCCTCCTACTCAAATCACAAAAGCCCAAGGAGCACTTCAACTCCTTCATCCCCACCCGGTCAATCCAAGACCCCAATCACCCATTCCCTACCACTTCCCATCTCTCCCACCCCAACCACTACATTTACACCCCACCTCCAAGTCCACACCACAACCATAGGTCCCCATACCCAATTGGGCCCCATGGCCAACTCTCCACCTAGGCCCATGGTAACCCTCACCACTACCTCTCCATCACCCCCAAAAATGGACACTCCTCCCAAAACCAATCAACCCAAACCCCTTCAACCCACCCATCTTCCTCTCTCTACCCCAATCCAACTCCCACCAAAGCCTCCACTACTACCCTTACCTATCCTAACCCAAGTTTCCCACTGCCTACCACCCCGGATACACCATGCCCCAATCATCACCACACCCTCAAAAGCCCCTCTCACCTCCTTGGAAGAAGAACCCATACCCGATCTAATAGTGGTGAACACCCCAAACCCACTCCCTACCTTGGAGGAAACCCATGACCAAGAAGAAGAAGAAGCATCACATGGTGACCTTCACGTTACACCACCCTCTCTAGTTAGGGCCAAACTCATCTTAGAGGAACCCCTTATTAGTTGGCTAAAGAAAAGCCCAATAAGAGAGATCACGGCCCACGATTGCCTTCCCATAAAGGAAAACCTTCCCATAGTGTACATCTCCTCCTATCACACCATAATCCAAACATCCTACCAAGTGGAAACCTTAGAGGACCTTCTCAAGGGCTTAGCTTGGCAATTAGAGATGACTAGCATGTTGACCCCTATGGTAGAACAGCCTAGGAGCCTTAGCCTCCTACACCAATGCATAGGGTCTATCACCTCGGTTTGCACCATTGGTTGCTACACTAGCGACCTCCTTCTATTCCTACCTACACCCGATGAGCCCAACCTTCTCCTCGATTTAGAGCTTCGTATCTCGGGTAGAAAGTTAAGCCCTCCACTCATGGCTGACCCACTTGCCAAGAACATTGGCCCAACTATCATGGAGAAGGATGACTTAGCACCTTTTGAGGATCTTGAGGACATGGAGTTCCTCCCCCTAGGTAACCCATTTTATGATCAATATGATTCATTCCAATGGGAGTCAAGAGACTCGTGTGACCCAAACACTTTATCCACCACCCACCTTTCCCTAAACCAACTCACAATGTTTGACCCAATTCACTCCATCTTAGACCCGGGTTACTCCTTGGGAGCCATGACCTTGGGCCACATATCCCTAGGTAATAAAGTTTTGCCCCACCCCATGATGACCACCTTCTTAGATCCATTCGATCCTTTCCAATGGGAGTTCAAGGGTTGTCCCACACCTATACACATGGAAGTCACCTTTGGGAAAAGCATGCATGTGTCTAGGCTTACCATACCCCTTGGCATGAACACTATATTGGGTCCATTCATTCATATCACCCACATGTCAAGTAAAAAGTATGAGTGGTCCATATTTGGATGTCATGGTCCACCTTCATGCATCATGGGTCTTAAGCATGTCAAAAGCATCTACGGATGTCCAGGTCCCCCTACATTCATCACCACTTTGCATGATAGGTTCACCTACGGGTGCCCCGGCCCAACTAGGCCCACCAAAGTCTACGTGACAACATTGCATGATAAGTCCACATATGGTTGCCCCGGCCCTCCAAAATCCATCAAAGTCTTCTTGACATCAAAGCATGATTGGTCTACTTTTGGTTGCCCAGGTCCACCCATCACCCCTAGAATGTCAACATTCACAAAATTGCATGAAAGCCTTTGCAAGCACATAAGCAAAAAGAATGAGGCTTATAAGAGGCGGGCCGACTCTCATCGGCGTCACCAAGAATTCCATGAGGGTGACTTTGTGATGGTAAGGACGGAGAGGCTCTCCCCGGGAGCCAACTCTAAACTGAGGCCACGTGGGGCTGGTCCCTTCCAGGTCTTGAGGCGCATAGGTGCAATTGCCTACGAGTTAGATCTCCCTGAGGAGTATGGAATAAGTCCCACATTCATTGTTGCCGACTTAGTGCCATATAAGGGACCCACGGTGGTACCTAGTGAGGAGATTGAGCCTACTTCTTCCCTTGAGAGAGCACCCACCCATGATGATAAACCACCAGCCAAGAGAGTCCAGCGTGAACAAATTGAACAAATATTGGATGAACAAGTCATTACCACTCGGAGCAAGGTATATGAGCGCTATCTCGGCAGGTGGATGGATTGGTCTCGTTCGGAAGACTTGAAGGCAGTACCACTTCTACACCTTCCAAGGAGGGAAGGATACTTACTCGACGGAGTCGAGTTCTCCGCACCCCGGGAGTATGATGTGGACATCACCTTCCATGCCCACATTCATAGCTCGTCTCCTCGCCCCGATTGCATCCGGCATGGTTTAGTCATTTAATTTTGAGTCCTATGTAATTTTACTTGAGTCATTTGATGTAATTTGCATTTTATTTGAGTCATGTCCCTAGGTCTTGCATTTATTTTCCTATGTTTGAGTGTCATTAGAATGTGTAATGTGCTAATTGGGCCCATTTCTTCGGGCTTGGCCCAATGAGCTCCCCTACCCCTTCGGTTATTTGTCAATGAGTCTTTTGTCAGGGTCTTATTGTAAAATGTGGGTTTCCTATATATAGGGCCCCATTTCCTTCATTTGGAGGTAATGAATCAATCAATGAAAAAAATGCCATTTGAGAGTCCAAAGCTTAGTTTAGTGGAGTGATTCCAACATTCTTTGGGTGAGAAACCCTAGGGGAGAGATTCCCCACCCTTCCCTCTCTTAATCCCTCTTTTTTTACTCCACTTTCTCTCTCCTCAACACCCAATTTTGAATTTTCTTCTCTCTCCTCCCTTCCCAACCACCTCAACCCCCACCTACCATCATTAAAGCCCTCCACTTCCCCATGGCCTCCATTACTCCACCCCCTAGTCCCAAGAAGATCCCTCACCATTCCAACACCATCTTCCACATTCCAACACCACTTTCCCCATTCCAACACAATCAACCCCTTCCCCACACAACCCCACAACTTCCAAGGCCATTTCAAATTTGAAATCCACCCTTCCCTCCACTCACTTGTGCCCCCCCCTCACTTTCTCCTCTCACCCACCTTCCCAAATTCGTAGCTCCTCCTCCCACCACCTGTTAGACCCCCTTCCAGACCCCATTCTTACCTTCCCCCACCTTAGAACACCCCCTCCTAGACCCCCTCACAGCCCGGGCTTTCCCCACACTCATCCACCCCCATTTCCCCTCCCATATACCCCATTCCCCCCCATCATCTTCAACCTACAGCTCTCAACCAAAGATCTACAGAAGAGCAGTAACTTGCAGCGGCCACCACGACTTCCTCCGGACGAGTTTGAAGACCCAAGAGCCATCGTCGGAAGCGTCTACCAGTCTCCTTCGCAACAGAAGTGGTTTCATCTTCTTCCGATCTCCGAGCCGTCCAGGAGGTCCATTCTCCCACAACTGCGCAGTTCTACCTCGGCTGAGGACCTGAGCCGGATTAGAAGCTCTGCCACGACGAACCCTGAAGGAATCAGTCCTCAAGTGCTTCTTCAAAGTTATTCATCGGCCTGTCTACTTTCAGAATCAAGAAGCGGAACTCCATTCGGCATCCCGTAGCAGAAGTTGTCAATTTTCTCCCTCTGCTGCATGGATCTGCTTCCCCACAGTCTACACCGACCAGTCATCCTTGTTCAGAGCCTCCAGGTCTTCTCCGACACCTTTTGGATTCCCCGTCAGTTTTACTGTGAAGAGGACTCATCCACGGTTCCAACGACTCCGATGGTGCGTGATTCCGAGTTCGGGAGCAGTCGGGGTACCTTCTGCAACCTACTACTAGAAACCAGAAGCTGCCAGTCCGTGAGTCTGCCTCTCTGTTTGGACCTCCATCCTGCTCAGCGACGGCGTCAGAAGAAATCAACAAAAATTGGACGACTTCCCTGGCCTCCTACGAAGCTTCTCCAGGTGGTTTCGTCCCCAACAAAATTCATGAGCAACCACAGCAGTCATATCTTCAGTCAGCTGTCAGCACCCACAGAACGTGAGCAGAATCAGCATCCACCAACTTCGGTGTTCCTTTCTCATTTTCCCCTCCCCGCTTGGCCGGCTGAAGGCCCCTCCCTGTGTGGAGGTAGTTTTGGTTTGTAATTTCATTAACCCCCACCCCAAGGTCCCCCTCCTGCGAGAGGTGTAGTGGTGTAATTTGTTTGGGCAGGTCAAGCGACAACGCCGCGGCGTGTGGGGATCCACTCGCCTCCCCGCTCGCCCTCGTCTCCGACCGGGACCGGTTTCTTCAAACCGGTAGAGTAAGTGCTCAAACCTTCACTCCACTTAGTGCTTGTCTTTCAATATTAGTTCTAATTCCGCTGGTTATGCGAGTGAGAGCCCGATCCTCAAGCCCCATAAACTTGAGTGATCACCGTGGGAATATTGCAACCGGTGCCTTTGGCACTTTGTCGGCCCCCTTGATTTGGGCATCCCCACCCTTTGGGAATCAAACATTGGTCTTGCTGGCCCTCTACCAGCAAGGGTCCAACCCCACTTCCTCCACTTGGCATTGCCAAGTCACCCCGGGCTTGGGTGAGCGTCGATAGAGCGGTGGCCCAATTCGGCCCATTTGAATGCGATTGTGTTTGCTTGCATTAGGTCGAGGTTGTGTCACATCATTATCCCCATTTTTTTCTCTTCGCCCTCTACCACGTTCATGAAGAGGTCAACAGCTGAATCGGTGGTTTACAATGCAGTCAACGCCAACTCTCAGGCAAAAGCACTTCTGTCTTGAGATTTTGGGTTTTGTCAACCAACAGATTAGAAATTCGGCTAAGACCAGATCCGGGATAGCCAATTTTTTCTCTCTAGCCATAGATCAAAGGATTTTGAGTTAGCTTTCCAACGGCGCCCGTCTCGCGTCGATCCGACGTCGGGGCCGATCGCAGCATCAGTTTTCATCGGGACGCATAGGTGTGAAATAGAATTCAGATCCGTGGGCAGCAACTCCCACTCGCACCGATCGGAGCCTCCTCGCCTTCCGCGAGGCGAACCAGTGCGCCGCCTTCCAAGGGAGCGCCACTCCGGACGTCCCTGTAACAGCGGTGCCGCTCCGGGCCCACACGGCCCCACGGACCAGCACGTGAGTCCCACGTTCGTGAGTACGCGTGTCGCCGAAGCTACACAAATCGCTGCCCGTCAACCCGAACTCGCTGCTCCCGGGTCCCACTGTGTAGCCCCTTACCTCCCTGCGTGGAGTGGGCAGTAAATCATTACTGTAATTTAATTAATTATTGTTCCGGGAGTACGAGATCGGCCGGGATCGTCTTCCCCACGCCAGGCGCGTGGAGGTATTGTGTTCGCTCCATTACTCAGCATTTGCTATTCTTGTATATGCCTTTATATGCCGCTGCTAGAGAGCATGTGTTAGGGCCATTAGCTCAATATATTTATTTCACCGTTGCTGCGAGAGAGGGCGAGACCGTCCTGTGACCCGATCCGGGCACGAATTTGTGAGTTGACCACCCGAGCTCACTGCCGGTTTCTCAACCATGCACGTTCGTACGCTTCCCTCGATAAGGGACGATCGCGAGCTTCCTTAGAGTCCGAGGGTCACATTTCCATTGGTCTCGAGCCCGTGGTCCATCCCGCATCACACTGTAAGTGTCGAGCCGAAGAATTTGAGGAGATAAGCTTCATCCGTAGCTAGATCCCCCATAACATTCACATAGTAGGCAATGTGCTCCCTGGGAGACCCTTGCCCGTTAAATTTCTCAAACTTCGACGGCTTGGTGATACCGGCCGGTAGCCTCCTGGCAGCATAGTGCGTCGGGTAAGGTACCCGGTATACATCGAATGGCGTGTGATCACCATCGCTCCTCTCTGCCAACTTCATATCTATCATTTGTTCGAGCATCAGTCTGCTCACTGTTCTCAGGTCGACCGGACTTGGGTAGAAGTGGGCCAGTTGCGCCAGCGGCGTTGTTAATACTGTCGCCTGAGGTGCAATAGTAGACCCATGGAATGGCAAGTTCAGTGGCGGGGTTGGTGTGGCATGCTGTGGCTGATGCAGGGGTATGCCCCCAGTATAGCTGGGGATCGGTGGAAACACCGTCGCCTGTAGAGAAGCTTCCAGGCCTGACCGTTGCCCCCAGGTGTCTCCGGCAATACTTCGATCTATCCGGATGTCGAGGGGTGAGCAGCTCTCTCGGTCAATTGTTTTCTTAGCAACTCGATCTCCCGCTGATATTGCTGCATCATGTGACATACAGCGGGGTCATTCATGGAAAGGCTAGGGGTGCCCCCCTTTATTTGGCCGGTGCCTCTTCGGATGACGTGGATGGTCCTCCTGAGGTGCTTTCTGTAATAACATTGGCGGCCAAGGCCATTGAAGGTTCCCCATAGTCAGCTTCTCCAGTGTGGACTTGTGTCCTCTCAGTTGCTGCTTTCCCTCTTCTGGTAAGAGGTCCTGGCCTTGTGGCGAGTCTGGCCATTTCTTCAGGCTCGATCGGTAAGGCCCCATACCGGCCAAATACTCCGACCATGTTGCAAGTGTAGACTCTTAGGTCTCTGCCTCTTCTTGCCGCTCTTCTTGACGGCCTACCCGGGAAGACTAGTCTGTGAAAGACTGATCTCCGTGGCTCCACTTCTTCCCTCAATGGGGACTGATAACGCTCCTTGGCGCAGTTTCTAGACTCGACGCTGGGCATCAGTCGGGCCTCTTCTTCTTCAAAGGCGGAGGCTACTGCCCCCAGTAATCTCTGGCGACCTAGGGGAGTGCTCCCTGGTCCCCGCAAGTAGTTCTTCATGGCTTGCTCCACTCCTTCCCCATCTTGATCAGGAGGAGAAGCCGATGATGTTGCCCTATTGACAATAACGGGCATGTGGGTTATTGGCTCCGCCCGGGCAGCCTGATAGCGACGTCGGTAGTGTCGACGACGGATGTTCTCCGGTGGGGCCGGTGTGGCCAGTGCCGGCTGGTAGACGGGGGCTGATGTCTTGACTCGATCTCCTTGTTGTGCCCTTGCTGGACAGAAGGTACTGGGCCCTGCCTGAGCCGGTGAGGTGAACCGGGCTGCCTTGGGAACCCACACTTGCTTAGCTTTGGTTGGCCTAGAGGCCGAGAGATGCTGCAGTGCTGGGACCAGAGTTGCGGGCGTCATCTTGCCCTTTATCTTTTCTAGTGGCTGAAAAGAGTTGCGCACTGGTACTGTGGGTACAATGCGCTCCGGGATCATCTCGGAACGTTGTCTGGTCAGATGCACTCGGACAGTCCCGATGACAGCAGACTTGCCGGTGCTAGAGAATCGGCCTCGGGGTGATGTCGTGGCGTGGCTCCTCCGGAGCCTCCTTTGGCGAGAGGCCGACCCCTGGCGAGATGGGCCGGCAGTTTGGTGCACATGGTGCACGTTGCAGCTCAACGTCTTGGTCGAGACGGTCTTAAAAGTTTCGACCCCTGATCGGTCGGTAGCAGCTTTGGTGGCCCCCTGGATGGGAGCGTTGCTTTCAATCCTGTCAGACGCCTCCACGTCCAGCAGGTTCGTGAAGGCCACCCCGAGGAAGTTGGGGAAGCCTACCGCGGGAGGGAAGCTCCCGAAGCTAAGGGGGACGGCCAAGTAGTCGTTCCGAACATGACTTTTAACGGCCTGTTGGCCGAAAGTGAGCGCCATTTTGGTGTCCGAAATGTAGCCTGCATTTGCAAAACCAAAGAATTAGTATTACAAGAAAGAGGCCGTGGAGCCCTTAGTCCCGAAAAAAAGATGAAAGGTGATCCCAGTCCCACCGGGCATGCCAGACTTGTGGAGGCACTTATTTTATCTAAATAGTTATTTTATTTATTTATTGATTTATTAAGTGCGTGGGCGTGTCAGTCACAGAGTGATAATTTATTCGGGCTTCATGGAAGCACATGGTGCGCTCGATCTGACTCAGTCAGACGATTGTGTGGTTAGGGTCGGGACCAAGACCCGCCGTGCCATAAAGGTCACTAGAGGGGGGGGGTCTTGTGCGGCCTGAGAAGGGCCTTCTCCCCCCACCACTAGGCGAAATTGGTGCTCCAGTCTTTTCACCTCCGCCTCCCCCAGCTCGCTGCAGTTCGGAACCGGCAGTATCACTATCGCCCTCGCCTCAGGCTCACCCTCGAACTCTTTGACCTCCGGACGCTAGTCCGCCATGAAATCTGAAGAGGATCTTGAAGAGGAAGGCTCCTGAGACTCTGAAGACTCTGGAGGAAGGGGAAGCTGTTGTACTGCCTCCGTGTTTATCTCCGCCAACTCCGCAAATGCTACTGCGAGTCTCTGCTCTTCCGCCGTATCCCCACGGCGCATCAGAGAGCCCGAAAGCAAGTACGAAGGATGGCAAAACCCTAAAACGGAGGGAGTATGGAACGACAGCAAGAGCACATCGCTTATATCCCCACACAGGAGGCGACGCGTCGTTCCGACCTCGAGAAAGGGGGTCCCTTCATTTCAAATCTGTCAGGATTATCATTATTACGGGCCCAGGTGACCATGACACGTGGCTTCCTAACACTGCCAGATTTCCGCCCACCCGAGCCACGCTGGTCTAAACCCCTAACGACTACTCTCCGAGCCTACCAAGGCTCGGGAGTAGGAGGGGGACAAGTGGAGAGGGGGATTTATGTTGCCCATTTAAGAGCAGGCCGGACTAGGTCCAGCAAGAGCAAGCCGGTTGCGCCTCAGCATGCACTGAGAACTTCTTCGCACTTAGCATGGCGTAAAGCCAGAGTCACTAGATCGGAAAGGGTCGAGGGAGGGTGGAGGACAAGTTCGCGATAGAGGTTCTCGTCTCGGGTGCCTCCGATCAGCGCGGTTATGGTTGAGGCTACATCCAGGCGGGGGATTCTCAGGGCTTCTGACTTGAATCGGTTGATATAAGCCTGGAGTTTCTCCCCCTGTGCCTATTTTAGAGCCGATAGCCCCGCTACCGACCTTGGGGGACCGCTGCCTGCGAAACTCTCCTTCAACATTTGCCCAAATTGTTTGAAGTCTCGGATGGATCCAGGGGCGAGGGGCCGGAACCATGCTAGGGCCCCCGAAGGAGCAGAGCTGCAATATACCTTGAAGTTCAACTTCGAGGCATCCAACAATACCTCCGAGTACGAAGCCCTTATCTCGGGAGCCCGCATGGCCCGGCGGTTGGGGGCTGAGCGAGTCATAATTCACACTGACTCCCAACTACTCGCTAGCCAGGTCAATGGCAATTACGAAGCTCGGGAAGAACCGATGGTCAAATACCTCCAGCTGGTCAAAATCGTGGCACAACAGTTCGAGGAAAACTCCCGAGTGGACGCCCTCTCTCGGATGGCCTCCTCTCTTGACCCCGAGGGTACCCGATCGGTCCTTCTCGAAGAGCTTGAGCGACCGAGCATCGATTCGGAGCTCATGACCGTTGACTCGGCCCCTCCAAGCGACTGGCGGGCCCCTACCTGTGGTGGCTCCAAGAGTCTCAGGAGCTTCCCGACCCCCGGAACCCCGGAGATTGAAATACCAAGCTCAGCGCTTCGTCATTCTGGACGACACTTTGTACCGCAGATCCTTCTCCGGTCCCCTCCTGAAGTGCATCAGTACTGACGCAGCCGACTGAGTGATTCAAGAGGTTCACGAAGGCCTGTGCGGAGCGCATCTAGGAGGAAGGTCTCTCGCCAGGATCTTGCTTCGGCAGGGTTACTGGTGGCCCACTCTGTAGCGCGAGTGCTCGACCTACGTACAACAGTGTGACCGATGTCAGCGATTTGACCACTTGGTCCATCAGCCGGCAACGGAGCTCGTCACCCTGGCCGAGCCTTATCCTTTCGCTCGTTGGGGGATCGACATCCTTGGGCCATTCCCTACCGCTCAGGCCCAGAAGAAGTTCATCATCGTCACCATCGACTACTTCACCAAATGGATCGAGGCCGAAGCTACAGCTAGGATCACCGAGACAGTCGTGTGGAGTTTCGTCTGGAAGTCGATCATCTGTTGCTACGGCATCCCCCGGGTGATAGTGAGCGATAATGGTCGGTAATTTAATTCTCGTTATTTCCGAGACAGATGTACCGACCTTAATATTCGCAATCACTTCACAAGCCCAATAAGTTCACTCGGATTCAAACACTTACTAGGTGGCCATTAGGCTCGGAAGGCCGAGCGTCGGTCCGGTCGGAGGAAGACCCACGCCCGATCTATTTCCCTCACCGGGATAAGGGCTAGCGCCCCGCGCCCACTCCGACCGACTCTCACCCGAGCTATGCCTATCGCCCGGGATAGGGCTGGCACTCTTCAAGCTTGGGTCGACCGACGGATTGCTTATCCACGCTGCCATTGAGAGCCTTTTCTGAGCAGGAGTTACGAGGATAAGGGAACCCACGAATCCTCAAGGCTATAAAGAGCCCACGATGAGGACGTAAAGAGCCCACGTCGAGGACGTAACCCCCGCCTGAAACTCCTCAGCTTACGGGACTCATAAGACTGGCACACTATTTAAACTGGGGACTCCCTCCAGCGAAAGGTAAGGCCAACACACGCCTACACTCCCTGAGTAGGAACAACTTCACCACCTTGGTGGAGAGGGATCTCGTGCATCTCCTTCTTCCTCCCTTCATAGCTTCCACCACTGCTCTGCTGACTTAGGCATCAGAGGGTTTTCCCGAGGGAATCATCCCCTGGGCCCCCGCTGGTCCGTTTCCCTTCCTTGCAGTTCACTGTTCGGTGATCATCTTCTCCAGCTCAGGATCAGCGCGAGATCACCCCTCTTCATCTAGCGTCGTCTGTGGGAAACGATCAAAGAGCCAGCATGGTGCGAAGAAGTACATGGAGGAGATCCACCGGCGATAGGGGGAAGGCCATGGTGGTGGGGGGAGAAGGCCCTTCTCAGGCCGCACAAGACCCCCCCTCCAACCCCAGCACCCCAGCCGACGAACCGCCTCCGCCCGCGGCGGTAGAGCAACCATCCAACGGGGGCGCTGACACTCTCCAAGTCCTCAACGCAAAACTGGACGTCCTCGTGGAACTCATGAGGACCCAGGCGGCCAGGGATGGAAGGTCACGCGCCCCTCCGAAAAGCCCTCCCCGCGGAGACGCGTCCCAACACACTGCCGGAGGTCGCTTCACCCTCCGAGGTTGGCAACTTATTCGCAACAGGTCAGGAGGACCTTCACAAGCCCATCCTCCGGAGCAAGAGGCCTCCTCCACTCCGAAAAGGAGAAAACCTGGGGCACGCTGTCCGCACCCAAAGACCGAAGTCCCCAGGGAAAGCCAAGACAGCCCCCTTGCCCCATGGCACAGCGACAGCCGGAGTTATCCCTCCGACTGCGAGAGTTCGAGAGGCGCTTCGCAGAGCAGGAGCGTGCCTTACGCACCTTGCAAAAGACCTCCCCAGTAGAGGACGAGGAGAAATCCCCGTTCTCCAACTATATCTTGAAGGCAGAGGTATCTCCCAGAATCTCCATTCCGACCTTCAAGCCATACAACGGCTAGGGTGACCCGGCCGACCACTTCGATAGCTTCGACGCCATCAAATGCCGAGCCTTCGTGACCACCCTGGTCCAAGGCACCCAAGCATGGTTCCGGGCCCTCTCCCCCAGATCCATCCGAGACTTCAAGCAATTTGGGCGAATGTTCAAGGAGAGTTTCACCGGCAGCGGCCCCCCAAGGTTGGTAGTGGGGCTATTGGCTCTAAAACAGGCGCAGGGGGAGAAACTCTGGGTTTTTATCAACCGATTCAAGTTGGAAGCTGATGCAGGACGAGACCACGGACACGACTCGAATGAGGAATGCAGTCCTCGGACTCTAGGTGAGCTCATGATTGTCCCTTAACGAGGGAAGCGTCGGACGTGCACGGTTGAGAAACAGGCAAGAGCTAGGGTGGTCAATTCTCTTTTGTGCCCGGATCGGGTCACGGGACGGCTTCGCTCTCTCTCGCAGCAGCGGTGATATGAAAATATATAGCAAGCTAGGTCCTAAAACATGCTCTCTAGCAGCGGCATATAAAGCATATATGGAAATAAGCGAAATGCCAAGCAAGGAGCGAATACGATACCTCCACGCTCCCGGCGTGGGGACGACGGACCCGGCCGAAACTCGTACTCCCGGAACAATAATACACAATATTACAGCAATACAAGTCGCTGCCCACTTCACGCAGGGAGGTAAAGGGCGACACAATGGGGTCCGGGAGGACCGATTTCGGGTTGACGGGCGGCTTCTCGCGTAGCTTCGACCGCACACGTACTCGCGCCTGTGGGGCCCACGTGCTGTCTGGAGGGGCCGTGTGGGACCCGGTGGCACCGCTGTAGTGGTGGATGCCTGGATGAGCGCTCCCTAGAGTGGAGGCGCGCTGGTTCGCCGGCCGGAGGCCGGGCGGCTCCGATCGGCACCGGTCGGAATCACCGGCCACGGATCTGCCGGTTCTATTTTCCGGCGCGCGCTCCGGCGAGAACGGACGCTGCGATCAGCCCCGATGTCGGACCGACACGAAACTGGCGCCGTTGGAAAGCTAACTCAAAATACTTCAACCTAGGCCTGGAGATCGGACCTGGATCTGCACGAATCTGGACTTATTGAAGTTTTCAAGTTCCTGTTGTACAGTACCCGAAATCTCAGATCTGCAGGTGAGTTGTCTGAGAACTGCCGTTGACCGTCTAGTAGACTTCCGACTTAGCTCCGGGGCTCTTCATCAATGTTGTAGGAAATTGAACCATGAAAATGGGCATATTTTTGGATCTGGATTTGGTGGAGGCTACGAATTGATATGATTTGTTTACTGGAAGGTGGTCGGATCTGGAATCTGGCTGAATGTACTGTAGCTGAAGAAGAACACGATTTTTGAAAAATAGTTGAAGGGCTGATCAAAATTCAAGAAAATTCGTGGAAGGAGGGGTTGATGGACAGAACTCCCAGTAAAATTGGGAGCTCTAACAAAAATCAAAAGATGGTCGGAGAGGGAAAACTCAGGGGTGCTATCACACAGATCTGAAACTGGACAGAACTGGGAGACAGAAATACACGAAATTTGAAAAATAGTAAATGATGGAATTTGGATGGGATTTTTTTTGTGGAGGTGGGGATTGAAGATAGGAACACACCATAAAATGTTCAGATCAAGAAGATGCCGGGGTGGATAGAAGGAATTCCGGGAAGAAGCTTCTGCCTAGGGTGGACAGAACACCGAAATCGTCTTCGCGGCGGCTCGAAGGCGGCACGAACGGCGGCGGCGGCACCGGAGATGAGTTCAGAGATTGAGAGGGAGGAGATAGAAGATATCCACTCTAGAATTAGGGGGTTAGAGGAGATGAACACTAGGGAGAGAGGAAGGGGGCGCAAGAAGCCTTCTTGGCTTACACAAATTTTCTCTTCATTTCATTGATTTCTAAATGAAAATACAACCTTTTATATGATTCACATCAAATCAAATGTAGACCCTTGGATCTAGGGATGGGGAATGGAGGGCTGGGATGAAATGTGAACAACACACCTAATACATTTTTTTAATCTAACTTGACCATTTCTATTTAAACTCTACCTAAATCACACCTACCAAGCCTAATAAGGCCAAAGAACCAGGCGCCCCCCTTCATGGGCCAAAGGCCAATCATGGGCCAAGAGCCTTCCACAAGCCCATGCTAGTCATGGACCATTCCCACTTAGATGGCCCATGAGGGAGTGTAACCCAATTTGGGCCTTAAGTGACTTAAGGACCCATTTGAAACCTAATGACCCAATATGAAGTAACACCCTTAAGTGGACCTAATACATGATACCTAGTAATGGACTTTTCCTATAAATGTGGCCCAATGGCTTAATTAAAGCCTTACAAAGAGAGCCCAAATGAAAGAAATCAAAAATTACACACTTTCAAGCCAATACAACCCATAATACACACCTATAGAAGTCAATACACACTAATACACATCTCACAAGCCCTTGATGTCCTCATCAGAAGCCCTGAGAATCCCCCGCCTGGATGTAGCCTCAGCCATAACCACGCTGACCAGAGGCACCCGAGACGAGAACCTCCGCCGCGAACTTGTCCTCCACCCTCCCTCGACCCTTGCCGAGCTAGTGACTCTGGCTTTACGTCATGCTGAGTGCAAAGAAGTTCTCAGCGCATGCCGAGGCTCAACCGGCTCGGGTCGGGAGGGGGACAAGAAGTGAGCACCCGAGTCAAGCTCCGGCCAAGGAAAAAGGCGGAATCGAGACGTGGAGCACAAAGAACCGTCCCAGAAGTACGAGCGGTACACTCCCTTAATCGCTCCGGTGTACGAGATCTATGAAGACATCAAAGGCTCGGGCCTCCTCAGCCAACCAGAGCCAATGAGGTCAAAGAGCCGCAATCGCAGTAAGCACTGCCTGTTTCACAGCGATCACGGGCATCATACCGGCGATTGCCACCAGCTCCAGGATGAGATCGAGCGCCTCGTCCGCCAGAGACACCTCTCCCAGTTCGTGGCCGGGCATAAGGAAGACCGAGGCGCCCCGGAGGACATCGACAACGCCCCTCACAGGGTCTACATCAATGTCATCGCTGGAGGAGTTGCATCAGGAGGAGACAGTGGCCGAGGAAGGAAGCGTCATGCTGAGCGGGTGAGCCGAGCCATCGAGCCTCCCAAGGCCCCGCCAAGTGAGCCCCAGGTCATAGTCTTCTCCGACCAAGACCTGGAAGGGATGACCACCCCGCATGACGATGCCCTAGTTATATCGGCTACGATAAACCATTGTAACGTAGGTAGGATTCTAGTTGACAATGGAAGCGCCCCTGCTGTATTGTCTTATGAGTGTTTTCTTAAGTGGGGGAGAATCCGGTCAGAGGAAGACCCACGCCCGATCTATTTCCCTCGCCGGGATAACGGCTAGCGCCCCGCGCCCACTCCGACCGACTCTCACCCAAGCTATGCCTATAGCTCGGGATAGGGCTGGCACTCTTCAAGCTTGGGTCGACCGACGGATTGCTTATCCACGCTGCTGTTGAGAGCCCTTTCTGAGCAGGAGTTACGAGGATAAGGGAACCCACGAATCCTCAAGGCTATAAAGAGCCCACGATGAGGATGTAAAGAGCCCACGTCGAGGACGTAACCCCTCCTGAAACTCCTCCGCTTACGAGACTCATAAGGCTGGCACACTATTTAAACCGGGGACTCCCTCCAGCGAAAGGTAAGGCCAACACACGCCTACACTCCCTGAGCAGGAACCACTTCACCACCTTGGTGGAGAGGGATCTCGTGCATCTCCATCTTCCTCCCTTCATAGCTTCCACCACTGCTCTGCTGACTTAGGCATCGGAGGGTTTTCCCCAGGGAATCATCCCCTGGGCCCCCCCTGATCCGTTTCCCTTCCTTGCAGTTCACTGTTCGGTGATCATCTTCTCCAGCTCAGGATCAGCGCGAGATCGCCCCTCTTCAGTCACAGCGTCATTTACATCCCCTCGGAGAGGAGAACACCCTTGATTAATTACCAGAAATGAGGGCCCCACGGCCGAAGGAATTAATAGTTAATGCAGGAGGAGAGGAGCAGTCTATACTAAAAACCCACATCGGGGGTATGAACACTCAGATTATGTCGGTCACTGGTGGACCATTCTATGTTTGGACAAAAGTCCGTACAGAAAACAAGACAGTAACGGGAACAAATCCGTGCAAATGTCTGCCAGGAGATGGCAATTTTGATACAAAGATGGGATCAGATCCCGATCGGAAGAGGGGACTTCGTTGAGATATTGGCCCAGAATAAGGTCGAGCAATAACCATGACGGGGAGGTAACTCTCGAAGGTAAGGCCCGGCCTGCAAGGGCATCATTAATATTCCCGAATCCGGAGTCCGAGGGAGACGAAGGCTGCATTATTTTATTCATGGTTATTGTTATTATTTATTATCGTCATCTATTTCCAATTATTATTATTTCTTTGTTGATCCCCCCTTTTTGTTACCCGTGGACCAATGGAGGCCTTCCTTTATTTCTCATTATATATTTTTATTATCCCACCCTTTTGTTCTATATTTTTTATTATTATTCTTTTATCAAAGTCCCTTTTTTTATCATTATCATCATATAAATTTTCCTTTTTTATTATTATACCCTCTTTTCTTTGGTGTGGTACTTTGAGTACAGAGTGTGCCGGGATAGGGGGGTGGGAAGGTGTACCACTGGCCAGGCCATGGGTGTGTCGGGTGGAGGTTAGGTGGTGTGCCGCTGGCCAAGATGGCTGCGGAGTGAAAAGTGTACCGCTGGGGGGTGCACCGGGCTAGGAGAGGTGGACGGTGTACCGCTGAAAGGGGAAGGAGTGTACCGGACTGAGAGGGGCTGGAGTGTGCCGGGCTGGCAGAGGGTAGAGTGCGCCGGGCAAAGGGGACCGAAGGTGTACCACTGAAAAGTGTGCCAAGTGGAGGGTGCAAAAGGGGTGCACCGGGTCTGAGCATGTTTGGGGCAAGGTCGGTGCAATTTTAGAACAAAGGCCAAGTGAAGTCTGTGCACATTGAAAACAAGGTCAGTGCACATCTAGCTCAAGCATGAAGGCAGGTCGAGGCACCCAAGCCCAAGGTCCGAGCAGCTCTGGCCAGGTCTGAGCAGGTCGGAGGGACAGTCCACACAATTGGGAGTTGAAGTCGAAGTTGGTTTGGTTTGAGGTCCAAGCAGACTTGGGGCATGGTCTATGATAGTGTAGCTAGGTCTGTGCACATATGGGATACGGTCAATGCAGGTTTTTGGTAAGGTCTGTGCACAGTGAACAAGGTCTGTGCATGTTTGGTAGGGTCTAAGCACACTGGGATTCAAGGTCTGTGCACATGTGCCCCAGGCTAAGCTGAGGTCGGTGCAGTGTCAGGCTGAGTTGGTGCAGGTTTGCCTGGACTGTGGAGAGGTCGATGCAGGTTTACCCTAGGGTCAGTGCACGGTCAGAGCACATGGGGGTATGGGTCTGAGCATAGGCAGGTCAGATTGGGATGCAAGCCAATGCAGCTGAAGTGTGCCGGTGGGAGGCTGGATTGAGGATGTAAGGGGCTTGAAGTGTGCCGGATGAGGCCAAATGGGAGTGTAGACACGCCAAAATTGACGTCATTTTGAGTATATTTCATATCGCTCTGCGATGCCCCATTTGACCCTCAAATCAGCTTATTTGAGTGGTTTTCCCACTTTTCTTGAATTTCTCCTATTTTTCCCCATTTTATCTCATTTTCCTATTTTTTTCGGATTTCTTGGGCATTTATCTCTATTTTCTGAATTCACGCCCTCATCAGGGGCGTGTTTTTTTTGAAACACGCCCTGGTCTAGGGCGTTTCTTTCCCATTTTATCTATTTCTCCCCATTCTATCTATTTTATGAATTTTACGAATTCACGACCTGGGTAAGGGTGTGTTTTTATTAAAACACGACTTGTACTAGGGCGTTTCTTAAGAAAGGACGACCACACTTGAGGGCGTCAATTCTTTTGGTTTGACCGACTTCCCCATTTGAGCTCTTGAAATTAACGCCCTTCCCAGGGGCGTGTTTTTGAAACGCGGCTTTGATTGAGGCGTGTTTTTCATGTTTCAAATATGGGGAGTTTTCATTTCTAAAAATTTGGTCTTGAGAAACGCCCTTGTGCAGGGCGTGTTTTTGAGAAACGCCCTAGGGTAGGTCGTCAATTCTTAAATTAACGCCCTGACCTAAGGCGTGTTTCACCTTCTGGCTTCGCAGCCCTTTCCCCAGAGAGTCCTTGCCTCGTTAGACTCCTCCTCTATTTGGGCTCTTGCTGTTCTTATCCATTCCTCCTTTAATCTCTTCCCTCCTTATCACCTTTTCCTAACCTATTAATAGAGGCTCTCGCCTCTGTTAAGGGGTTGGTTCCGATAATTTTTATTCTCCCCTCGTCCTTCTTCTTTTTCTATCTTTTCTTCTTCTGTTTCTTCTTCTTCCTACGTTCTTCTTCTTCTGCTTTTTCTTTTTCTTCTTCTGTTATGTTTTCTTCTTCTTCTTCTTCTTCTTCTTTTCTTTCTACAGGGAACCGAAGGAGTTGATGCGGCTTGTGGCTGAAGGAGAAGCTTCCATGTTAAAGTCTTCATCCTTTTGAAGTTTCCTCCCCATTGAGAATTAAAGCCAAAGGAGCCAATACGAGCAGATTTTTCTTATCTCCCTTATATTCTCTTTTTCTTTATTTGTGATTAATACATTCACATGCATTCATCATTCCTTTAAATTTTTTTATACTCAACCATATTGAGATCTCCCCATAGTGCAACTATTGCACTCCTTCCCCTTATTTTATTTTGCATTCATCATATCATTCATCTCCCACACCCTCTTTGCATAGGGGTTTAAGGGCCAACACCCTTAAGGTGTGTTCTTCACCATGATTTCATGCTCATCTTTATTTAGGAATTGATGCTACACTCACCACATATCTAATGCAATTTCTTTATTGGTGTTGTCTTTGTTTTGCAAGGGTAATTGATTGAAGACTCTCTTCGTCGGCCGGCCGATCTTGAAGAGAAAAGGAGTACTCACATCCCCGCACTTTCAAGGTATTCTTCGCGATCTCTCCCATGCTTTCATTATTATATTTTTGAGGCCTCGCGTCTCTGGCGATCACATCCCCTTGTGCACCTCGTGCATATATTTTCCTCCATATTGATGCTTATTGCATGCCTTGTCTTTGATATATTCCTTAAGTGTGGATTTTAATCCGAATCTACAAATTGGCGATCACGGTGGGACACTTTTTGTTTTTCATTTGATTACCCCTTTCCCTTTGGCACCCAAGTGTGCCCTTTCCCATTGGTACCCTCGGTACCCTTTCCTTTGTGCCCCTCGGGCACCCTCCATTGTGCTTTGCACTTTCCCCTAAGTGATTTGTCAATTGAATAGATTTGTTTTAAAATCTCCACTTAGTTAAAATTTTGATGAGCATGTTTTTATCTTGATAATCATATGTGATGATTGCCTCTGTGACTGTGAGTGTTTCCACTCTGCTGGCCGTGGGAGTTTGAAAGAATTCACGCCCTCCCACAGGGCGTTTCTTTATTTAGTAGCGCCTCTCATCAGGGCGCGTTTTCATGATTTGACGCCCCCACCCCTGGGCGTCTCTTTATTTGGTTGAGCATCGTTGATAATTAACGCCCTGCCCCAGGGCGTCTCTTTATTTGGTTGAGCATCGTTGATAATTAACGCCTAGCGCCTCTCATCAAGGCGTGTTTTACCTTGCCTGTGGGCCTCCCACAGTGATTCACGCCCTGCCAAAGGGCGTCTTTTGATTGGTAGCGCCCTGCCCCAGGGCGTCTTATTCCTGTGTTTTCACCGAACCCCTTTGTTTATCACTGTATCATATTTTTGCTTATATCTTGCATTCATTCATTCATTCATTTTACATTGGTTTGGGAGACCTCCTTTCTCCACATACTAGGAGCCACACACCCCCTTGGTGAAGGAACGACCCTCCATTGAGCATTCCGTCTCTTTGGATTGGAAATTCCTAAACCAAGCCTCCATAAGTCCCCGCACCCGTGGATTCCCTCACGGACGCCGGGCAGGTTGTACCCTTTTTGGAGTCCCGAGTTTAGTTGGCCTACACGTGGTGAGAGAGTGTTCCTAGTTGGCATTGGAGTTAAATCATATTGAAACTAGGTTCCCCTTGTGTGAATCATATCAATTTGCATAAAATTCATTAATTCACCAAGGTTTAAACAATCAAAATCACGGTAACCATTCCAACTTGTGTGCTTCTTTGCATATTATTGTGAAATTTTGATTATATAATGGCTTACCATGATAAGAAAAACATGTTCAATTCAATTCATGAGGATGCACAACCTAGCACTTCTTATCCTCAATTTCAACATGTTAATCATCACAATTCTCACCACTCTTTCAAGGGACCACGTCCTTATTCTCATGGTCATGCCCGACCCATGGGCAGTGTCCATTCTTATGGTCCCCCTCCTCAATTGCGAACCACTATTCCTCCGGGACCGTCTCCTCCCAACGATGAGAGGGTCTCTCAAATCTTGCATGCATTAGATCATCTTACCCCTCAACAGATCCAAGCCCTTAAGGCCGCCGTTGAGGGTGCATCTCCTGCATCTCCTCCTCCTTCTATTCCTACACGGGTGGCCCATCACCCACCGCCCTCTTCTATTCATAATCCTGTTCGGGTAGCCCATTACCCATCTCCTCCTACTCATACTCCTCCTCGGGTGGTCCAACACCCGCCTCCTTCTATTCCTCCTCCAACACGGCCCCGAGGCCCTTTTATTCCTTGCAATCCGGCCCATCCGGGTTCTTCTAAGGGTTATCCCGTCAATTCCCCTCCACGGCCTTCTTATGCGGCTCCTCCTTCAATGCCCTGCCAACCCTCTATTGTTCATGTTACTCCCCTCCAGCAGGATATCCTTGATAAGATTACTTCCATGGAGGAACAATTAAAGAGGGTTACAAGTTCACGGCCAGTTCCTCCTACTCCGATTAATCCTCTCCATGCGGCTTTGGATGATATTACAAGAATGGAGAGAGAATGGAAGGATAGGATGGACGACTACAGTGTTGATATTCCAAATGAGCATGAGCCGGCAATTGAAGAATCTGAGCCGGTCTATGATGATGATGAAGCTGTGCAGGCACCCCTCCCGAGTTTCCTTCGTTTCCCGCTCCCTCCACTTTCATTTGACGAACCCCCTGCTCAGGACGAAGCCATCGTCCCTAATCCAACCCCTATTCTCGAGACCTCTTGGTGTTACGACGATGGGTCAATACTTCAATCACCCACGCCGGCGCATCTTGAGTCTCACCCCACTCCAAACACCGCTCGCCCCGTTCGGCGCTTTCTCTGCAATAAACCTCCACCAATTGCACCTCCCCCCATTATGCCATTAGCCTCCACCGAGCTTACCATCGAACCTTCCCCAATTAACCTCCCATTACCACCACCTCGGCCTTCCATTATCCCTTTAAAACCCACTTTGCATATTCCACCATTCAACCCTTTACCCTTACCCGTGGCTAATCCCGAGCAGGATCCACCCCTTTTTGCACCCGAGCCAATCCCAACTGCTTCCGAGCAAAGGGAGAAACTCGACGTGTTTGAACCCCCGCTTACGCTCACCCATTTGCCAACGCCTTCCATTATACCTCCACCATTCATGAAGCCTTCCGCCTCTGCCTCACCTCCCTTTACTACTCGGAAGGGGAGCACCGCTATAAGTACTTGCGCCAAGGATGATCAAGAGCCGGGCAAGAAGGATTTGGCCATGGCTATGCCGTTCAAGATACATGAATTCATTTGCCGGATGCCAATCCGGGTTATTGTGCCGAGCACGATTGAAGAGGCTAAGCCGCTGCCCTTGCTCAGAGGAGAATGCCGGGCGTTGATGTCATCTAAGGGCCGGGCAGGGCACCCCTTGTTCCTATTTTCGAATTCCAAATTCATTATTCCTTACAAGGGGCGAATGCCCATTTTGCTCAACTTTCCATATATACCACATTCAATGAGCAACACGATGCTTCCCGTTCCAACTCCCCAACTCCCTCACATTGCTGATCTTTGCCTTCCAAGGGAGTTGCCACTTATTGAAGCTCCTCTTATGGGGCCAATTGGCTACACACTTTCACTGCCGTGGAGGGGCAGTTATCTTGGCGCTAAGGGGCCATCTCCTATTTGTTCCATCTTCTATTCATCCATTTCCACCACCTTTTATTCATGGGCCATTCCAAGGGTTAAGAGGAGGATCTCACCTTCTCACCCTTCACATTCTTCATCTTTTTCGAATTTCATGCATTTTTCATTCATTCATTCATTCCATTCACTGCATTCATTACATCCATCATTTTGCATACATTTGCACCTCCTGCTTCCCGGGTTTCCCAACCCGTATCTTCCCCGCCTTCCGGCACCGCCGGATATTCCGCACTTCCCATCTTATTCATCTTCATCTTTTTATCCACTATCCCTGGGGCATCGCGTCCCTTTTCCTGCTATCTCCTTGGAACCTCCAGGAATTTTATCCCTCCTCTTTGGGCATCTCGCCCTTTCTGATTCTATTCCTCCGGAACCTCCGGATTTTCCCCTCGGGCATCGCGCCCCTTTCCATTCTCCTCCTCCGAAACCTCCGGACCTTTCTCTCGGGCATCGCGCCCCTTTCCACTTTCCTCCTCCGGAACCTCCGGACTTTCCCCTCGGGCATCGCGCCCCTTTCCATTCTCCTCCTCCGGAACCTCCGGACCTTTCTCTCGGGCATCGCGCCCCTTTCCACCTTCCTCCTTCGGAACCTCCAGATTTTCCCCTTGGGTATCACGCCCCTTCTCATTTGCTACCTTCGGAACCTCTGGATTTTCCTCCTGATCCTCCTTCATTCCTCTCTCTTGGGTATCGCGCCCCTTTCTATATTCTTCCTCCGGAACCTCCGGATCCTCCACCTGATTGTCTCCATCTTTTCCCCGGGCATCGTGCCCCTTTCCATTTGCTTCCTCCGGAACCTCCGAATTCTCCGTCTTATTCTCTCTATCATCTTCCAGGGCATCGTGACCCTCCTGATTTCATTCCCCCGGAACCTCCGGACCCTCCATCTTTCTTCCGATTCATCTTTCTACTCCTCCGGGACATCACATCCTTCATTTTCTTCTTCCTTTTCCATCATCTTTTTCCCTATTTCTCCCCAGGGCATCGCATCCCTTCTTTCAATATTCCTCCGGAGCCTCCGGATTCCTCCTATCATGATTCTCCTCCTCTGCCTCCGGACCCTCCGGATCCACCTCTTTCCATCTACCAATTTCTTCGTCTGATTCCTCCTAATTCTGGGTCTGACCCAACTTCTTCCACATCCACTGTCTTGGGCATCTGCCCTTTCTCCCACTGCTTTCGAGGCTTTAGTCCTCACTCCACCTCCTAATTTTCCGCTTCTTCTGTAGACTGTTTCATGTGATCAGGGTCTCCGAGCCTTAGCAAGGGAGTTCTAGCCCTCGCCTCTCTTCCTTTTTCTCCTTATTCGTCTGAGTCTGGTCTTGGCACCACTCCCTCTTGTTAAGCCACTTTCAAATCCTTTGCTTCCAATTCTTTTGACTGCCAAAGAGGACAAATCTCATGATGATTAAGATCGCTTCTCGCGGCAGCTGCTTCTACAAAGGTCGCAAGGCAACATATTGGCGTAAGTATGCATTTTAATGATATCATTTTCTCATTACCTCACGCATGATTTTTAAAATCAAGTGCTTCTTAACGAGATTAAGAGTGGTGTTTTA
The DNA here is from genome assembly GCA_022559845.1 of Amorphophallus konjac. NCBI lineage: Eukaryota > Viridiplantae > Streptophyta > Magnoliopsida > Alismatales > Araceae > Amorphophallus > Amorphophallus konjac. The sequence goes on from JAHNEJ010000856.1 coordinate 48,348, forward strand.
AACCTTTATCTTAGGCTTTTGTTTAATTGATTCACTCTCAAAAGAGTCTTTAGGCTTGCTATGCAGCACCTTTGGTTAATAAGAACCCCGCGTTGGGAATTCGACATTCTCTCCCCGCTTGTTAAGAGCAACCCTTAGCTGGGCATTCCACACACTTCACGGCGTCCTTAGCCGGCTCCTTTTGGTTAAACACCGTTGCTACCTTGGCCATGCCATGAGTATATCTGAAAGTCTTTTCTCTTCTTCACTCGGCCGCATGCAGGGGCAAGAGGTTGACGGATGAGATGACCAACCTTGGTAATCCCCAATACGAGAGGAGTCTCAAATAGGGGTAGTCTTGACCCAAAATCAACATCAATATGAGTTTTCATATGAGCTTTCATGATATACATCTAGCCAAAAGGGCTATTATGAAAATCAAGTCAGAATTTCGATAAAAGCAAAAGTATGAATTATGACATGACAAGAGTGGCAAAGTCCCCGCAGGGAAAACCCTGGTCGTATGCATGTCGAGGGTCTAAAAGCAAAGGCACAAAGCCCCGGCACAACAGACTACCTCTTTGAAGGGAACACCTTGGAAGGAATTCAGGTCTTGATATCTCCCATCCTGCACAAAGTTTATCCCCAACTATTCTTCTCTTCTCCCTCCAAGACCGAATGTTTCTCGGGTATGGCCTTGGTAGGGGCACCGTTAATCAAAGACGGTCGGTTATAGGATGCCGCTTTCAATGCACGTCCAGCTCTGGGCAGTTTTTAGCGAAAAGGGAAGGAACAAGGACCCCTAGCCAGTGGTTCAGAACACCCTTTGATGCTGCATTAACAATATTTCCAAAATTCCACAAAAATTTGAATATTTCCAAAATCTCCACAAAAATTTGAATATTTCCAAAATCTCCACAAAAATTTGAATATTGATCAAAACTCACAAAAATTTGAATATTTCCAAAATTTCACAAAAATTTGAATATTTCCAAAATCTCATAAAAAATTTGCATATTTCTAAAATCCAAAAATTTGTATTGTATTTTCTGATGGTGTTTTGCAGGAACAATTTTGCAAGGACCAAGGGGCACGGGATGAGTCCTCTCTCCACTCATTGTTATCAATCTATTGATTCTTTCCCGATATTTTCATGACATGCCACCCTGAGCATTTTGATTATCATCTCCCTATATCATTTTGATTGTTATATCTCCTGATTATCTCTTGAATATCATTCTGATTATTCATCTCCAAATCTTTCAATCAACTCCTGCTGATTCACTTGATTACTTTGCCAAGGGGCATTATCATTCCCTGATTACTCTGCCGATGGGCATTATATCAGACCTTGATTATTTAACTCCAAAACTTGATTAGCTAGATTGTCATCCTCATGACAAACAACAAACAATGATGATTTGCAATACCGTGATTTAATTTGTGCTATTCATGCCATATACATGCTATGATTGATGCTTTGATGATTGCTATGCTAAAATGCCTTATTCATTGTTTGTTATCTTTTATATCTTGGCTAATGAAATTTTGAGCGCAGGAAGAAGCTCTTGGTCCCACCGACTGGGCATCATCATTATTCAAGCCCCCACGGTGACGGCAGCTCATTTCTCAGTTCCCATGCTTATTGATATCACCATCTCCTGTATGCATTTTTACTATATGTTACATACGCTACTAGATTATATCAAGGACCTTGTGGCTTTGGTAAATCTAGAATTTGAGTTCCCCTTCATCAAAAATGATGACGATTCCAGAGGCATCTTAGTCACACGGATAGGCCGTTGAGCCGTCCAAGACTGGGGACGATGGTTCCCTTTTTACGAGTTGGTGCGCGGATAAACGGGCTTCGGCTTAGTATCAGCTCGCAGAATTGGTTTCTTGACCCAGTCTGGGCAGTTTAACAATATTATCCTTGATTATATTATATTTTTATTTGATTTAATTTTTCCTTTAGCCCAGCATGCATTCATGTAGGACTTTGAAACAATTGTTGAAAAATCATTTTGATAAGCTGATGTTGAGAGTTGAATTGATCTTAATCTTTCCCGAGATGAGATTTTCATTGCCGAATTGAGTCCTCAGTTCGTTTTATCGCTGTTTTGGGTCTTTTCTCGAGAGCTCCTTGTTTGGATTTTTATCATCTTATTTTATCTCCTTTCCTTTGATCCACCTTGGCTGCAGCACGTCCACATTGGCTGGTAACCGCTCCCCAATGGTGAAATCTACAGGTTTGTGACCTGGGGTACTTCCACCGCGCTGGAAGTTGATCATTTTATTTTATCTCCTTCGTGCACCGCGTGCACATCTCCCCCCTTTTATCCAAACATTGTTGATTTCGTTGGATTTCCCGAGATTTGCTTCATCTCGTGCTTTTGATTTGATTCTCATCAAGTGATGTTGATTGCGTGTCTCATCACACCTTGGCATCTACTTTTCAGTTTGCTACGCTCCCTTGCAAAGCAGACGCCAAGGCGGGGCAGCTGTAGACACGCCAAAATTGACGTCATTTTGAGTATATTTCATATCGCTCTGCGATGCCCCATTTGACCCTCAAATCAGCTTATTTGAGTGGTTTTCCCACTTTTCTTGAATTTCTCCTATTTTTCCCCATTTTATCTCATTTTCCTATTTTTTTCGGATTTCTTGGGCATTTATCTCTATTTTCTGAATTCACGCCCTCATCAGGGGCGTGTTTTTTGAAACACGCCCTGGTCTAGGGCGTTTCTTTCCCATTTTATCTATTTCTCCCCATTCTATCTATTTTATGAATTTTACGAATTCACGACCTGGGTAAGGGCGTGTTTTTATTAAAACACGACTTGTACTAGGGCGTTTCTTAAGAAAGGACGACCACACTTGAGGGCGTCAATTCTTTTGGTTTGACCGACTTCCCCATTTGAGCTCTTGAAATTAACGCCCTTCCCAGGGGCGTGTTTTTGAAACGCGGCTTTGATTGAGGCGTGTTTTTCATGTTTCAAATATGGGGAGTTTTCATTTCTAAAAATTTGGTCTTGAGAAACGCCCTTGTGCAGGGCGTGTTTTTGAGAAACGCCCTAGGGTAGGTCGTCAATTCTTAAATTAACGCCCTGACCTAAGGCGTGTTTCACCTTCTGGCTTCGCAGCCCTTTCCCCAGAGAGTCCTTGCCTCGTTAGACTCCTCCTCTATTTGGGCTCTTGCTGTTCTTATCCATTCCTCCTTTAATCTCTTCCCTCCTTATCACCTTTTCCTAACCTATTAATAGAGGCTCTCGCCTCTGTTAAGGGGTTGGTTCCGATAATTTTTATTCTCCCCTCGTCCTTCTTCTTTTTCTATCTTTTCTTCTTCTGTTTCTTCTTCTTCCTACGTTCTTCTTCTTCTGCTTTTTCTTTTTCTTCTTCTGTTATGTTTTCTTCTTCTTCTTCTTCTTCTTCTTTTCTTTCTACAGGGAACCGAAGGAGTTGATGCGGCTTGTGGCTGAAGGAGAAGCTTCCATGTTAAAGTCTTCATCCTTTTGAAGTTTCCTCCCCATTGAGAATTAAAGCCAAAGGAGCCAATACGAGCAGATTTTTCTTATCTCCCTTATATTCTCTTTTTCTTTATTTGTGATTAATACATTCACATGCATTCATCATTCCTTTAAATTTTTTTATACTCAACCATATTGAGATCTCCCCATAGTGCAACTATTGCACTCCTTCCCCTTATTTTATTTTGCATTCATCATATCATTCATCTCCCACACCCTCTTTGCATAGGGGTTTAAGGGCCAACACCCTTAAGGTGTGTTCTTCACCATGATTTCATGCTCATCTTTATTTAGGAATTGATGCTACACTCACCACATATCTAATGCAATTTCTTTATTGGTGTTGTCTTTGTTTTGCAAGGGTAATTGATTGAAGACTCTCTTCGTCGGCCGGCCGATCTTGAAGAGAAAAGGAGTACTCACATCCCCGCACTTTCAAGGTATTCTTCGCGATCTCTCCCATGCTTTCATTATTATATTTTTGAGGCCTCGCGTCTCTGGCGATCACATCCCCTTGTGCACCTCGTGCATATATTTTCCTCCATATTGATGCTTATTGCATGCCTTGTCTTTGATATATTCCTTAAGTGTGGATTTTAATCCGAATCTACAGGGAGTGTGCCGGATGAGAGAGCCAAGGGTGCACCGGGTGAGGGGCTAGCCAAGACTGTGCCGGATGAAGGCACATAGAGTGTGCCGGGGAGAGGAAGGCACGAGTGTGCCGTGGAGAGTCGGCTGGGTTGTACCGATAGGGAGGTGTGAGAGTGTGCCGGCCCGGATGAAGGCAGAGTGTGCCGGATAAGGAATGGGCCAAAGGGGCCAATGCAGCTAGGGCAAAGCCCACATGAGAGGAATAAGGTCTGAGAGGGGGGAGTCCTCTTATTCATGAAATTCAGATGAAGGGCCTCAAATGACAAGTTTCCAATTTGCTGTTATGTGATTAAGTCCAAGGACATGTTCAGTAGTCCAGTTCTTTGAGTCTTACATGATTCCTTTGTCTTGGTTAAAGTGTTTTATTGTTGCTTATTTCATTTGTTTGTTGCTTCCTTTTATCTTTTAATATGTTGTTATCTCTGAAAAAAAATTGACAGCATCTCCCCTTGACCCAGATGGTAAGGGGGTAAAAGGGGAACACGCCCACAAGGAGTGGCATGACCCAACAATTTGAGGTGTGTGTCAAAGCAACGACACCCTAAGAAAGCTATGAAAAACTCGGAGAAAACACCAGACGAGAAACCACTAGGCTGACACAAGTTACAGATGCACTGGGTGAGCAATGGCTAGAGTGTACCGGGTAAGACTGGCCAGGGGTGTGCTGGACAGGGGCATGCCAGACAGGGCATGGCCAAGGTGTACCGGGTAGGAGTGGCAGGGGTGTGTCGGTAGGGCACAGCCTGGGAGTGTACAGGCCAAGGCACGGAGGGTGTACCACTGGGAACCTGGGCAGTGTGCCGGGCTGAACGTCTCAGGAGTGCACCGGGCAAAGACAGATAGGGTGTGCCGGTGGGAGGCCTAGGTAGGTGCATATACACCATGGACCTTTAAAGGGAGGCAAGGGGAATGCTCTAGCCAATGGATGAGTCTCAAGTGCTGAATGGGGGGCAGTAGGTGCTAACAAACCCTTGGAAGGAGGAGGGGTGATCATGCTACAGAGAACCATTAAGAGGAGGAGGAGGCCAACCTTACACTATCAAGCCAGAAGCACCCCACCTATTGGACTGGACAAACCAATGTCGTGGGGAGAGGGCAGGCAAAATGAAGTGTTAGAAGCTTGGAGGGGGATTGTAAACCACAGCCCGACGGTAAGAGAGAAAACAACAAGAACAACAACATGAGGCAAAACTCAACAAAGACATTCCATTCATAAAGAAAACCAATATGACAAGGATCATGGCCCGAAGGCCAAATACAATACAGTGCATCCAACAGAAGGAGGGGAGAAACAAGGAGGAGGAAAAAGAAAAGAAACTCGTTGGGGAGAGGGTTAGAACAAGGATGGGTGGCTGTTCCCTCCACTACATTCCTTCCCCCTTCACTACATGCAGCACATTCCCTCTTTCTCTCTGTACCCTCTTCTACCTTATTCTTCTCTTCTTCTTCTTCCTTTCGTTCTCACTGGTGTCCACTTCTCCTCTTCTGTATTACTGCCTTCGCATGCATTTTTCTTTCTGTGAGGGCTTCTTATAGGTCCGGTGTTGACGGGGGGGGGACCTCATGATAGCACTGCCATCCGAGGTTGACTCTGGTCCCATCATTATCAGGTGGAGATCTTGTGGCCGAATCAAGGGATGACACCATGGCGAAGTGTTAGCTGGCGTTGAAGTGGCCGAGCTGCGCGCCAAGGGGCTCACCTAGTGACCGTTGTGTTTTCTACTGGCTTGTGCCGTTCCGGGGGGTGTAACACTGTGCCGTTGGAAGGCCTCAAGTTGTTGTGCCGTTGAAGGGGCAGAAAGACTGTGCCGCTGAAGGGCTTGTTTGGTGTGCCGGCTGAGGCTGTTTGAAGTGTGCCGCTGAATGGCACCCAAGGGTGTGCCGGTGGAGGGCACAGAGTGTGCCATTGGAAGGGCCAAGGCGAGTGTGCCATTGGTGGCACTCTGGGAGTGTGCCGTTGAAGGCACCTGAGGAGTGTGCCATTGAAAGGCCTGAGAAGTGTGCCGCTGGAGGGCTGTTTGGGGTGTGCCGTTGGAAGGGGCACCAGGGTGTGCTGCTGAAGGGCTGTTTGGAGCGTGCCATTAGAAGGGTGTTGATCCCCTCTTCAGGGGTTCATAACTGTGATTTTCTTTGGGACATTCGTCACCATCAGGGACCCGAGGGTGGGCCCACAATAGTGTATAAATTCAGGAGGGTTTCTTGTGTTTTCTTTGCCATTTAATGCACCCGTGCAAATGTGAGGATTTGCTGGACGGTGGTATCCTCCGGAGCCCTAGATGGCTAGTCTCCCCGGCTCTTCTCTCTTTAGCTCTGACGCCAATGCAGGACCTATGTAGGACACATGGACGTGTAATTTTCTATGTCCACAAGTGCTGAAGGCATTGTGCAGAAAGATAAACCATCTTCTGTAATGATTGTTGACCGGGCCAATAAGAAAAGGAAGGCCACCCAGATATCCAACAAAGGGAAGGGAAAGAAGAAGGCAAAGGGCAAGGAAATCGTCAAAGTTGACAAAGGAATGGGCAAGAAGAATGAAAAGGAAGACAAGTATTTTCGATGCGGGGAAACAGGGCATTGGAAAAGGAATTGCAAGGTAATTCTAAATGAAGATATTTTTATCATAGACCTTAATTTGTCATATATGAAATCCACATCATGGGTATTGGATACTAGATGTGCATCTCATATCTGCAACTCTTTGCAGGTGCTGGCAAATAGAAGGCGGCTGGGCAAAAAGGAGATTGAGCTTAGGATGGGCAATGGAGCTTTAGTTGTTGCCAAAGCTGTTGGGACTGCACCCCTCAGTTTACCTTCAGGGGTCATTCTGGAGCTGAATGACTGTTATTATGTTCCTAATGTCATTAAGAACATTATTTGAATCTCCTGCTTGTATAACACTAGATATACATTTACTTTTAATAACACTGGGTGCTCTATAATGAATAATGGTTTGGTGATAGCCAATGATTCATTAGTCAATGGTCTTTATGTATTAGATACATACTCTAATGTTATATAGGTTTCCAATGCTAATGAAGTGAATTCTACATATATCTGGCATTGTAGGCTTGGTCATGTAGGTGAAAAGAGAGTCTTTCACCAACACTCAAATGGGTATTTGAATTCATTCGAATACAAGTCATTTGATACCTGTGAGTCTTGTCTCATGGAGAAGATGACCAAGACTCCCTTTAGTGGACATGGTGAGAGGGCTGCTGACCTTCTCGAGATCATACACTCGGATGTGTGTGGACCCATGTCCATAGAAGCAAAAGGGGGTCACCTCTATTTCATCTCTTTTATTGATGACTTCTCGAGATATGGCTATGTGTATTTAATGAGGCATAAATCACAAGCCTTTGAGAAGTTTAAGGAATGCAAGAGTAAAGTAGAGAAACAGATTGGCAAGAGTATTAAGACTCTTCGATCAGATCGATGAAGAGAATATCTTAGCCATGAATTCACTTCTTATCTTAAGGACAATAGAATTGTTTCTCAGTGGACTCCATCATATACACCACAGCACAATGGTGTATCCGAGAGGAGAAATAAGACCTTGTTAGACATGGTCCGATCCATGATGTCCATGTCAGGACTACCCTTATCTCTCTGGGACTATGCCTTAGAGATTGCAGCCTATTTACTGAATAGGATCTCAAGTAAATCTATTCCTTCTATACCATATGAGATATGGAAGGGCAGGAAACTAAATTTTAATCACATTAAAATTTAGGGGTGTCCTGCCCATGTAAAGAGGAACGATTGTGATAAGCTTGAGTCAAGAACCGATAAGTGTAGGTTTGTGGGATATCCAAAGGAGACCTTTGTATATTATTTCTATCACCCCTTTGAGTAAAGGGTCTTAGTGGCTATGAGAGCTGTATTTCTAGAAAGAGAATATCTACTCCAGAAAAATAGTGGGAGCCAGATAGAATTGGACGAGGTCCAAGAACCACAACCTGTAGACACAATCTCATTAGATGAGACTGTATCGGTTGATCCTACTCAGAGTGAAACACAGACACTACAGAGATCTGGTAGACTACCAAGAGAACCTGTGAGATATGTTGAACATGTCTCAGAGAGGTCCTCTAAGGTATGCATCGATGAGGATGAAGATCCTCAATCCTATCAGGAGGCGATCCGTAGTGCAGACTCAGAAAAATGGCAAGAGGCAATGGATTCAGAAATATAGTCAATGTACACCAACAAAGTTTGGAACTTGGTTGATGTACCCGAAGGGAAAGTCCCTATCGGCTGCAAGTAGATTTTCAAAAGGAAGATCGGTGTAGATGGACACATTGACACATACAAGGCCAGATTAGTGGCGAAAGGGTATCGTCAAAGATAAGGTATTGACTATGACGAGATATTTTCACTTGTGGCCATGGTTAAGTCAATCAGAATCCTCCTTGCCATTGCTGCATACCTAGATTATGAGATTTGGCAAATGGATGTGAAGACAGCTTTTCTTAATAGAAATATGTCAGAAGAGGTGTACATGGTACAACCTGAAGGATTCACCTCCATGCTTCATCGTAATAAGGTATGCAAACTTCAGAGGTCCATTTATGGATTGAAGCAAGTATCTCGGAGATGGAACTTAAGATTTGATGAGGCTGTCAAATCTTTCAACTTCATTCGGAATGAAGATGAACCCTGTGTTTACAAGAAGGTCAGTGGGAGCTCTGTGACATTTTTGGTCCTTTATGTCGATGACATCTTACTCATTGGGAATGATGTAGGGATGTTGACATCAACTAAGTCTTGGTTGTCCAAGACCTTCTCCATGAAGGATTTGGGAGAAGCAACCTATGTGCTGGACATAAGGATCTATCGAGATAGATCTAAAAGGATGCTAGGATTATCCCAATCTATGTATATAGACACTATCCTCAAATGGTTTAGGATGGAAAATTCCAAGAGAGGTCTCATTCCTATGAGACATGGAATTTGCCTATCTAAGGGGATGAGCCCTGAAACATCTGAGGAGGTGGCACACATGAATAAGGTACCCTATACTTTGGCCATAGGGTCAATCATGTATGCAATGCCATGTACATGACCTGATGTTACCAATGCTTTGAGCATTGTCAGTAGACATTAGGCAAATCTAGGAGAGGAGCACTGGAAGACAATAAAGGGCATCCTTAAGTACTTGTGAAGGGCTAAGGATCTTTTTCTGGTTTATAGAGGAGAGGACCTACAACTTAGAGCTTACACAGACTCTAGTTTCCAGTCAGATCCAGATGACTGCAAATCCATGTCTGGATTTGTATTCATGTTGAATGGAGGGGCAGTCAGTTGGAGAAGCTCCAAGTATGATACGATTGCAAACTCGATGACGGAGGTAGAATATATTGCTGCGGCTGAAGCTGCTCAGGAAGCCGTCTGGATGAAGAAATTCATCTTGGAACTCGGCGTAGTTCCCGAGATATCAGCTCCCATCCCATTATTTTGTGATAATATTGGGGCCATCACCCAGGTGAAGGAAGCAAGATCTCACCAAAGGTCGAAGCACATTCTGAGGTGCTTCCACCTTATTCGGGAGATTGTTGATCGTGGAGATGTGGCGGTAGAGCGTGTACCATCAGAAGATAACATAGCAGATATACTGACTAAGTCTTTGACACAGATTATGTTTGAGCGCCATCGAGATAAGATGGGTCTCAAAGTTGTGGGCAATTGGTTGTAGTTCAAGTGGGAGATTGTTAGTATTGGTGTGCTACAGGCTAATTTCGGGTCGGGTAGGTCTGATGGTTGTATGATCTTGTTCATTATTAACGAAGTGGTATTTGAGCACAAATTTGTAATTATATAATACTCTACGATGTCCCTAGGATATGTGGTTGTAAAGTCAACTCGAGATGGGATCTCGATCATGAGACTGACTTTACATGGACACATACCTTAAACTATTCCTGGTTGGAGGGTAATCACTCGGGAACTTTGATTACCTATTAAACCAGTACGCATGATGTATGGGTGAGCAGTCTCTGTTGAGCTATGGTTTTGATGATAACTAAACTTCTTGTGTGATGCCTTGGTTTTGATGGTTGTTGAAGTCATGGTTTTGATGTTCACGTGCGATTAAGTGAATGATGATAACTAAATTAAATGGTTGATTGTTCCTGTCGATTGGTTGAATATGATTGAGTTGAACATGTGCTTTGAATGCTTCCTATGCATACTGTTCATGGAGCTTGGTTACATGATGCATTCATATTTGACAAATGCATAGATCTTGATCTTTAGTCAATCATGTTTTCAAAGTGTTCACTTGTATATGTGCATGGCTAAATTGTTCTCATACTTTGCTCATTTGCATAGAAATCATCCTTGACCTATAGCTTAAAGCTTTTATGGTTCAAGTGTTTGTATGCACCTTGAACATGGACTTTCATGTATGCATTTCATACATTTATCATATTGATTATTATGCTAAAGTTCTACTCATTTTTATTATGGTTTTGTAGGTTAAATTCTTTGTATAATCCCTCCAAGATCAAAGGAGTTTGATGCCACAGAGTTTGGAAGGGTTGCAATAGAGTTTGGGACTAAAATGTAGTAGTCTGGAATTTACTGTAGTTGGTGGTCGACCGACCTGTAGCTGGCGGTCGACCGAAATTACCAGAATTCAGAAAACTACAGTTTTTCTCAGAGCGGTCGACCGCCAACCTGATCCCGGTCGACCGGAAATTACAGCAACGTTTTGCCTACAGTGTTTTTATAGAACGGTCGACCGCCAGCCCACCTCCGGTCGAGTGCCAGCCCCGAAGCCTCCAACTTTGACTTTTTGTTTCCAATCCGTGGAGAGATCCTCACCCATTTCTTTAATCCCAATGCTCCCAATCACCTAATAAATTATGGATATGGGTCTGGGGCTTGTCTCCTAACCTTCCAAGGGTTATACAACCTCTCTTTGAGGTCATGAACCCTAAGAGACTCTAAGAGAACAAAAGAGGGATCAAGGTGGCTCAAGGAAGAAGAAGAGTGTTACTGTAGCATGAACAGTAGTCCGTGAATCAAATCTCCATCCAGCAGCTGAAGTTTCAAGGTTCTTCTGAAGCAATCATCTTCCATGAGTTGAAGAAACAAACATCTAATCAGAAGAGATCAAGGTGTGCCTATCAACCAAGAGAAATCGGAGAAGAGCCTATCAACCAAGGAGCCTATCAAGGGAAGAAGAAGAAGGATGCTATAAGGAAGAAGGAGCCATTCAAGCATCATCTAAAGGTACTCTAGCTCCGTTTGAAGTCAGCAATCTCAAAGGAAGAGAACATGCTCACAAGCATCAAGGAGATACACGGATTTGTCCAAGGAAGAAGGAAGGGTACTGTAGCCGTGAACAGTACTCCGTGCAAGGAAACCTACATCCATCCAAGGCCATTCAAGCTGAGTCTCAAGCCATTCAAGCAAAGAAGGAATCAACGTAAAATCTGCACCATACACTCAGGGGGAGTCTTAATCAGGAGTTTTCTAAACTGAGCCTCATTGTTTTAATGTTTTGGGTGTTATACTTGTGGTCATCATAAACTGTAAGAGCTTATGTATGTGTGTGGATCATTTTGGATCCGTGGTCTTGTGTGTGGTCGTTGTGTTCCATTCGTGTGTGCATAGGTCTTCCTAGATCTGCGATTGTGTGTGTGTGTGGATCTATTTAGATCCGTTCTATCTCGTGTGTGTAGATTGCTGCACTTGTGACGGCGTGTGTTTGTGTTGGTGATCCGGTTGTCGGATCGTGTTGGAGACATCGTCTCCGTGTGTGTTTGTGTATTGGGGCGCATCCCCGTGTGTGTGTGCGGGCGTCGTCTAGTGTGTGTTTGGAGCGTCGTCTCCGTTTAGGGATTTATCCCCAAGTGAAGTCTCACCGGGTTTGGTGAGGGGTGGACGTAGGAATGTCATCGTTGCATCCGAACTAACTTAAAAACTGCTGTGTAATGTGTGTTATTTGTGTGGTTTAATTGTATTCGTTATATGGTCGTGTGGGAATGGAGAGATTGAGAGAATTAGTTAAACAGTTTTTAAATTGCTAATTAGTGTTTATCACATATTTTATAAAAGGCCAAAAGTTTCTTTAAAATTTATAAACACCCAATTCACACCCCACTTGGGTGTCATTGATCGCGGGACTTCAGTCTCATGGTCACTGGTGCGGGGCACGGATACATATGTGTAGGTGTATGTTCTGGGAGGATGTACACTGAACTGATCCGGTATTGGATCTTTAGATTGTTGATTATACCTAATGTCAACTGAAGATCCAATTGTCTCTGTAGCATCGTTGGTCCTTTGACTTGAGACATTGATTGGATCTTACTCGAGGACTGGAATAGTTTAATGAGTTGGATAAGTGACTTTAACCACAAGTCATGAATTGCCAAGTCATTAACCATTTTAGGATACGTGTGAAGATCATCAATGGTCAAGAGGGGATCGCTCACTGTCGGGTATATATCAGACAGTTAATGGGTCATGACACTAACGCTCCGTTAAATCCCTGGCCAGGGTCGTGTGAGTTCATTTAGAACGTACGTCATACACTTTAAGGAGGTCATGGTCGAATGGCACGATCATGGGGTTTGACAGAAACCATACCCTCGATTGAACCAGACTCATAGAAGGAGGGAGGGATTATAGCGATGCGGCAACTGTAGACTTACAGGTACCAGACAGGGTGGTTTGAACTCGGCGTCCTCTAGGATCACGCGGATTTGCTTGACCCTACGTGATCAAAGGTTTGGAATAAATTAAACTATTATTCGGCTCTAGTAGAAGCGAATAATGAGTTTACTTTACTTCTAATTGAGAATTAGAAGTTAATGGACCTTAAACTAGAGTGACTATGGGCCTAAAGGATCACACACAATGGGTTCTCGGGTGGCGGGATATTATTGCATAGAGGTATATATTAAAAGCCTTCAATTCTTTTTGGAAAGGAATATAAGAATGCTTAATATATATGTACAATAATATGAAAGGATACATATGTAATATTGATTATTAGGGGCTCTTTTAGAAAGAGCCCAACCATTATATATATGCATTCTATGTAGGAAGTGTTTCTTCTTCTCTTCTTTAACCAGGCTTTATAAAGAAAGAAGAAAAGAGCTTCTCTCCTCCCCTCTCCTCCCTCTTGCTCTCTCTCTCTCTCTTAAAGGGGAATGCTTAGGGAAGAAGAATAGTGGTTAGAGGATCCGCGGCTTGTGTGCGCGGAGGAAGGATGGGAGGATACCGTCACCGTGCGAGGATCCATGTGGATCAACTCTAGAGGCCATACATCTGTGTGGCTTGGTGTTTGTGAAAATCGGCATCGGGCGTTGCGGACAGCGTCGTTCCACGCAAGGTAAAGATCTACAACCCGCTGTTAGGGGTTGGGAGTTTTATTGCATCGATTAGAGCACGGTTCTAAGATTCCACAAAGCCTGGGTTCGGGTTAAAAAATTTTATTATCCGCTGTGTTGCTCGAACCGGGTTGACTGAATCCTTACATTGACTACCTTGAGAACCGCCACGACTATGGGATGAAGACCCTGTCAGTGTACTGTCCTCATCGGAGTCATGACTCCCACTGATGCGGGGCTCAACAGATGGCTCGGGAGTGTCGTCATCTGTATTGGGATCTAATGTCTCCAAGTCTGCAATATCAATCGGATTTAGTGGTGGTTGCGTGTCGTTTTTGCTCTTGAATAATGTGGCCCATGATGATTTTTTCTTCTGTGCAGCAGGCGTCGGCTTAGATGTTGCATGTTGTGTCCCTCTGGATGCCTAAGAAGCGGACGCTTTGTTAGCTAAGAAGTTCAAGTTACTTTCTACTGTGTAAGTGTCACGTCCCGAGATTATGTAGCGGAAACAATCGGGAACGTGAATAGCTGGCAAGAGAAGCCTCAAGTGACGATAACAATCAGAGCGCAAATCATTCACACATATGATGAACGGATACAATAATTGATTAAAAATCTGACTTTTATTGATAATAACAATCTAGTACATGATGTTGACTCATTGACTAACTACACTCAATAAAGTGAAAATTACATAATTAACTCTTAACTAGACTAACTACGGCTTCTCTCGAACCATCAATCACTCCCGGATCCATCACTTGAGTAATCTGAATCCGACCCGTTAGAATTTTCTGAAAAAGATTGGAAAAGTATGGAATGGGCACACATGCCCAGTAGGTATCTTCGCATCAACATGAAGGCAATGTTTAAGTAATTAACATTTTAGCTCTAGAGTAAAGATAATTGAAAATGCGATAAAACACGCGGATAAAACTCAAAGTAATAATAGCACGATAAGATCAAGATATACGATGTGTGGTGATATATGAGCAGGATCAAGTAAGAATATGACAAGAATGTAACTTGGCCTTTTCACGAACGAGAATATGCTTGCATGTAACGAGAACGCACTTTCACTTTTCACTTTTCATAACCATAAAGGTTATGCACTAGAATGTCATGTAATAAAGAATGTAATAATTCAATCATGAGCTAGCCTCGTGGATTTCACTTATTTATAAAGAAAGTACTCCCAGCGCAATGCGATGCCAGTAGCATCATACCCCATAGTTTATAGTATGTTTTCGACAATCAGCCGAGGGGGCTAGCATCGAGCCCTTGGATACAATTAGTGCCCGAACTACATCCTCACATATAAATCAAGCTAGTTCCACGAGTATAACAATAAGGTATGGCCAGTAATGTAACCAGTTCAAACTATCGTTTCATGATAGAAAATATCAAGGTAAGAATGCTTCAATTAAGAATATGAGAGTTCAAAGATGAATTAAAGTAAGGTCAAGCCACGGAAAGAATTCGGTAGCATAACAGTACATTCATTATTTTTCATAAGTTATTAATATCTTACTTGACAAGTGTTAAGTTCCAAGCAATCATCAGACCATCTAGGAACTTATAAAACCCAACCTAAAGGTCAAACCTCGGGTTAGACAGAGTCAAGGACCAAGCGGTCGTTTGCTGGACCGTTTAAGAACTCATGTGGTCTAGACAAGACCGTTTGTGGGAAAAAAGTGGTCTCGGGCCAACCGCTAGACTGGGCGTAGGGGTCATCTGAGGACCGTTTAGAACCAGAACTCAGAGAAACACCGGTAGTGTAAGTGCTTTCTAGACAATTTGGATTTTTATGGTACAACCAGCTCGGCATCCTAGTGGGAATCCCAGGCTTACGGAGACATACGGAGGCCTTGAAATAAGATCACTTAGTCCGGTGGAAGGAACATCCAACGGAGAGGATCACAAGTCCAAGATTGAGTTCTTAATGTGTAAAGTGTATCTAATGACATCGTACCGGAATACGTGCCATGTACTTAAGAAAAGACTCTAGATAAGAAGGATCGTGATAAAACAACGATCAACCAATAGTGAAACAAGTTCATCTATCACTTTGAAATATGCATTGAATACAAGAGTATATTATTTTGGCATGAAACTAACTTAGTCTTAAAATAACTCCTAAGTGCATGAAACCATGAAACATATCCAGGTTTATGACTATAGTGCTTTTAAACAGAAATATACTCTAATTATCTAGGTTTATCATATGATAAATAAGGCTAATCTGTATTATGTCTCGGGTTAACATAAATATAGAACTTAGAAGCGTCTACCGGTCACTTGAGGACCGTTTGACAGGGCCTAGCGGTCTATCGCAAGGCCACAAGGGGACTCTGGCGGTCTTACAGAGACCGTTTGGCTCCCGTAACAGGCAGAACAAGGTAGGTCATGCAAGACCTATTCTAAAGGAATAGAGGCATGGAAACATGCTAGAAAGGAATATAAAACATGCTGCAAGGGAAATAACGTCATGGAGATGCATGGGTTGCATAAATTAAGCTAGGATTACTATTTTTGTAATTAAGGTTAGGGATCATGCATGCTGAATAACCTATGTGCGTAGTGCCAACAAATCATCAAATACAACGTGTATAATGCATGAAAACTCATGAAACAAGAGGGCTTTTACTCCTAACTCATTGTTCTAGCCATCCATGAGATAACCTACCTCTAGTAATGCTCCTAGACTTCGAATTTCTGACTGGAAGAAAGCTCTAGTTCTGCACGTTCTGTGCCAAACTAGCAACTTCTCGCCCTTAGTTCTCCTTAACCTCTTGACCTAAAATCATGAAATTTTGAGGGTAGATATAAGATAGAAAGGGGAAAAAAAGTTCTAAAGACACTGCTTCTCAATATCTCGTTTAGGGCTTCTATTTTCCTGATCTTGACTGGGCCGTCGCACTAGTTCTTGTGCAATCTATTGCGATCTAACGACTTGTAGAGGCTCTAACTCTCCAACGGCTGGGTCTTCTAGCACGAAAATTTAAGGGTAGTTAGATAAAACTAATAAGAACATAAAGTTCTAAAGAAATACCATGAGAAGATGTCTCATTACCTTTAAAATACGTGAGCCAATATTAGGGTTCGCATGAGTCGAAGTTAGGGTCTATTTATAGGGTTCACCTAGGGTTTAAGGGATTAGATCGAACCTAGAGTCCTAAATTAGAGTAGAGTTAATCCCTAGAGAGTTCTAGAGAGTCTTCCATGCCAGGCAGCTTCGATCTAAGGTGATTTGATCGACCAAGATCCAAGCTTTTTCACGTTTCTTTGATTCACAGAACTGGGGTTGCCTAGCGGTCATGAGAGGACCGCTAGGGAGAGCCTTGCGGTCACGCGATAGACCGCAAGGAGGTGTTTAATCTAAAAAATTCAGATTTTCTTATTATCTCTTATTTATATCTCAATTGGTATATATATATATATCTTATATTAAATCCATAAATTACTCAATTTACGTTTCTAATAATGGGCTTAGGCCTAAAAGACTTAGAAATTGGTCTATGGCCAATTTAAGTTGGGCTGAGCCTTTTAATGAGTATAGGGCCTTTAAATGGATTTAAATAATCTCTAATTCCTTTTTAATAACCTATTAAGCATTTTTAATTACTTAGTAACTATATTTTAATTCCAAAAAAATGCTTAGAAAAATCTGAGGTGTTACAGTAAGTCTGTACGTATACCTGAGATGACTGACTAGGTGCCTTACATGCTGAGCGTCGTAGCGCAGCAGACTGAGATGGTTGTTTGGATGCTACCGAAGGCTACACAATTGAAAGGATAATATATTCAATTAACAATGAAATACAACATATAAATGTACATATATAATTTCACCTCTCTAAATGATGAACTCCCCCTACCCTCTCTAGAAGTGGAAAACCTTCTGGGTTCTGTAGATATTGAATGTCGCAGTGCAGCAATCGGAGACCACTGTTCATTTATCGGCTAGCCCTGTAATATATTTCTTACATCATCATACATAGATATATGCCTACGCTCTCTAATCAAATAGGTGATTCAATTTGTATATATTATTTCACCTGAGCTGGCGGTGGACATAGATTTGCAGGAGGTTGCATCAATCGCACCCATGCTGTATCATCATACGCATACGATGTGTCTCCACCCCCAATGATGAGGTCTTCATCCTCATCACCTTCCTCATCACGTCCCGTTGCTGACTCGTCTCTAATCGTCTGCACATCGATGTCATCTCCCACCCCCACTGCCTGCTGCATAGTTGCTACGAGAAAAATATTAGGTCATGGTGTCTCACCTAGTTCTTCGCCCTCTTCGTCAAGTTCTACCTCACCACGCTCAGTTGTGATTTTTGCAACCCATGAAACCATAGGGTCATCATTGTCTCACAAGTACACAGCATCTGTTGGGTCGTAATCTCCCTCTCTCTCCTTGCATCCATCTGCACATGCCGAACCTATAGCTTCATGTTGTAATGAACATACACCATTTTGTCTAGCCTTCGGTGTGTTAGCCTATTCTTGAGCTTGGTATGTAATAAGGAGAATGTCGACCAATTTCACTCACACCCACTCGATGAGGATGTTTGTGATAGAACTCTCATTGTGATCTTCCTTAATGTCGGTGTACTTGTGCCGTAATTTAGCCACCACTCAGCTGTGATTAAGACAGATGGCGTACAATATAATAATTAGATGCAATAATTACTTGTCGAGCTATAGAATGTACATTGTGAAAATACATTACCTGTATCGAGTCTGTCACGGCTGGCCACGACATAGGTGTCGCAAATGAACCAATTTCCTCTCTAAATATTTTCACCTTCATTATCGAAAATAACAAGTACATAATTCCTTTCATATTCTCAATGGCAAAATATCCAAGTGTACCTCATTCAACGCATCAGCAGGATCTGTTGACCTACGAGACAATCGGTCTATCACAATGTTGACGGATTCTATCAAAGTATCGTCATAAGCTAGGCCCTGAGCATATTGAAAGGCCGGGTGTGGGTAGTACGCTGCAATCACAAGACAGAACAAAATTTTTGTATCATTTGAAGATCACGGCTCATTTATTGTTAGAGACTGTAAATGTTTACCTATCATGTAAAGATCGCGGCTCATTAGCCTGTCCCATCTGTCCTCCACAATCTCTAAGATGGTGGGTCCATATTTCTTGGACGTTGCAAGAATCTTCCGCTTTACAGCTTCAATTTTGCTGTACACCAACCCCATGGTTGGTACTCTATCCCCATCCACACATGTCAGTACCTCATACAGTGGCTCTATCAATGATACAAATATCTTGACTCTATCCTAAAAGTTACTGGGGTTGACAATCCCCTCGACCTCCCCTCCTTCACGTGTAGCGGCAAAAGAGGAACTCAGTCAAGTCTCACCCTTAAATAATTGCTTCAACCCATCCTTGTGCTCAGAAGGCTCTGCAATGCGATGTAGTTGGTGGCAAATCGTGTGATATCGGGCCTCAACAGTTCGCCGACACAATGCTCTCTCATCCATGCCAATACAAGTGTGTGGTTGTAGATATATTTTGTGACTTTTTGTGCCACCTCGGCCACAAATTTGACTACAAGAAGGTGACCAATCTCTTTCAGCATCGGATCTACACAGTGTACTACACAGGGGGTCCAGAAAATGTGTCGTCTAGTCCTCATCAGCTCCTCCCAGTCTTCTTATAGTTTGAGTCATTATCTGTCACCACTTGAACAATGTACTCCTCCCTGATCTCGGTTACCACTTGTTCCATCAATGACAAAATATATTAGTAACTGTGGAGTTGGCCTGACGCATCCACTGATCTGTGAAAGAAAACTTGTCTGTCACAATAAACAAGGAAGTTGATTAGGTTACTTTTTATGGTACCTGACCATCCATCACACACTAGTGTGACTCCGTACTTTGACAATTTTGTTTGAATGAGTCAACATAACTCTTGATCTCAACAACTTGTTCATCAAAATATATGTCGGCCAACTCTCTCGATGTAGGTGGTTGCACGTGTAACCCAAGAACTTGTGTTTCCTGAAACATTAGCTTGTAGTAAGGGCTGTTGTCCGCATTGAAAGGCAGACCCACGTGGTGTCACCATTTTGCAATGCCCTGTCCAAGTTTCCATTTAGGCCCCTTCTGGCCATATGCATTGTCTATCATCGTTTGCTTGCCAAGCTCTCGGGAGAGTGTACCGGGCTCCACATCATTAATGTTGATCGATTGTGTCCTTTTTCTTTTGAAAGGCAGACCCATGCCTGATGCTCCGGTCCTTTCCGCCTCACGGCTTCGCACTCTCGTCTCCTCGGGATGTCTTGCCTCATCTCTACTCTGACGTACTGCCTCACGAAACTCCGCTTCATATGGATCATTCACCATGACATACACATTAGGCTGGTCAGTACGGGCTTGTTGGTCTTCGTCACTAGCTGTCCATGCGCATTCATCCTCATCGTTGCCGATTGCTCTTCCGCTAACTGCCGCTTCATCTCTTTTCTTCTTTTTTTTCTTTTCTTGCATCTCAACTCTCTTCTCCCGCAGGTGCCTGGCCATTGCAAGTTTCACATCTCTAGGCATGAGTACACCCAGCAACCTCAGAGTATCCCGCATCGGCTCCTCCTGCCAAGTACCTCTTCAACCGAGACACATCTCCTCCCCGGTGTTCTGTTTTACAGTAGTTTCAACGCCAACACCAATGGTTGTCATCCAACATAACTCCGTATGACCATCCAATGTCATTTGGACGTTCCTTAGGAGCCATAGAGTGCTTAAATGTATCTCCTAAATTTAAGAAATATAAATTATAAATATCATTAAATTTGACAATGAACTAATGTAAATTATAAATATTTTATTTTTTTACAAATTAAATTTAACATAGAACTATCGAATATAATTTACAGATGAAAAAATTATCCAAAAAATTATATTTAAATTTAGAACATCTACAACTAAAAAGATGAAATAATACATCACAATTAAATTTTACTTACAACTATCGAATCAAATTTACCATCTGTGAATTTTTTTCTAAAATATGAAATTTCATTTTTCTACATCTACAACATAAAAATTTTAATTAATACATATAAATTAAATCTACAATTTTTGTTACAAATATAATTTTAATGAAAATAATAAATTTAATTCTACAACATGTAAAATTAAATGTATTATTTAATTCATCTAAATTAAATCTATAATTTTTGTTACAAATATAATTTTAATGAAAACAATAAATTTAATTCTACAACATGTAAAACTAAATGCATTATTTAATACATATAAATTAAATCTACAATTTTTGTTACAAATATAATTTTAATGAAAACAATAAATTTAATTCTACAACATGTAAAATTAAATGCATTATTTAATACATCTAAATTAAATCTACAATTTTTGTTACAAATTAAAATTTATATAGAACCATCGAATAACATTTATAATATGTAAATTTATCTAAAACATTAAAATTAATTCTAAAATATTTATCACTACAAAATTTAATTTAATTTAATTTATAATTCACATATTATAAAATTCTTTAAAAAACTATAACCCCACCTCTGTCTCACCCTTGCCCTCACCTCCACCTCCCCCACAGGCCACTAGTGCCCACCGGCCATTGCCGCCCCCTCCGGCCTCCCACCGGTCAGATCACCCCCACCCCCTCCCCATCCCCTGCGGCCCTACCCCACCCCCACCTCCCCCACCGGTGCCAGACCGCCCTCACAACCCCCTGCCCCACCCCCACCTCCCCCACCCCCTCCCCGTCCCCCACCGGCTCCCCCGCTCCCTGCAGCCCTGCCCCACCCCCACCTCCCCCACCGGCGCCAGACGGCCCCCACCCCCTCCTCGTCCCCCACCGGCGCCCCCTGCCCCACCCCCACCTCCCCCACCGGCGCTAGACCTCCCCCCACCACCCCATGCCCCACCCCCACCTCCCCCACCTGCGGGATCCGTCCCCCACCGAGACCCACCGCCCCCTCCCCGTCCCCCTCCTCCCTCTTTCCCACAGCCCCACCTCCCCCACTGGCCTCCCACCTCCTCCTCCCTCCACCGCCCTCCTACGGCCCCCCACCGACCACCCTCCCCATTTTAAAAATAAAAAACTTAAACCTTTTCACTTACCTCCGATGGTCGGTCCCCGCCGCCCTGAGCCGCCGTCCACCGCCGCTAAGCGTCGTCCACCACCGCAAGCCACCGCTGCAACTCCCTCCTCCGATGCATCTGCTACGCCCCGGCCTGGCCCGTTAAATGGGCGAACCGGCACGAGCGCGTCGACCCGCATGTACCAGGTCGGGCCCGCAGCGGACCGGTCTGGTATGTGGCATGACGCACGGGACCTTGCGGTCCAGTGCGTCCCGACCACGACCCCCAACCCCTGCGTCCCGTCGCCCACCTGGGACAGGTCGGGTCGTGCGGGTAGGGGCGGAACGGACCGGGATTGCAAACCCTGGGTCAAATTAGTTGGGGTTAGAATTTTATCAATGATGTTTTACAAGTTTAAGAGTTTAGTTCTCTTATATTTTTTATTTATTTTATGGATAAGTTTACTTTTGAGTTTTTTTAATTTGTGGGGCTTATTTATAAGAACTCTTTATTATAAATATGAATGAAAGCCCTAATATGAGGAGAACATAGATTTGGAGAAGAAAAAAAAAGACAGCCGCCACATGGTTGAGACGTCCCTCGTGTGAAACCTGAGTCCCCTGACATGAAGCTGCAAACCTATGCTTTATCCATCTTTCCTTTCCTTTTCTTCTTATCTCCTCTCTCTGTGCATCACATAACCCACCGTAGCCTTCTTCTCTTGTCATTTCCTTCCCCTCCTCTCTCTATAGCCACCACAAAATCATTGTTTTTCTTCTCCCCTTTATCTTATATGCAATGTTTTAAAATCTGACCTAGAGCTTGACCCGATTAAATTAGTGGGTCACGGGTCAATAGTTTAACCATTCGGGTTGACCCGTGACCCGTAAGACTAGAACCATTTATAATATTATTATAAATTGTCATAAAAGTTTAAGATACCTTGAGTTAGAAATATGAAACAAACAATTAAACATATATTGTAAAAATTAAAATAAGTGCATTAAACAACCACTGAAATAGTCTAAAAAAAGAATAAAATTTATATTAAATAAATATTATATAAGACAATTTATCAACTACAATTAACATCTCATGAGACACAAGTTTCATGGTTGTTGACACCCGTTTTTAGCCCGTAAGTTACGTCATTTCTCTTATTCATCATTTTTGATGTCTCGAATTACCCACTATTTTGGAGCCTTTCTTGGATAGATTTTGAGCCCATTTCATTTCCTTTGAGCCTCAGAGATCATGATTTCCTAGAGCCCTGGAGCTTATCTTATCAACTTTCGGCTTCCAAGTCGACTTACGGCCCATTTAGGTCGGCTTCCATCAAGCAATCGGCTCTCTCTCACTACACAGTCCTGAAAGTTTTCCTTTTTCATCTACTTATGTTCCTCTATTCAAAACATTCCCTTCACTAAAGTTGTTTAATTTTTAAAGATCTACAATTTCTTCTTCTACGCCATTGGCCAGTTCTGTCCCGATTGTGAGCTATTTGCATTTTTCCTGCAGGCTGTGCTGTTCACCTATGTCCTTGAATTTTCTCTCCCTGTTCTAGCCCCATTTCCTTCTTCTTCTGATCATTTTCACATCTTGCTCTCTTCATAAAAGTTGTTCCTCTTTCAGTTATCTACAATTTCTTCTTCTACCACTTTCGCTAGTTCTACACCGTTTGAGAGATACGCGTCAATTTCTGAAGTCACTCGTAGTCTGCCCAAAATGTTCCTTCATCGGTGTGAAGGTCTACTAGTAGATCGTCAGAGCCATGTGAAGGTCTATTATTAGACCGTCACAGCCCATATGAAGGTCTATCGTAAGATTGCCAGAACACAAGTGACGGTCTATTAATGGACCGTTACACCTAAACTTGCCTAAAATCATCCCGTTCGACCCTCGGAGCCTGACGGTCCTACCCTAGACCGTTTGTTGCCTCTGGCGGTCTTACGATAGACCGCCAGGTGACACCGAGAGTCCAATTCGTGCTGGACTCTGCTCTGTTTCTGTGCGCCGTGGCCCCCTTACAGAGCCAATAACTTCTTGAATTCTACTCCGAATTGAGCGCCGTTTGTTCCTATGGTTTCTCCTTTATATTATCTTGAATTTGGTCCATAGATCTTAGATTTTCATTGACTATCTTGCTCAGAAACGCGGATGAAAGTTTGGGGTTTATGCATCCTAGTTCAATACAAACTCTACAGATTAAGCTCCGGGGCTCCCTTCCAGAAGCCATATCTTTCAGATCCTTCCACCAAATTGAGTCCCACTTGTTCCTACCTCTTATCCTTTGTATTATCTCGAGATTGATCCATAGAACACGAATTTTGGTGGACTCTATCCTCTAAAATTTTGGGAGAACTTTCTGGATTTTCTGCAACCTCTATATAAACTGCCCAATTCACAGTTGCAAAGGGGGGCTCTTTCTTGGTTCGGGGCGAAGCCTTGCTGTAACTCCAACTCACAACTTCGATCCCAGCTTGAAGAGGGAAGTATTGACTTTCCATTCCATCCTTCTGGGCTTGATTTCTTGGTCTATACTCTTAGTTCTAATCTCCTCAAAATCACAAATCATCACCGTTTTCTACATTTTCTGCTATGCATGCATTTTTTCACGTTTTGCATCAACGTTTTCTCTCTATTCTCTCAACCAAATTCCGTGATTTCAAATCCTATACATGCACAACACATACACCTATTATTTCCACCCTTCCATAGGGGTTAAAAATCCTCCCTCGGTGCATTCTCCCCCTTTTATTCATGCTATTTTATCACTTTGGGATTGATGCTACACTTCATGTTCTAATTGGTTTTTATCTTTGTGTTTTAATCTTTATTTTGCTAGAGAGCATGATATGGACGTGATGCCCTCTTCTTCTAGCCGGCTGGAAGACGAGGAGGTTTGATCCCACAAAGTTCCCCGCACCCCGTTTCAAGCGCGATCAAGTCTTTAAGTTCCAAGGTACACGGCGCCGTTCCTCTCCTTTCTTCATCCTTTGGCGTTGTTGGAACCTTGGTGGCGATCACAGTTAGTATTTCTCATCCTTTCATCCCCCTTATCTTTGATTCACATATTTATGCATGTATTAATTTAAAGGGGGCGGGATAGGAATCTAATTAAAACAAATCTACAATGGTGTGTGAAGCCAAATTTCTTATTCATCTAAATTTTTATCTTCTTTCTTGTCTTCGTCTCCCTCTTAGGATAAGATGTAAAATTCATAAATAAGCGGATAAGCAAATAACATTAAACAATATTGTGGGTAAATAATTCAAACATAAATAAGGGATTTTTACAAGAAAACTATTATTAGAGGTGAATTTACAAAAAAACCATTGTTAGAGGTGAATTTACAAAAAAACCCCAAAGCACGAAAGTCAGAATCTTTCAGAAAATAGATTCATATTTGATTTGAAGAGTGCATAACCGCATGGATAAGCTCACACCAACCTGTTAATTTTTTTTGATCCAATTTGGGATTTTCCTTAGAAGGTATCGGGAAAGAATTAGAATGTAATAATATCGATTCATACAGAACATAAGAAATACATTAGCAGACATATCACTAGGTTCATTCAAATAGTGCATAAATACCATTTAAGCGTAATTTTTTTAGAAGTTATTAGTAAAAAGAAGGGACATGCGTGTAAATAAATATGATATTTTTACACAATTCAGATTTACACATTTATATACCCGCTAATGCATTTCTAAGAATAATTTTTTTACAAATTAACCTCTCACAATGATTTTCATGTAAAAAACCCTAAAAATAAATACTTGGCATTTCTGTTTGTAATGCGCTGACTGTAATTTTTCTTCCAAATTATTCATAACATTTGTGAAAAACTTCATCTCCTATATGTTTTCATGTTAAATTAAAAGGTAAAAATTAAATAAATAAAAAATATGTCTAGGAGTCAGATCCAATTGGGTCACTCCGATTTTAGCGGGTTGGTGGGGTTGCACCAGTTTGACTGGGTTTAATCGGATTTTGGGTCAAAAATAGTTTAGACACTATTCTAACCCAATTTTAAGACTAAATTACAGGTTAACCGGTCAAACTGACTGGTCGAGAGCAGATTTTAAAACAGTGCTTATATGTCCTTCTCCTGTCCTTTTCTTCCCCCTGCTTTCACTGCCTACAAGAACAATAAAAAGCACGATAGTAGCAAACCCTGCTTACACCATCAAAAAAGTGAATGCCAACAACAAGACGACTAGCGTGGCTTCCCCATTGGGCCATCTTCGTGTGGATCATTTTTGCGTAATATGCTCATCTCATCACCATGTCAGGTCAATTTTCACCCACAGACACAAATGAATGCCCTGCAATTATTGTTATTTGATCTCTACAAACGATGTACTGCATCAAACTGGTATCATAGCTTAAAAAATTAATTTATTTTTATAAATTTAGATCCTTATTTTTTCACTGAGTTATGGATACTCCAATTATATTGCGAACAAATGTTTCTCTACCTAATGGGAAAATTGTCAAGTTGGTTTTCAACGAGATCAATTATCATAATTATGTTTCTAAGGCTGTCGTTGATATGCTTTCTAAGACATGTGAAATTATTATTAAGAATGACGATGTTTTTGTGGAATTTTACAAAAGATTTGAGATTGGTCCCTATTTTGATAGTGTTTGGGCTTACATTGATCCATCTGATGAGTTTTATATCATTGCTGGATGCTGTTGGTTACAAGAACAATATGTTACTATGGAGTTTGACAAGCAGCCTTTTTGCTCTCTCCAACCTCCTCATTTGAAGGGTACATTTATTTTTTCATTTGTTTCTTCCTATCTTTCATAGGCCAAGATAATATTGCAGGAACAAGTAATGTTGGACAATCAAGAGAAAGATACTGTTGCATTGTATGTTGAACTCACATACAATCAGGATTCAATTTTCAAGATGACTGATTCATGAGATCATGATCTTTTTACAAAATCTGAGTTATATCTTATGTCTGAGTTTATGTTTGAAACGAGTTCAAGGACTATGGCTATTCATCCTAACACAAATATTTGGGATCACTCTCTTTTTGTTAAAACATATTTTGCTACATTTTATGAGTCTACTTTTGAAGAGGTTCATTTTCATTCTGATATGAAACTATTTCAAGAGCTAGTTCTTGACTCAAGAGATCATGAGCTATTTATTCAGTCAAAATTAAATTTCATTTCTGATCTTATGTTTGAGGTCTCTTCTGTACATGAGTCATATTCAACTTTGGTTCCAAGAGTTTGTTATACATGTGATCTAGCTTATTTGCGTCCGCAATTTAATGTCCATTCAAGATTGTCCTCTATAAATGTTAATATGGTTTTATAAGAGGTTGATCTCATTTGGTCAAAATTTTGTGACTTTGTAAAGTCCTCAGTTAGCATTGAGTTTATGACTGTGGATGTTACTATTCATGGTTTTGTTACTTCTGTCATCCTCATAGTGACTCTCCGGCACTTTAAAATTTGAGAACGATTTTTTTCGAACTAGGAGAGAATAATGCTTAGCGAGTTATACTGTTTAAGATGGATGATCCTGATTTGCTCAAATGAGTGGAAGATGTTGGAAAGATATTGTTTTGCTTTTATATTTAGTAGTCAATATATTTTTAGTTCAATAAATTGAGTCTTGTCAAGTTAATTGGGGTTAGAATTTTGTCAGTGATATTTTACATTATCCAATGCACCCGAGTTACATTATCCTATCTTATTATCAAAATAGCCCAAAATGATTTGATCGTCTAATTAATTATAGACTGCCGAATAGAAGCAGAGATTGCATGGGAGTTGTAAATATCATATATATATATATATATATGGGGGCCGCTCATGTGATGCCGGGATCACCTGATGTTGCCCCCCCTCTCAACGCCCCTCCATTAATAATACATGGGGGGGGGGGGACATCAGGTGATGCCGGCACCATCGTCCTTATATATATATATATATATATATATATATATATATAAGATCCCCACTGCATATAAGACGAACATCTGCAATAATATATACAAAGAACTCGTACGTTGGTGTTTTTTTTCTACAAAAGGTGATCGAGTTAAATTGGTAGCTGCCGTAGGTGGCGCTAACCAGGGTTTTTCATCTCGGGTTGGGACGGCCCGACTCGGCCCGTCCAAGGCGGTGGGTGGGACGGTCAGGCCGGGGGTCGTGGCCGGGACGTACTGGACCGCACGGTCCCATGCGTCCCGCGACGTACCAGACCGTTCCGCTGCGGGGCTGGCTTGGTACATGCGGCCAGATCTGACCGGTGGGAGGCCGGAGGGGGCGGTGGGCACCGGTGGGGGACGGTGGCCGGCCAGACAGGGGGGCCACCTGGTGGGGTACAGGGCTGGGGGTGGGGGAGGTGGGGCAGGGTGGGCGGTGGGCGTCGGTGGGGGTGGGGGGGAGGTTGATGGGGACATCAACGTCAGCCCGCTCACATTGTGTTTGCATCTACGTCCTTTTATATTTGTATGTATACCCTTGTGATATATGGGTACACAATAGTAGGTCTGAGTGGGTTTATTTGCAAAAGGCAATTGGGTCTTTTTGCAAAAGTGCATGTAGGCCCTGCAGGGGCCCCCTCCCTCCTCCTTATTGGTCCACTTGGACTCCCGGGCCCAAGGGGGCTGGTCCATGGACCAACCTTGGACTTGGACCTAGATTTAATTAAAGAAGACAAAATCAAATTGCCTTCTTTAAAGGGGGGGGGGGGGCGAACCTTGTATTTTATTATGATTTATTGTGGTTGTTCAAACCACATCCCAGCCCTTCACTCATCAACCCTTGATCCAAGGGTCTAGAATTAGTTAGAGACCTAGTCTATATAATGTTGTATTTTTCATGAGAAATTGAATGGAAAAATCAGAATTTTTGTGAGTGTTCAAGGAGCTTGGTGCGCCCCTCTCTCCTCCCTTGCTGTTCTTCCTTCCCCAACCCCAGATCTAGAGTGTATCCCTCTTCTATCATCCCCTCTCAACCTCCGGTGATCGTCTGTGCCGCCGCCGCCGCCGTTCGTGCCGCCTTCGAGCCGCCGTGGAATCGTCATCAAGTTTCTGTCCTACTGGACAGAGGTGTAGTTCGAGAATTCCTGAAGCCAGCCATGAGTTTTGATCGATTTGAAATTTTGAGGGTTGGTTCCTATCTTCTAGCCCCTTCTCCACAAAAAAATTGAGGTTCAAAATCCACGATTTCATATCCTTACCATTTCGTTCAACTCTCAATCTCAGATCTGTTCTGTCACTGTCTACAGTGACAGTAGCCCTGAGTTCTCCACCTTCGACCACCCTTTTGATTTTTGTTAGACCTCCCAATTTAACTGAGAGTTCTGTCCATCGTCCCCTACCACCACAACTTTGCTTAAATTTTTATCATCCTTCTACCTATTTTTAAAAATTCATGTTCTACCGAAGCTACAGTACTTTCAGCCAGATCCCAGATCCGACCTTCGTCCACTAAACAAATCACAGAAAAAATCATAGATACATCCAAACGGGTCCAAACCAATTTTGCTGTCTTTCCAGCTCAAATTCCAACAACTTTGCTGAAGAACACAACCCCTGATTCGAACGTCTCCTTCGCGGTCAAAGGCAATCCATAGGGAAGTTCTCTGCTAACCTGTGATTTCAGGAACTGTACAACAGAAGACTGAATATTCCATAAGTCAAGATCCGAGCAGATCCAGGCCAGATCTTTAAGACTATATTGAAGAACTTCAAGCTAGCTTTCCAACGGCGCCAGTCTCGTGTCGATCTGACGTCGGGGCTGATCGCAGCGTCCATTCTCGCCTGAGCGCGCGCTACAAAACAGCAACCACCAGTCCGTGGACAGCAAACCCGACGGGTGCCGATCGGAACCGCCCGACCCCCGGGTGACGTTCCGGTGTGCCGCCAGCCCAGGGAACACTTCCCTAAGTGTCCACACTACAGCGGCGCCACCGGGTCCCACACGACCCCTCTAGACAGCACGTGGGCCCCACGGTCGTGATCACGCATGTAGCCGAATCAACACACGAAGCTGCCCGTCATCCCGAATTCGGTCCTCCCGGGCCCCTGGTGTCGCCCTTTACCTCCCTGCGTGGAGTGGGCATATTTTCATTGCTGTAATATTCATGTATTAATTGTCCCGGGAGCACGAGTTCGGCCGGGCCCGTCGTCCCCACGCTGAGCGCGTGGAGGTATCGCATTCGCTCCCTTACTTGGCATTTTGCTTAATTTTCATATATACTTGCGTATGTCACTGCTAGAGAGCATGATAGGGTAATTAGCTCGCTTTCTATTTATATCACCGCTGCTGCGAGAGAGAGCGTTACCGTCCCGTGACCCGATCCGGGCACAAGTGAGAGCCGACCACCCTAGCTTACAGCCGGTTTCTCAACCGCGCACATCCGACGCTTCCCTCGTTAAGGGGCAGTCACGACCTTGTCGTGTCCGTGGTCTCGTCCCGCATCAATTTGGTATCAGAGCAAGTTGAGTCTAGGGTGTCAAAAAAAAGTGTCATTCATTAGTCATTTACGTCTAAGTCGTGTTTAGGGTCATCATTGTTTCAAAACAAAAAAAAGTATCTTTTTGCATTGCATCCCTTTACTCGGTATATCAAAAGGTGTTGTCCGAACGCTAGGCTACGCCTATCGGGAAGGCCACACACTTGTGCGAGTGATCTTCGGATCAATTATCTCCGCCACGTACCGAGTCTTGGTTTACGTCTAGGGTCCTTAGTGTGCATGCATTCAACTTTGCATTACTTAGGGTCGTGTCTAGTGTCTTGCCCAAATGGCCTTGCATATCCATTCCTAGGGATCCATTCCTGTATTTTGGCAACTATGGCCAACCCATGTCGACCCGTCCAAGGTGATAGGTCCGTGTCCGAGTACATTCGGGCATATCATAAGTATTGGTTGGAACATGGCTTGGGAGAGGAGAGCAACACGGCCGCATTTCAGTTCCGGAGAGGTTTGCGCCTTCACTTCCAATTGGAATGTCTTATCCGCAATGCATTCTCTCTAGCGGAATCCTATTCGGTCGCTCTAGTGGTCGAACCATTTGAGTCACACTTTTCTCGGTATGGTGGCTTTCGACAAGCATCCACCTCCCAGCCGCCTACACCATGGCCTTCACCACTCGAGAGAGTTCCAATGTCATCCATCTCTATTTCCGAATTTGATTCGGAATCCTCTCATTTAGAACCACCAAGGCCCGAGCCACTCGTATTTCTAACGGGTACGCTTTTCATAGCCGAGCCGCTTCTTAGTTGGCTCAAGGATGGCTTGGTCCCACCTCCCTTCCCATTAATGGACCCCACACTACCACTAGTGTCAAGAAACTCATTTCATACCACCTTCCGGTCTCGTCACTATGTGGACACATTGGACGACCTTCTTAAAGGGTTAGACCGGCAGTTGACCTTTACACATTTATTGGCCCGAGGCTTCGACCAACCCGCTAGTCTTAGCTTAACCCATCCGGCCTATGGGTCAATTACCTCCGAGTGCACCGTGGGTTGTGTCACCACGGAGATCCTCTTACTCCTTCCCTTACCGGCCGAGCCCGAATCCATACCCTTTTGTCCGAGGGAGGAATCATACTTCTTGCTTACGGTCCCCGTCCCACCCATCACAATGCAAGAAGGTGACTATCCACACCTTCAAAACTTCTACACGTGGGACCGTGACTTGGGGGAGCCCACCACAGGGGGTCATACCTTCTTCGATCCCTTTGACCCATTCCTTAGTGGACCCCATGACCCACCTTATATAGTTCATTTCTTCAAGGGAGTCCACTATCACACTCCTACCCCACGGGCCGGGTCATTTACACCCACCAAGCCCGTTCACGATACAACAACATTCGGCCCTCCTAGCCCTCTCAAGTCCCCCAAATCCAAAGGGCCGTCCATGCATGACTGGGTCATACTTAGATGTTTAGGTGTTCCCCATACCACCCATCTCCGGTTACATAACATGCATGCATGGCACACATTCGGGTGTCCTGGTCCGCCGTCACCTATGTACGGGTCGGACTAACAATAGGTGTGTCTAGAGTCATGTATGAGTCGGTTTCTTATTTGTGTGGTTTGCATATGTGTGTTAGTGCATGGTGAGTCTGCATATGTCGTGTGCAAGCTCATCGATGTCAGTCCCTTATGAGTCGAGAATTCCTGAAGCCAGCCATGAGTTTTGATCGATTTGAAATTTTGAGGGTTGGTTCCTATCTTCTAGCCCCTTCTCCACAAAAAAATTGAGGTTCAAAATCCACGGTTTCATATCCTTACCATTTCGTTCAACTCTCAATCTCAGATCTGTTCTGTCACTGTCTACAGTGACAGTAGCCCTGAGTTCTCCACCTTCGACCACCCTTTTGATTTTTGTTAGACCTCCCAATTTAACTGAGAGTTTTGTCCATCGTCCCCTACCACCACAACTTTGCTTAAATTTTTATCATCCTTCTACCTATTTTTAAAAATTCATGTTCTACCGAAGCTACAGTACTTTCAGCCAGATCCCAGATCCGACCTTCGTCCACTAAACAAATCACAGAAAAAATCATAGATACATCCAAACGGGTCCAAACCAATTTTGCTGTCTTTCCAGCTCAAATTCCAACAACTTTGCTGAAGAACACAACCCATGATTCGAACGTCTCCTTCGCGGTCAAAGGCAATCCATAGGGAAGTTCTCTGCTAACCTGTGATTTCAGGAACTGTACAACAGAAGACTGAATATTCCATAAGTCAAGATCCGAGCAGATCCAGGCCAGATCTTTAAGACTATATTGAAGAACTTCAAGCTAGCTTTCCAACGGCGCCAGTCTCGTGTCGATCCGACGTCGGGGCTGATCGCAGCGTCCATTCTCGCCAGAGCGCGCGCTGCAAAACAGCAACCACCAGTCCGTGGACAGCAAACCCGACGGGTGCCGATCGGAACCGCCCGACCCCCGGGCGACGTTCCGGTGTGCCGCCAGCCCAGGGAACACTTCCCTAAGTGTCCACACTACAGCGGCGCCACCGGGTCCCACACGACCCCTCCAGACAGCACGTGGGCCCCACGGTCGTGATCACGCGTGTAGCCGAATCAACACACGAAGCTGCCCGTCATCCCGAATTCGCTCCTCCCGGGCCCCTGGTGTCGCCCTTTACCTCCCTGCGTGGAGTGGGCATATTTCCATTGCTGTAATATTAATGTATTAACTGTCCCGGGAGCACGAGTTCGGCCGGGCCCGTCGTCCCCACGCCGAGCGCGTGGAGGTATCGCATTCGCTCCCTTACTTGGCATTTTGCTTAATTTTCATATATACTTGCTTATGCCACTGCTAGAGAGCATGATAGGGTAATTAGCTCGCTTTCTATTTATATCACCGCTGCTGCGAGAGAGAGCGTTACCATCCCGTGACCCGATCCGGGCACAAGTGAGAGCCGACCACCCTAGATCACAGTCGGTTTCTCAACCGCGCACATCCGACGCTTCCCTCGTTAAGGGGCAGTCACGAGCTTGTCGTGTCCGTGGTCTCGTCCCGCATCAGAGGTAGGGGTGGGGCAGGGGGAGAGCTGGGCGTCGGTGGCGCCGGTGGGGGACGGTGGGGGTGGGGTAGGGGGGTCAGCAAGTGGGGGACGGGGCTGGGGTGGGGGAGGTGGGGCAGGGGGGCGGCGGGGGTGGGGCAGGGGGGGCAGTCTGAGGGGGACGGGGTTGGGGGTGGGGGAGGCTAGCCGGTGGGGGGGGCGACGGTGGCTCGACTGGCGGCGGTGGAAGCGCAGGTGGGGAGGGGTGGGAGGTGGGGGTGAGAGAGAGGTGGGGTTAAATTTTTTTAAAAAACTATAATATGTGAATTTTAAATTTAATTTAATTAAATGTTGTTAGTTGTAGATATCTTAGAATTATTTTTGTTAGATATTTTAGAATTTAATTTTGTTAGATAAAATTTACAGATTGTAAATTTTATTTGATGGTTCTATATAAATTTTAATTTGTAACAAAATTTGTACATTTAATTTAGATGTATTAAATAATTTTTATAGTTTTGCATGTTATAGAATTAAATTTATTTTTTTCATTAACATTTTATTTGTAACAAAAATTTTGATTTAATTTAGATGTATTAATTAAAATTTTTAGTTGTAGATGTAGAACAATTAAATTTAATATTTTAGATAAATTTACATATGGTAAATTTGATTCGATGATTCTATGTAAAATTTAATTTAGATGTATTACTTAATTCTTTTAGTTGTAGATGTTTTAAATTTAAATTTAAATTTAGTGATAAATATTTTAGAATTAATTTTAATATTTTAGATAAATTCACAGATTGTAAATTGTATTCGATGATTCTATATAAATTTTAATTTGTAACAAAAATTATAGATTTAATTTAGATGTATTAAATAATGCATTTAGTTTTACATGTTGTAGAATTAAATTTATTATTTTCATTAAAATTATATTTGTAACAAAAATTTTGATTTAATTTACATGTATTAATTAAATTTTTTAGTTATAGATGTAGAACAATGAAATTTCATATTTTAGATAAAATTCAGAGACGGTAAATTTGATTAGATGTATTATTTAATTTTTTTAGTTGTAGATGTTTTAAATTTTAAAATAATGTTTTGGATAATATTTTGATTTGTAAATTATATTCGATGGTTCTATGTAAAAATTAATTTATAAAAAAATAAAATATTTATAATTTTTATTAGTTCATTATCATATTTTGTGATATTTATAATGTATATTTCTTAAAATTTAGGAGATACATTTAAGCACTCTGTGGCTCCTAAGGAACGTCCAAATGACATTAGATGGTTACATGGAGTTATGTTGGATGGCAACCGTAGGTGTTGGCGTTGTAACTACTGCAATACAGAACATCGGGGAGGAGGTATGTCTCGGTTGAAGAGGCACTTAGCAGGAGGAGCCAGTGCGGGATACTCTGAGGTTGCTGGGTGTACCCATGTGCCTAGAGATGTGAAACTTACAATGGTCAGACACCTACATGAGAAAGAGTTGAGATGCAATAAGAGGGAAAAAAGAAGAAAAGAGATGAAGCGGCAGTTAGCGGAAGAGCAAGCGGCAACGACAGAGATGAATGTGCATGGACACCCAGTGATGAAGACCAACAAGCGCGTATTGACTAGTCTAATGTGTATGTCACGATGAATGATCCATATGAAGTGCAGTTTCGTGAGGCAGTACGTCAGAGTAGAGATGAGGCCAGACATCCCAAGGAGACGATCCGACGAAGCCGCAAGGCGGCAAGGACCAGAGCATCAAGCAGTGGTGTGGGATCTACTACTCGACAACTACGGGGCATGTGGAGTTTTATCACTGGTGACTTGGGTTCACAAAGAAAAAGGACACAATCGATCAACATTGAAGATGTGGAGCCTGGTGCACTATCCCGTGAGCATGGCAAGCAAACGAGGATAGAAGATGCATATTGCCAAAAGGGGTCAAAATGGAAACTTGGACAAGCCGATGCAAAATGGTGGCACCACACGGACTGCCTTTCAATGTGGCCAACAGCCCTTATTACAAGCCAATATTTCAGGAAGCACAAGTTCTTGGGTTACACGTGCAACCACCTACATCGAGGGAGTTGGCCGGCATATATATTTCTTGATGAACAAGTTACTGAGATCAAGAGTTATGTTGACTCATTCAAATAGAAATGGTCAAAGTACGGGGTCACACTAATGTGTGATGGATGGTCAGGTACCACTAAAAGTAGTATGATCAACTTCTTTGCTTATTGTGATAGACAGGTCTTCATTCACAGATCAGTGGATGCGTCAGGCTAAGTCCACAATTATCAATATATTTTGTCATTGATAGAACAAGTGGTGACCAAGATCGGGGAGGAGTATATTGTTCAAATGGTAACAGACAATGGGTCGAACTATAAGAAGGCTGGGGAGGAGCTGATGAGGACCAGACGACACATTTTTTGGACCCCCTGTGTAGCCCACTATGTAGATCTAATGCTCAAAGAGATTGGTCAGCTTCGTGTAGTCAAATATGTGGTCGAGATGACACAAAAGGTCACAAAATATATCTACAACCACACACTTGTATTGGCATTGATAAGAGAGCATTGTGGTGGCGAACTGTTGAGGTATGGCATCACATGATTTGCCACCAACTACATCGCATTGTAGAGGTGGTGGGGACACCAGACCAGTCACATGGAACCGACGCCGCACCGCCCCGACACCACCGATCTTATGGCTCGAAGACTCGGCATGTCCTAATTATGTATTTTATTTGTATTGTGGTGGTATTGTATTATTAAACCACTAGTCAAAGTATTTTATTTTATTCTGGCCCATAGTCAAAAGTTGTTTTATTTTATTTTATTAGGCCAATAGTCATAGGATATGGATGTTCTTAGTTGAATTATCTAGGGGTATATTTGTCTAAATGTAATTTGGCCATCCTTATATACAGGAGGCTAGTGTATGGCTTTTCATATAGAATGAATGAATGAAAGAAGAAACCCACGTAGCTTACTCCCCTCTTGTTGCTTCCCTTCCCTCTTAGCTCCTTTGTGAGATTTGAGTGATTGCCCGGTGAGAGACCGTCCAGTGTGAGACCGAGCTGCACGACGCAGTGGTTATCTCGTCCCGTTTGTGTTTTCGGAGTGCCGACGATCTCTTCGTCGTCGCGTCAAATTTGGTACCAGAGCCCAACAATGGCATCCCTGTCATCCCCGGCATCGTTTCCCCTCCACAACATCGGTACGTAAGAAAAAAAAAGTGAAAGGGAAGGGGAGACAACAGAGAGAAAGGAAGAGTGAAAAAAAAATAGCAGAAGAGAACTTTCTCGGATGAGAGAGAAGTTGAAAAAAAAAGAGTGCGTTCGCAGAGTGGGCATCGTCACCTGTGCCCAGGTTCAAAAATCTTTCGGCCGCAACAGCCATCCCCAGCCTCCGCGACCCACCGTGCCTGGCGCCTCCCCGCCTCCATCCGCGGCCACCGCGGCCGCCCGCGTACGCCTTTGAGCCCGCGTCCACGCCCGCCCGTTCCCGCAGGTCGCCCACGCACGCTCCCGCCCCCGCGCCCTCATCTCCCGCACGTGGCGGTGCCCGCACCCGACGCCCGACCGCACCCCGCCCACGTTCGCCCTCCTTGGCTGACCGCCCGCCTCCGCGCCCGCCCGCGCCCGCCCGCGTTGGGAGCCCACTTCCAGCTGTGGGTTACGCAAGAAGACGGGGAAAGGTTTGAAAAAAAAATGTTGTTGGAGTGTTAAATATATATATATAATATTATATTATATATATATTATATATCATGGATATATATATATATATAACATTATATATATATGATTTGATTGAATTATTGGTTGTGGCACCCGAGTCCACTATGGCAGCTTGAGCAGCGCCCGAGTCGCCTAGCCGTTGACAGACAATCCATTATTTACGGAGTGTGAGTGACCGTGAGTCTCCCTGCGCGGAGAAATTCTGACTTAATTTATTCCCCTGCGTGGGAAATTTAATTAAGTGGTTTTGTAATAATTGCATCTTCCCTACGTGGAGTGAATTTGTTGTAACCGTCAAGCTTCGTCGACGCCGTGCGGACACGCACGTCCCCACTCGCCTTCGTCTCCGGTCGGAGCTAGACTTTGCAGTCTAGTTAGGTGCGTGGTGCGGACACTAGAGCGAGTTAGAAGCACGAACCGGTGAGCCGTCGGTACCGTACGCGGAGCACCACTCAAACTACATCAGTGTCTCTTTGGCTCGGAGGTAGTCTGGAATCTCCGCCTTGAATTTGGATACTTTTAGCATTTATTTGCATTATTTTAGCACTTATTTGGATTGTGTTTGGGCTTGTAATGTGTGTTTTACTTGGACTTTCATTTTGGGCTCTTTGTAAGGCTCTTAATAAGTCATTTGGATTAAGCCCCTTTAGAGTCCATTAAGGGGGTGGCCATATTGGACCATTAAGGTTCATAATGGGTCCTTAATTCACTTAAGGCCCAATTGGGCTTCCCCTCCTTATGGGCCACCTAGGTTGGAAAGATCTATAGGCTCTCTTGGGCATGTGGATGGCCTTTGATGGCCTTGGACCAACTTGGCCCAAGTTAGGCCCATAAAGGGGGCGCCCCCTCTTTTGGCTTCATTAGGCTAGTTGATTTCTTTTCTTTCTTCTCTTTTGACCACATGGGAGAAATATTTTCCTAGCTTTCCCAAGATGCCCTCATCAACTCTAGATCTGAGGGCATGGAAGGTCATTTGCCATGGGAGGTCAAGTCATATAAAATGTTATAATTTTCATTTCTATCACAATTAATGCCAAAAAATTTCAGAATTTCTTTGGAGCCTCCATAGCTTGGTGCGCACCCCTTTTATAATTTTTCATATAGGACTCCCCCACGTCCCAGAAAAATTGGTTGGGCTTCCAACTTCCATTTTGTAATTTTTCATTTTTCATTCTTCATCTTCTTCCAGATCTACCAGGTTTCTATCTACTGTGACAGCAACCCTGAACTTCCCATCTTCGACCCACTTTTTGATTTTTCCTGGAGCTTCCAATTTTATTGGAGGTTTTGTCCAACACCCCTTCCAACCACGAATTTTTGTGGAATTTCAAAGGACCTTTACCTATTTTCTAAAAATCAACTCCAGATCCCATTCAGTTCTGTCTGCCCCTGTCCAGATCCGACCACCCACCAGTATAAAATAGCTTTCCCCATCCAAATCTCCACCAAATCAGTCATAAGAATTATTGCCGTTTTCCTCTATCTCCCCTCTACAATTTTCATGAAGAGCTTGAGATCTGAATCAGAGGTCTACCCTGCGGTCAATGCCAACTCTCAGGAAACTCAATTTCTGCCCAGTCAGATCTGAAACTGAGAACATGCCGGTTCTAAAATCGCCCATCAGAAGCATAGCTCCGGTGAATTTTTCTGAGTCCCATAGGGTCGAAGGACTTAGAGAGAGCTTTCCAACGATATCTCTTGTGCGTCGATCCAACATTGGGAGTGATCGCAGTAGCATATCTCGCCGAGTCGCGCGTCTGAAAATAGAACCTGCAGATCCGTGAGCAGCAACCCCAAGTCTTGAAGATCTGAGCCGCCCGGCCTCCGACCGGCATTCCAACCCGGCCGCTGTCTAGGGAGGCATGCCTCCAGAGGTATCGTTCATAGTGGGACCCACCCCGTCAGTTCCGGAGGACAGAGCGGTCCGTGGGCCCCACGAACCCGTAGATCGCGCCGTCCAGACAGCACCAAAATGCGGATTCGGCACCGCCGGAGCGACATCAAGATGCTGCCCGTCAACCCATTTCCTGATACTCCCGGGCCCCACATGTGACATGTTACCTCCCTGCGTGGAGTGGGTCAAAATTTTGTACCGCTGTAAAAATTTGTTAATCGGGAGTACGGATTTGGCCGGGGTAGTCCTCCCCACGCCGGGTGCGTGGAGGTACGGTGTTAACTTCTTGGCATTACGCTTGCTTAGCTAGTATATGGTCATATGCCGCTGTGAGTGTGTTAGGATTCTACCCCGTGAGTTCATGTCACCGATGTGAGCGAGAGAGTGACTCATCCCGTGGCTCGATCCGAGCAGGAAGTGAGTCGGACTACCCTTAACTCTGCCGGTTTCTCAACCGCGCGGATCCGTGTTTCCCCTCGCTTGGGACGACGAGTGAGCTTGTATTTCTATTAGCGACGTATAGCCCATAGGAACTCTTAGTGTCGGGCCAAAGTATCTCCGTTGTTGTATATTGCTGGTCGCGTCCGCATTTAGAGTCCGAGGTCCGCATCACTTAGAGTCGGTTCCCGTGTCCGTCCCGCATCAGTTTGGTATCAGAGACAAGTTGAGTCTAGGGTAGTCATTGCATGAGTCTTGCATGGTCTAAGTCGAGTCTAGGATCATCATTATTTTCAAAACAAAAAAAAGTGTTTTAAAATTGCATTTCATCCCGATAATTCAGTATTTTAAATGGTGTTGTCCGAACGTTAAGCTACGCCTATCGGGAAGGCCGCACACTTGCGCGAGTGATCTTCGGATCGATTAACTCTGCCATGTACCGGATATTGGTTTAGGTCTAGGTGCATTAGTCGGTGTTTGCATCAGTTTGTGTCTCCTAGTTCATGTGTCTTTGCATGCCCACCCATCGAGGTACCCAATACTCGCCACCACCACCTATGGCGGATTCCCGAGCCCGTAGCTCCGACGAGCCCTCGACGGCCGAGATGTTCTGAGCCCTCATGGACCGTCTCGATACGCGTATGGATGGCCTTAGTACGCGTCTAGATGGCGTAGGAACGCGTCTAGAAGCGAGAATGAAAGCCCTCGAGGATCGGGCTGAATCTTCAGACCAGTCCATCCAGGGTCTTGTAGGGAGGATTGCCATCCAAGAGAGGGCCCCAGCGGCGGCGCAACCCTCGCCGACCAATGGTCAACAGGAGCCATCTCAGCAACCTACTGCGCCAAGAGCTCAGGCGGTAGATGTTGGGAGGCAACATGTGCATGTGGTGGATGATTATGCATCTGATAATGAGCAAGGGGGTTACGGTCATCAGAATCAACGACGGAATTGTGATGACGATGATGACGACCGCATTCTTAGGGGCGTGCGTGCGGACCCTCCCACTTTTAGCGGGTCCTTGGACCCGAAGGTATATTTAGATTGGGAGGCTGGCATGGACCGGTACTTCGAGTGGTTTGAGATGACAGACTATTGGAGAGTTCGATACGCGAAGATGAAACTGCATGGGCAGGCCCAAACTTATTGGACCAATGTGGAGAGCCTGCTAAATCAGTGACGTCAACCCCCGATCGGCACTTGGGATGACATGAAAAAGAAATTGAGGGAGAAGTACCTTCCTGCCTCATATCACCAACGTCTCATAGACAAATGGCAAAGTCTCTCCCAAGGGAACCGATCCGTGACTGAGTACACCGCCGAGTTCTATGAGTATTATTTGCGGTGTGGAGTTACGGAAGAGAACACCATGACCATATCACGCTTTCATAGAGGTATGCGGCCAAACTATCAATACGAACTTTTTCACCGCAATGCGACCACTTTGGAACAAGCGTATCAGGTTGCTCTCAAATTGGAGCAATTCGAGGCCGAGTTCGAGTCTCCCCATCGGTTGGGCTCCTTTCCCCTTCGTAGTGTCGAGCCCCGTGGCTCTTCTGGCACGTATCCGAGGGCCTCCATGACTCGACCTCAGGAGCCCGCTCGCCCCGAGCCCTTTGCTCCTAGGCCTCATCCTCCACCCCCGAGGGACCTTCTGTACAGCCTTTTGCGTTGCACTTAAAGTCTACACATTACTATAGCACGCAGTTCAAGTCCATACATTGGTCGGTGGCAAGTCTATACAGTGCTTATCTTTACCTATGTTCAGCCACCAAGTCTGTACATTCAGCAGATTGACTTTCCAAGTCTGTACAGCGTCATGCATCATTCCCAAGTCTGTACATGCTTCTGTTGAAATGCCAAGTCTGTACATCCTTCTGTTGAAATTCCAAGTCTGTACATCGGATTGGTTGAGCAAGTCTGTACAGCGGTTGCATTCATATTGG
Organism: Amorphophallus konjac; assembly: GCA_022559845.1. Lineage (NCBI taxonomy): Eukaryota > Viridiplantae > Streptophyta > Magnoliopsida > Alismatales > Araceae > Amorphophallus > Amorphophallus konjac. Next base: position 89,494 of record JAHNEJ010000856.1, read on the forward strand.
AAGTCTATACATTGGGGTCTTCACCTACGTTGCATTTCAAAGTCTATACATTGTCACTGTTGCACGCATGAAGTCTGTACATCGTCTCAGCACTATAAAGTCTGTACAGACTTTCTCATGTGCAAAATGCATTTTATTCATCAAGTCTATACACTTGCTTCATTTATCAAGTCTGCACATCCCTTACAGCAAGTATACACATTCGTTGTGCATAGTCTTGAGCATATAGAAAGTATGTACATCGAGTATGTATGTACATCGTGCAACTTTTGATTTGAAGTCTGTATAGCATATGTTCTTCAAAGTCTTCACATTGCATCGTGTGCTTCATCATTCAAGTCTGTACAGGGTTTTGCCTAGAATGCATTGTTCATCAAGTCTACACACTCTGTGTGTCTACATCGCATTCATCAAGTCTATACACTCTTGTATTTGCATTGCATTCACGCTAAGTCCATACACTGCATTTGGGCATTGGTCTTCACAGCAAGTATGTACATTGTTCAGAACGCCAAGTCCATACAGCCATTGTGCATACTTCATCTTGTGCATCACTGCACACACTGCAAAGTCTATACACTGTCTTGGCATTATCAAGTCTACACATTGCTTGATGCATCGAACGAAGTCTATACAATGTGTCGACATTAAACTGATAATTCTCTGTCTGACAAGCTCTGTTCATGAAGCTTAATGAAGGGGCACGTGATCCAAGACTGGAAGGGCTGACAGGATGACACGTGGCCAAAACACTTGGGCGGGAAATGTGGAAGACACGCGCCCAGTTCTGCTCCTGCTGTGACTGCTTATAAAAGGAAACCTTCGTCCACAAATGAAGAAGAGATCGAATGCAGAAGCCTTGAAGAAAAAGCAGAGAGCAGAGAGCCCTTTCGATCCAGAAAAAGAGAGAAAAGGAAGAGAGTTGAGAGAGTGAAGAGTTGAGAGTTTTATTCCTCAGATCTCTGGTTCAAAACCAGATCTGAGGTTTGCTCACTTGTTTGAGCTATATTCCCTGCAGGGATTCCTTTTGTCTTTCGTTTGTCTTTTATTTTGTTTTTTGAAACTATTGTGTTCAAGCTGTGTGGCAGCACTTGCAGTGGTGGATTCCACTGGACGGCTAAGCTGTATTGCCCAGCGGGTTTTGCAGAGGAGGATTCCTCTGGACAGCAAGCTGTGAGGCTCAGCTGGCGAGGTGGATACCTCGGACAGCAAGCTGTGAGGCTCAGCGGATTGTAGGCAAGCTGTGAGGCCCAGCGATTCAAACTGTGAGTCAGCAGTAAGCCACACTCGGGTTGAGTGTGGGGTGGATGTAGGTCTGGAGGGCCGAACCACCTCAAAACCTTTGTCTACTGTGTGATTGTTTTGTGGTTTGCCTAGCTTCTATATTTCTATCTTCGCGCAGTAGATGTATGCTTAGGACGGTTCTTCAATAGTTCTGGGTGGTATTCGCATTGTGCCCACTATCTGTTCAGTAGAAGTTTTAATTCCGCATTTGATTCTACTGCAGTAATTTTTTAACGGGTGTGTGATCTATTCACCCCCCTCTAGATCACCCTTTAGCGTCCCAACACTTCCATCCCCGGGCCTAGTACCCCACCCCCAGCTCAGGCTATGACCGTTACATCTGGCCCAGGCGAGCCCTCGACTTGGAGATTGATGATGATTAGCTCCTGGGAAATGGAGCGGGAGGCTAGTAGGGGCTGCCCTGTATTTGCTATTACGGTCTGAGAGGTGGAGCCGAAGTCTGAGGGAGAACTGCCACCCGATGTCATTCCTATTCTATAGGAGTTCACTGACATTTTTCCCGAGTAGCTTCCCGAGGGACTCCCACCCATGCGGGATATTCAACATGATATCGACCTGATTCCGGACTCCTCATTGCCCAATCTTTCTCATTATCGTATGAGTCCCATGGAACATGCCGAGCTAAAATAGCAGGTTGATGAGTTGATGCAGAGAGGGTCTGTTCGGGACAGCATGAGTCCGTGTGATGTTCCTGCATTACTTGCCCCAAAGAAGGATGGCACATGGAGAATGTGCATTGATAGTCGTGCCATCAACAAAATCACCGTGAAGTACATGTTCCCTATTCCTCGCCTAGATGATATGCTAGACATGATGGCCGGTGCACTATCTTCTCGAAGATCGATCTTAAGAGTGGTTACCATCATGTGAGGATTAGTTTAGATGATGAGTGGAAGACCGCATTCAAGACCAAGGATGGTCTCTATGAGTGGTTGGTTATGCCCTTTGGGCTGACCAATGCCCCTAGCACTTTCATGCGGCTCATGACTTAGGTCCTTCGACCTTTCATTAGAGTCTTTGTGGTAGTGTACTTTGATGATATTCTTATCTATAGTCGCACCACGGGGGTCCACTTAGACCACCTTCGGCAGGTCTGTCTACTTCTTAGGCGAGAGCAGCTGTATGTGAACCCACAGAAGTGTGCCTTCATGACACCTCAGCTTACCTTCTTGGGCTTTATTGTGTCTAGTACCGGGGTCTCCGCTGATCCAGAGAAGATTCGGGCCATTGTTGAGTGGCTAGAACCCCGCACGATCCATGATGTCCGCAGCTTCCATGGCCTCGCGACGTTCTATCGTCGCTTTATCCGCGGATTTAGCTCCGTCACTGCCCCGATCACGGATTGTATTTGGAAGGGCACATTTGTTTGGACAAAGGCCGCAGCTGCTGCCTTCAAGGACATCAAGGAGCGCATGACCCAGACACCTATCCTTCGATTGCCAGATTTCTCGAAGGTGTTTGAGATCTCTTGTGATGCGTCGGGTGTTGGGATAGGAGGAGTGTTGAGTCAGGAGACCCACCCGATCGCATATTTCAGTGAGAAGCTGAATGACGCGAAACTGCGATACTCCACTTATGATAAGGAATTCTACGCAGTTGTTCAGGCTCTTAGGCATTGGAGGCACTATCTATTACATCAGGAGTTTGTCTTATACTCCGATCACGAGGCTTTGAGGTACCTCCATTCCCAAAAGAAGCTTAATGCGCGTCACAGCCGGTGGGTTGAGTATCTCCAGCAGTACACATTTGTGCTTAAACATAAGACTAGAGTGGAGAATAAGGTGGCCGATGCCTTGAGTCGGCATGCCTGTCTGCTAACCACCATGAGTGCCGAGGTCATAGGGTTAGAAAAGATGAGAGAGGCCTATGTTGAATGTCCTAACTTCGGTCAGATCTATACCACTCTCCAGGCCGGACCCTCTAGAGAGCATGATGATTATGTGCTTCAAGAGAGTTACCTCTTTCGAGGAGGCATGCTTTATGTTACCCGAACTTCGATTCGCGACTTCTTAGTCTGGGAGCTACATGCGGGAGTTCTAGCCGGTCACTTTGGTCGGAATAAGACTATTGAGGCTGTTGAGCACAGATTTTATTGGCCGAGTCTGAAGTGAGATGTTGCTCATATTGTGGCCCAGTGCCGTACATGTGTTACGGCCAAGATGAAGAAGCAAAGCTCGGGCCTTTATACGCCTCTCCCCGTGCCTGATGCTCCGTGGCATGATGTTAGCATGGACTTTATTTTGGGATTACCACGTACCTCTAGGAAGCATGATTCGGTCTATGTGGTGGTTGACCGATTCTCGAAGATGGCCCTTTTCATTCCCTGCTCGAAGACTTCGGATGCTTCGAGGGTAGCCCGCCTATTCCTTACTCATGTGGTGTGCAAGTTCGGGTTACCTCGTACCATAGTGTCTGACCGCGATGTTAGATTCACCAATTATTTTTGGAAGACACTGTGGCATATGTTAGGTACTCACCTCAAGTTTTCCACTGCATATCATCCCCAGACAGATGGTCAGACCGAGGTGGTCAATAGGAGTCTGGGTGACCTTTTGAGGTGTCTTGTCAGGGATCGTCTAGGAGATTAGGATCTCATATTACCATTGGCAGAATTTGCATATAACGATTTGGTTAACAGGTCTACCAGCATGAATCCCTTCGAGATTGTCACAGGTCGTAGGCCTAGGAAGCCAGTGGATCTTGTTCCCATGCCCATTCATGCACGAGTGTCGAAGTCTGCCGAGTCATTTGCTAGGCATGTTAGGAGTCTGCATGACGACATTCGTCGTCACATTGAGGCCAGCAATGCACGTTACAAAGAGCTAGCCGATGCCCATCGACACCACCGAGAGTTCCAAGAGGGTGAATATGTCATGATCAGGGTAAGACCTGAACGGTTTCCCTCTAGAACCGTAAAGAAATTGTAAGCTCGCGGAGTCGGTCCATTTAGAGTGTTGAAATGCGTTGGATCCAATGCGTATGTTGTGGACCTGCCCGAGGAATATGGTATAAGCTCAACTTTCAATGTGTCAGATCTAGTTGCATATAGGGACCCAGCGGTGATCCCTAGTGAGCCTTTCGAGCCATCTCTTCCCATTGAGAGTGACCCCACACCTGAGTGTCCACCTCCAGCCCCCTTTCCACGGCAGTGAGAGCATATCGATCATATACTGGATGAGCAGGTGACAGTTACCAGGAGTGGATCCTACCTGCGCTACCTAGTGCGTTGGAGAGGGCAACCCGCCACCGAGGATACTTAGATTACCCGTGGAGAGTTGCAGCGGATAGATCTGGATCTACTGGAGCGCTACCAGAGCGATGCAGACCCTTACTCGACAGAGTCGAGTTTCTCCCACACGGGGAGAATTGATGCGGACACCAGAGCGAGCGAGAAGCACGAATTGGCAAGCCGTCGGTACCGTACGCGGAGCACCACTCGAATTACATCAACGTCCCTTTGGCTCGGAGATAGTCTGGAATCTCCGCTTTGAGTTTGGATACTTTTAGCATTTATTTGCATTGTTTTAGCACTTATTTGGATTGTATTTGGGCTTGTAATGTGTGTTTTACTTGGACTTTCATTTTGGGCTCTTTGTATGGCACTTAATAAGCCATTTGGATTAAGCCCCTTTAGAGTCCATTAAGGCGGTGGCCATATTGGACCATTAAGCTTCATAATGGGTCCTTAATTCACTTAAGGCCCAATTGGGCTCCCCCTCCTCATGGGCCACCTAGGTTGGAAAGGTCTATAGACTCTCCTGGGCTTGTGGATGGCCTTTGATGGCCTTGGACCAACTTGGCCCAAGTTAGGCCCATGAAGGGGGCGCCCCCTCTTTTGACTTCATTAGGCTAGTTGATTTCTTTTCTTTCTTCTCTTTTGACCACATGGGAGAAATATTTTCCTAGATTTCCCAAGATGCCCTCATCAAACCTAGATCTGAGCGCATGGAAGGTCATTTGCCATGGGAGGTCAAGTCATATAAAATGTTGTAATTTTCATTTCTATCACAATTAATGCCAAAAAATTTCAGAATTTCTTTGGAGCCTCCATAGCTTGGTGCGCACCCCCCTCTCTCCTCCCCCTTCTTGCAGCTGTGAAGGCTGCCTCCAGAGGTGTGAAGCCTCTTATTCAAGCCTCTTCTGAGTGGGAAGCTCAGAGCTATCGCCGCCGCCGCCACCGCCACCGAGCCGCCGTCGCACCGCCACCGCCGCCTTATCAGAATTCTATCTTCATCCAACAGCAAGCCCTTCCACGAATTTTAGCTCTCAGCTCCGAGATCTTATTGAGCTAAAACTTTCAGGGTGAGTTTCATAGGTCTCCCCCACGTCCAAAAAAAATTGGTTGGGCTTCCAACTTCCATTTTTTAATTTTCCATTTTCGTTCTTCATCTTCTTCCAGATCTGCCAGGTTTCTATCTACTGTGATAGCAACCCTGAACTACCCATCTTAGACCCACTTTTTGATTTTTCCTGGAGCTGCCAATTTTACTGGATGTTCTGGCCAACACCCCTTCCAACCACAAATTTTCTTGGAATTTCAAAGGACCTTTACCTATTTTATAAAAATCACCTCCAGATCCCATTCAGTTCTGTCTGCCCCTGTCCAGATCTGACCACCCACCAGTATAAAATAGCTTTCCCCATCCAAATCTCCACGAAATCAGTCATAAAAATTATTGCCGTTTTCCTCTCTCTCCCCTCTACAATTTTCATGAAGAGTTTGAGATCTGAATCAGAGGGCTACCCTACGGTCAATGCCAACTCTCAGGAAACTCAGTTTCTGCCCAGTCAGATCTGAAACTGAGAACAGGCCGGTTCTAAAATCGCCCATCAGAAGCACAGCTTCGGTGAATTTTTATGAGTCCCATAGGGTCGAAGGACCTCAAGAGAGCTTTCCAACGATACCTCTTGTGCGTCGATCCAACATTGGGAGTGATCGCAGTAGCAGATCTCGCCGAGTCGCGCGCCTGAAAATAGAACCTGCAGATCTGTGAGCAGCAACCCCAAGTCTTGAAGATCTGAGCCGCCCGGCCTCCGACCGGCATTCCAACCCAGCCGCTGTCTAGGGAGGCGCATCTCCAGGGGTATCGTTCACAGTGGGACCCACCCCGTCAGTTTCGGAGGATAGAGCGGTCCGTGGGCCCCACGAACCCGTAGATCACGCCGTCTGGACAGCACCAAAATGCGGATTCGGCACTACCGGAGCGACATCAAGATGCTGCCTGTCAACCCATTTCCCGATACTCCCGGGCCCCACATGTGACCTGTTACCTCCCTGCGTGGAGTGGGTCAAAACTCTGTACCGCTGTAAAAATTTGTTAACCGAGAGTACGGATTTGGCCGGGGTTGTCTTCCCCACGCCGGGTGCGTGGAGGTACGGTCTTAACTTCTTGGCATTATACTTGCTTAGCTAGTATATGGTCATATGCCGCTATGAGTGCGTTAGGATTCTAGCCTGTGAGTTCATGTCACCACTGTGAGCGAGAGAGTGAACAGTCCCGTGGCTCGATCCGAGCACGGAAGTGAGTCGGACTACCCTTAACACTGCCGATTTCTCAACCGCGCGGATCCGCGTTTCCCCTCGCTTGGGACGATGAGTGAGCTTGCGTTTCTGTTTGCGACGTTAGCCCATAAGAACTCTTAGTGTCGGTCCAAAGTGTCTCTGTTGTTGTATGTTGCTGGTCGCGTCCGCATTTAGAGTCCGAGGTCCGCATCACTTAGAGTCGGTTCCCGTGTCCGTCCCGCATCAGTGCGTGCTCCAATAACTTGCTCATTTAGTATCTTTATCAGTTGCCGCGTGATAAAGTGAGAGAGCGCCCGATCCATGCAACCTATCTCCTGAGTGCATCGTTGTGGACAGAGAGAGAGAGCTTATATGCGCCCATCCTTAAGCCCTAGAACTGTCACATTAGGGCACCATAATTGTTAGGAGGTAGTTCCACAACTACTTCACCTACGGGTGAGCAACACTCCCTGACTGGTCCCTTCACAAAATGAATTGACCCTTTGCATATTAACCAACAAGAAGGTCTGAACCTTGCTAATCTTCGGTCCCAGGATTGCATCATTTAGATCCGAGCTCGTGCATGCAACGTTGGTCTAGGAATTCATCAGGCTGTCTAGAGGGCGTTTCAACACTACAACCACACATGGCTCAAGATATCGTGAATGCCATATCAGCCCAGCTCGAGCAGAATCTTATGGCCCAATTTGAACCATCTATAGGCCAATTGCGAGCGGAGCTAGATGATTTGATCTGAGCCTTAAAGGATCATGTGAGTGGAGAGGAAGGAAGGATGAATGGTCGTGGAGATCCCGCCGCCAACCATAAGGTAGAGAGCGACCGAGCCCCCCTGAGTCAGGCTCCTCGAGGTAGAGAGCACGATGATCGTGTGTCTCGAGGAAGAGACCATGAAGATGAGGAGATCATCCTGAGGAACTTCAAGATAGACGCTCCCAGTTTTGATGGGTCCCTAAATCCCGCCACATACCTTGATTGGGAGACCGGGATGGACCAGTATTTTGATTAGCATCACTGCATGACCCCTACTACAAGGGTGAGGTTTGCCAAGATGAAGCTCCTAGGTCAAGCCAAGACTTACTGGTGCAATGTTGAGAATCTCCTAGCTAGGAGACGAGAGGAGCGCATCAATACGTGGGAAGAAATAAAGGAGAAACTGAGGGAGAAGTATCTGCCACCCTCCTACCATCAGCATCTTTTAGACCAATGGCAGAAACTCACCCAAGATGGAAAGTCTGTAGATGAATACATCACCAAGTTTGATGAATTCTTCCTTCGGAGTCATGTCGTGGAGGATGCCTCTATCACACTCTAGTGATTTAGAGCTGGCTTACACGAGAGCATTCAGCGGGAGCTATTCTTGCGAGAGGTTAACACCCTCGAGCAAGCCTATCAGGTTGCTCGAGATGTTGAGACGTTTCAAAGGGTGGTCCCACTTCAGGTTTCCACCTACCGCCAACCTGAACCCCGAAACGCCATGATCCGCTACCCTGAGAAGCCTGACCCCTCTACTTCTTATGTCCCTACTGCTACCCCACTTCGGGCCGTTACCCCTGATGTTCCTTTCATAAGGAACCCCTTACCTGCACCTGCTGCTGTGCCCAGGCTGGAGTACACTCCGCCAACCGATAGGAGGGATGACAAAGGAAAGGGAGCCATCCCTAGCACCTCCCAACCAGCCCCTACCTCGGGAATTCGCTGCTTTAGGTGCCATAACTTAGGGCATGTTGCCACCAATTGCCTCACCTGAGCCTTGGTCATCACTGACCCCCAGCCTGTGTAGCTTCCACCTCAACAAGGAGAAGATGTTGAGAGGTATGAGGCCAATCCTGACCTCACCACCCAGTTTGAGGAAATGGATGCGGGATTTGATGGCACGTATGTCGAGTACATGCAGGTTGGAGATATTGCTGAGAGCTCTAGCCAGGGAAGACTAGGTGTAGTTCGCTGCATCTTAGCTCACCCCCAAGAGGAGGACTGGCGTCGAACCTCCATCTTCCAAACCTACATCATGGTGAAATCTCAACCCTACAAGGTGATCTTTGACAATGGGAGCAGTATCAATGCAGTCTCTTCAGATTTTGTCTCCCGTCTAGGTCTACCTACGCACCCTCATCCTAGGTCATACAACGTGCCTTGGGTCACCACTACATGCGTCATTCCCATCCAATTCCAGTCCTACCATGGACAGATCTTATATGATGTAGTGCCTATAAAGGTCGGGAGCATCATCTTAGGACGACCGTGGATCTATGATGTAGACCTCACTATTTGGTCGATCTAATCAGTGTTCCTTCTCCCACAACGGGAAGAAGATACAATTGTACCCGGCACCCCCAAAGGTGACCCCGGGAAAGAGCTCCACCTCCACCCCCACTGGAACCCCCAAGGTTCTGGAGAGTCCCTGAACTCCCAATGAAGGGAAACCTCCCACTCCCTCTTCTCCTGCACCTATCACACCCTAGGCTCCTAAGGTTGGTCACGACCTAGTTAGGCACCTAACTTCATAAATGTCCAAGAGCTAAATAGAGATGTTGTTGAGGGTGCCCTTGTTTGGGCTGTTGTCGTTACCATCACACCCGAGGAGTCCCAAGTCTCAATCCCAACTGAAGTCTAAGCAATCCTGCAGGACTTCCAAGACATCTTCCCTGAAGACTTGCCCTCTAGACTCCCTCTCATGTGTGACGTACAACACGTCATTGACCTTGTCACCAGGTCCACCCTACCCAACCTTCCGCATTATAGACTGAACCCTAAGGAGCATGCTGAGCTCCAAAGAATTATTGAGGACCTTATTCAAAAAGATTTCCTCAGGGTGAGTAAGAGTCCCTGTGCTGTTCCTGCCTTGCTCACACCAAAAAAAGATGACACCTGGCGGATGTGTGTTAACAGTCGCGCTATCAATAAAATCACTATCAAGTATAGATTTCCAATTCCTCGTCTCGATGACATGCTTGACATGATGAGTGGAGCCACCATCTTTTCCAAAATTGACTTGAAAAGTGGCTACCACCAGGTCAGAATCCAACCAGTGGATGAATGGAAGACATCCTTCAAAACAAAAGAAGGTCTGTACGAGTGGCTCGTCATGCCATTTGGGCTATCCAATACCCCCAGCACTTTCATGAGACTTATGACGGAAGTCCTCCACCCTCTCATTGGTCGCTTTGTTGTCGTCTACTTTGACGATATTTTGATCTATAGCCACAACCCTCAGGACCACGTCCAACATTTGAGGGAAGTCTGCGAGACTTTGAGGAGAGAAACCCTGTATGCCAACCTCAAGAAATGTGAATTCATGACAGACCTGGGTCATTTTTCTCAGATTTGTGGTTTCTAGTCAAGGAGTGTCTGTTGACCAATCCAAGGTCCAAGCCTTAGTAGACTGGCCAGAGTCCCAGAACGTCTATGACGTTCGTAGTTTCCATGGGCTAGCCACCTTCTACAGACGATTCATTAAGGGTTTTAGAACCATTATGGCCCCTATTACAGATTGCATCTGTAAGGAAAATTTTGAGTGGACCAAAGCCACCTCCAAGACTTATTTTGTCATAAAGGAGCTCATGACCAAAGCCCCTGTCCTCCGCCTGCCAGACTTTTCCAAAGTCTTTGAGATATCCTGTGATGCATCTGGCGTAGGTATATGAGGAGTGCTTAGTCAGGAACGTCACCCTGTGACTTATTTTGAAGTCTCGCGATCAATGACACCCAAGAGGGGGGGTGAATTGGGTGATTACAGATTTTAACAAATTTTAAAAGAATTGAAACAAGTATTAATAACAAGCAACCAACAAGAATAGATCTGATGGATTACAAAAAGCGCCTAACTAAATCAACCCCTACAACAGTTCTTTGGTACCAGGCGGAGTCAAGGAATCTGAAGATTCTCTCACACAAGGTATTTTCCTCTCGACAGTATCGATCGTGTCAATCAGAAGCTACCTTTTGATATACCAGAGATCACCTGTAATGTCACGCCCCGAGCCTTTATTACAGCGGAAGACTAACTCGGGGAGCGCGAACAGCCGGCATGGTAAGCCTCTTGCAAGCAAGAACGATCAGAGCGCAAGACAATCACACATAAAGATGCAATTGCATAATATATATTCAAACTTCAACTTTATTTCATTGATAATCAAATTGAACCCTCAATTACAATCACTAATTCAACTTCCATTATGTACTAGACTCAAGAAATAGGAAAATTACATAGACTCAATCTAAACAATATAGACTTTCCTAAGTCTTCACTCTCATCTTGACAATACTTTCATTCGCTCTCGGACCCGCTACTTGTATAACCCGAATCTGAATTTAAATCACTTTCCTCTCCTGAAAAGATTGGAAATAGGTAATGAGCACACTTGCCCAATAGGTATCTTCGCATCAACATGAAGGCACTATTAAAGTAATTAATAATTTAGCTCTAAAGAATAAGGTAAAAATCATGTGAATGCGATCAATCATGCGATTAAACCAAAGTAACAAGATGATCATGTAAGTTAGAATGAGAACAAATACGAACTAGTAAGAATGTAACAAGAACATGATATTGGCCTTTCATGAACAAGAATGTATCGAGAATGTACTAGCAAGCCACATAATCATCACTCCAGTATCTTTTACTTATGAGCAAGTACTTCGTGAATTTCTGTGGAATATCAAGCAAGAAAGTCATGTACAAGAATGTCATGTCGTGCCGTGGATTTTCACTTATTTATAGAGAAAGTACTCCCAGCGTAATGCGGCGCCAGTAGCATCATACCCCATGGTTTATAAAATAGTATGTTTCCGACAATTAGCCGAGGGGACTAGCATAGAGTCCTTGAACACAATCAGTGCTCGATCGCATCTTCAAGTATAAATCAAGCTTTTTTCCACGCATGTAACAATAAAGTATGGCCAAGAATATAATGAGTTCAAATAAGCTTACGATAACAATAATTCAATGAATGAATGCTTCAATAAGAACCATGAAAAATCAAGAATGACTTAAGCAAGGTTATGCTTATGGAAATAAATCGGCAGCATAACGATACGTTCTTTATCTTCTATTCAATATATTAGGTTTCTTGATCAATATGATAAGTTCTAGATCATTAATAGTCTATCTAGAAACCTTGAAATATCAACCCTTGGTCCACCTTGGGTTAAAATACTCAAGTAGTGTGACGGTCGTGTACTGGGCCATTACATGATGTGACGCTGCAGTAGTGGGCCGTTACATTAGTCTGAATCCAGAATCAAGAAATCGGACTCAGTGGAATGTGACGGTCGTATATTGGGCCGTTACTTGCGCCTGACGGTCCAACATAGAGCCGTTACATTACTGATAACCAAAAACATCGATAGTGTAATCTAATGAATGGGCTTTAATGGTATAACCAACTCGACGTCCTAGTGGGAATCCCAGGCTCGGGGAGAATTACGGAGGTCTTGAAACAAGATTTCCTAGTCCATTGGAAGGAATATCTAATAGAGAGGTCCTCATGTCCAAGAATAATGTTCCTATAGTGTAAAGTGAACTAATGGACAACATACCGGAATATGTGCCATATACTTAAAGAAATGACTCTATAAATAGGAAATAATGTGTAACATTATGAAACCAAGATAAAACTCCGTCAATACAACTTTGAAAAATCATGATTTAGAATACAAAACTATAAAGTTTTAGCTAATGAAATTAGCATAACTTAAAATAACCTAAGACACATTAATCATGCAATTTGATTATGAATCAGAAACTAAACTCAAAGTCATGATAATAGGTCAAAACTTAGCTATCTAAGCTTATTTATAAGTAAACTTAACTGGTTATTATTCTGCCTTGGGCTGACAGAACACAGGTGTCTGACGGTCTAGGATAGACGCGTTACAGTGTGTGACGGTTTATCGAGGGGCCGTTACAGTGGTGTAACGCTCCTGCTAGGGTGCGTCAGAGACAATAGAACAAATAAAAGCACAATAGGATGTGACGGTCTATCTTAAGACCGTTACATTCATGTGACGGTCTTACGTTGGTGCGTCAGATAATCTGCTAGTAGTAAACTAAGTAAAGGTTTATGAAAACATAACATACCTGGAAATCAACATACTACCACTGTCCTAGTCATGAAAATGAAGTATAGGCCAACTATATGCATAGGTTTAGTGAATATACAGGATAATATCTTTTAATTTCCGTTTAGGGCTAAGAAATGCATGAATGTATAGAGCTAGGAAATCATGAAATTCTTAGTCTACAATGCATGAAATCAAGCACAATCAGAGGGTTTTTATTCCTAACAAGTTATTTTTGTCAATCATGAGATAACCTACCTCTTCTAGAACTTTAAAAATTCGAATTTGATGCTAAGTGCTACCCTTAGTCCCTTGTACTTCTTGTGATAAATCATCAACTTCAATCTGCTCTATTTCCTCAGCCTCTTGACCTAAGGATGTGAAAGTTTGAGGGTAAGAAGATGAAACTATTGGGAACAAAAAGTTCTAAAGGATCGTACTTTAATTACCTCGTTTAGTCGTCCTAATCTCTGGATCTTCAGGGGACTTGTGTTCAGATTCCTAGGTTACTAAGGTTGAATCAGCAACTTTGGAAGCTTCTATCTCCTTGGTTGCTTGATCTCCTAACACGAAATTTGGAGAACCATTAGTCTAAAGTATACTAAGCAAAAGCTTCTAAAGAACTTACCTGAATTTATGACTCCTTACCTTGATTCTTCACGAGCCAAAAGTAAGGGTCGCTCAGTTCAGAACTAGGTCCTATTTATAGGGTTTTGACTAGGGTTTGAAGATTAGATCGATTCTAGAGTCCTTAATTTGCCAGAACCTAATCCCTAAGAGTCCTTAGCAATGTTATAAGCTTCCCTAAGTCGATCACTTGTAGATAGGATTTCAAAGTTCCAATCTTTTTGTAATTTCCTCACCTTACAGAATCTGCAGGATGTAACGGTCGTGTCTAGGTGCATTACATGGCTGTGGCGGTCTCCCGATAGACCGTTACATTCAACGTATATAGAGTTTTAATTTAATCAAACTCTTTTATTCGTTTATCCACATAATTATCTTATATCAATAGTATTTATCCTTAAAATACGTGAATAAGCTAATTACCCTTCTAGAATATGGGCCAAACTTAATGGACTTAGTCAATTAACCTTTTGGATAATAATTAGATAGGCTAGGTTAACTAATTAGTCTAATTGAGCCTTATAATGACTTATTAATCTAATAATTCTTTATTAATTTATTTAGGCCTTTATAATTTCCAGAAAACTATTTTATAATTCAAAAATTATATATATAAATTCTGGGGTACTACATTGTGGACGTGCTTTTCATTTACATTCTTATTCTTTTATTTCTGTTGTTTATTTATTAGCGTGCCAGTCACATATGTGACGATTTCATTGTGCGCTCGATCTGACTTCTAATCAGTCGATTGTGAGTGATCGTATTCTGGACCAAAAGTCCGTCATACCATAAAGGTTATGACGTTAATTACGCCCACCCTAAGAAGGACAACCCTTGATTAAACGCCAAAGTAAGAGGAGACCAGAGGGAAAAGGTTCTCGGTGCAGCAGGTTCTCGGTGCGGCAGGTTCCCGGCGCGGCAGGTTCTCGGCGCGGCAGGTTCTCGGCGCGGTAGGTTCTCGGCGCGGCAGGTTCCCGGCGCGGCAGGAGAAAAGAGAAAACACCGAAGTTACTCGGTTTGATGTGAGCAAATTTCGGCAGCATATCCCCTTGTCTTGGATCATGCCAAGGAGAGATAGACCATCATCCACGGGATGCCGGGATGAAGGTCGAAAGAGAAGGGCACTAGGCCAGGGAACACTGCTTGCTTTCGCAGCACCGGTTGATATTCCCTTGGAAACCACCGAAGCACATGCAGTGGCAGAGCTCCTTAGGTTCATAGGGTCACGGAGGAATCCGGATCGGGACCGGGTAATGTAGGGGAGACCATTCCCCGTTGATTTATCTCATGAGGCATGCGTGGTGACCTTTGGATATCCCTCAGACAGGTACAGGGGAGTGACCAAGAGTTGGACTGAGGTGGAAATGGAAATTCTTGGTGCGGGGCTCTGGTGGAACCTTCTCGGCACAGTTTTCACATAAAAGGGAGGGGTTCTCGGCATGAGGTTCCGGGCACGCTAAGGAGAAGATAAGGAAAGCTTCTCGGCACGAGGTTCCCGGCGTGCTAAGAAGAAGATAAGAAAAGCTTCTCGGCATGGGGTTCTCGGCACGCTAAGAAGAAGGTAAAGAAAGCTTCTCGGCACGCTAAGGAAAAGATAAAGAAAGCTTCTCGGCGCGAGGTTCCCGGCGCGCTAAGAAGAAGGTAAAGAAAGCTTCTCGGCACGAGGTTCCCGGCGTGCTAAGAAGAAGATAAGGAAAGCTTCTTGGCACGGGGTTCCCGGCGTGCTAAGAAGAAGGTAAAGAAAGCTTCTCGGCACGAGGTTCCCGGCGCGCGAAGGACCCCGCCGAGAACTATTCATCGCGCCGAGGGATTCTGGCGCCGGGAAGGTAGGGATTTTGGGCACCGGGAAGGTCTATGGGATTTTACGGTGCTCTGTTCTGGGGATTCTTTCTGGGATTCAGACAACGGCTGGGGGATTTAGGATGCAAATGAGGGGGGAGCCAAGGGCTTTGCTGGGGCAGTGTCAGGGAATCACTGGAAGGCAAAGTTTATGGAGGGATCGAGATCATCACCCGTTTAAAACCCTCTGGAGATATGTTTTTCCTGTCGCCGGCCGTCCAGGGAAATCAAGGGATAACTGTCCCTGATTCCTGGGGCGACCTTGATGGCTTAAAAAAAGAAAATGAAATGAAAGATAGGAAGACTTCGTGGCGTAGGTATCACTTAAGGGGTGAGGGGACAGAGTCCAATAATCCATGGGAGTGAGGATTGTGACTCTTCCTTCATCGTTCCTCTAGGAAGGACAATCGGAGCGTAGAAACCCGAAGCATTCAAACGACCATTCAATACATTGGACAACATTCATCCGAGAGAGACAAAGAAAGGAAGACTTCATCATTTCACATTCAACCGAGCCATCATAGCATTATATCTCATCATCTCATTTCATCGCTTACATCATTTACAAGAAAAGCGGGAAGAAAGAAAGGAAAGCGCAGAAGCTATAGTATCTTCCCAGTAACAGAAGGACTTGAATGCCTTAAACGTAAACACGAATACATATAAAGAAGAAGAAAAGAAATGGGGGAGGGCGGAGCATTGACTCCTCTCCCTCCCCCTCACCTTCTCCTTCCTTCAGCTTCAGCAACAGCCTCTCTTCTCTTCTATCTTCTCTTCGACCTCTCTTTTAAGTCTCTATCTATCTGATCCTCTCTTTTTTAAGTATCTATATGTCTGTCTATCTCCCTATCCCTTCTCTTCTGTCGAGAGAAAGGGGGTTTTATAGCCCTTGCTCAATATCCTTTCGGCGGGCATATTTCGGCGGGCATATTTCGGCGCGCCCCAGTCGATGGGAGACTTCCCGGCGCGCAAGAGTCCAACCTCCCGGCGCCGGTTCTGGGCCTTGATGAGGAGATCCCGGCGCCACACTTATGGGCCCATTTAGGGCTTTTAAATGTTTTCATTCCTCTTATCAGCGGGCTTAAGCTGTCAAAGTTGTCCAACCTGAAAAGTCTTTTCATTTGTTAACCCTTCTGAGTCTGTCAGAACAGGCGAAGGCCTCTTCGTTGGTGAGTTGGTATAGTTTCATCAGAACATTTCTAGAGGTTTTCATCAGTCAATAGACTACAGTTTTCATCAGTACTATCATCTGGGCGATGATAATACCGGACATCAGCTTGGCCGGGGAGGGCTTCAGCTGGGTAGATAGCTTTAGTGACGGCTCTTCTTTAGTTCTGACTTTGCAGAGATTATAAGGGTCTTCATTGCTAGTTTTGTTTTGATCTTCTCTTCGGTCCCATCTTTGATCTTCTCTTCGGTCCCATCTTTGTTCTTGATTATATTTCAGGTGTCAACAAATGCCCCCCACCTGTGGATGGCGTAAGCGCAGAATAAGCGGCACGGTGTCCGCAGGTGCATCATTTAGCATCTGAGAGTATCTTTCTCAGCCTTTCAATACTGGTTTTCTTTGATCTTCAGCCTGATAGCTTTACTGTAATGACTTCAGTATATTCTTTTTCTTTGTTTTCCATATTTTCTAACAATTTTCTGCTTCATTAATAGCTTCAGATGGCTTCTTGGCGCATAGGGCCTGGTTCTCGGCGCACCACAGCTTCTCGGCGCGGAGATAGATGGTTCTCGGCGCGCCTCAACCAAGGGAAGAGGCTTTTCGACGCGTAGGAGTCCAACTGGACTTGATTGAAAGGATCCCGGCGCCATACTCATAGGCCCATTTAGGGCTTTTTTGATGTTTACATTCCTCTCATCAACGGGCTTAAACCATCAAAGCTGTCCACCCTGCCTTTTCATCTATTTATCCCTTCGAGTCCATCAGAATAGGCGAAGGCCTCTTCATCAGTGAGTTAGTATAGCTTTCATTAGAACATTTTGGAGGCTCTCATCAGTCGGTAGACTGTAATTTTCATCAGTACTGCCACCTGGGCTATGACAACACCGGACATCAGTTTGACCGAAGAGGGATTCAGCCGGGTAGATGACTAATAGTGATGACTCTTCTTTTGTTCTGACTCTGCAGAAATGTCTAGGGTCTTCATTGCTGATTCTGGTCTCATCTCTATCTCTGCTCATATTTCATCTGTCAACAAAATGCCCCCCACCTGCGGATGGCGTAAGCGCAGGTGCATCACTTAGCATCTGAGAGTATCATTCTCAGCCTTTCAATACTGGTTTTCTTTGATCTTCAGCCTGATAGCTTTACTACAATGGCTTCGAAGTTGCAGAAGGTAGAGTGCAAATCTGAGCTGGGGAAGATGAGCTCTATCCTTTAGGAGCGCCGAGGCCAACTGTAGTCTCTGACACAGCGGGAGCAGTTTATATGCAACCGGATAGCATTCTAGAAGCAGAATTGGCTGATCTCCGAGCTGAACTGTCGCAGATAATAACCTCTCGGCCACAGTTCGCAGAGGAAGTAGCTCTGTTGGAGGGGCAAGTGGCGTCTCTTCAGGACGAGTCTGCTCAGCTACAGGAGGAGGAGGCCCATCTACATGAGTTGGGGGCTACTCCGTATGTGGGTCTTCTGGCTTTCGAAGACATCTTCCGGTGCCAGTGAACATCTCTTCTTCTTCTTCTTCTTCTCTCTTTTTTTTTCTCTTTTGTAATACAATTCCCCCTCAGGGGCTCCTCTTGTACTCTTTTTCTTCTTTATATAGTGAAAAGGAATCTTTATGCTAGTCTTATGTGTGGCTGCTCTTCACTTATTGCATCACCATCACTTCATGATGATTCGGTTGCGGTTTTAGCAATCCTCATGCGGATAACCCATATTTAGCAGGAGAGCGTCCACCCCTTCAGAGAAAGGATGGGGAACTCGCTCCACCGCGTGATGGTATCCGGAGGGTGCTTAAACCGAATTTTGTAGGTAGTAGCGGATGTCTTTTTCGGCCATATGTGCCGCAAGGGAGGTTGTTTGCAGAAATGTGGATGAAAATGTTTTAGAGTATCATCCGGAACAAACGAATGGTCCATCCCGGGTAGGTTTCAAAGCCAGTCGGGGCAATGTGCCAGTCGACCAGTGACTGATTTTATCATCGATATTGGGTTTATATCGATGCAAAGAAGTTTTATAGGTTTCATCAAAATAGACATAAGGTCTAGACTGGGCAGACTTTATCGTAGGTGGGACATGAAAGGGTATGTGGTTTTCATCAGGACAGACGTAAAGTCTGAACTAGATAGATTTCATCATTGATCGGGCAATGTGCCGGTCGATCAACGGTTGGTTTCATCATCGATATTGGGTTTATATCGATGCAAAGGAATTTCATAAGCTTCCTCAGAATAGACGTAAGGTCCAAACTAGATAGGGTTTTATCATTGATCGGGCAAGGTGCCGATCGATCAATAGCTGGTTTCATCATTGATATTGGGTTTATATCGATGCAAAGGAATTTCAAAAGTTTCATCAGAATAGACGTAAGGTCTGAACTGGATAGGGTTTCATCATTGATCGGGCAATATGCCGGTCGATCAACGATTGATTTCATCATCGATATTGAGTTTATATCGATGTAAAGTAATTTCATAAGTTTCATCAGAATAGACGTATGGTCTAAACTGGGGTAGGATTTCATCATTGATCGGGCGAGGCGCCGGTCGATCAATAGTTGGTTTCATCATCGATATTGGGTTTATATCGATGTAAAGGAATTTCATAAGTTTCATCAGAATAGACGTATGATCTAAACTGGGGTAGGATTTCATCATTGATCGGGCGAGGCGCCGGTCGATCAATAGGTGGTTTCATCATCGATATTGGGTTCATATCGATGCAAAGGAATTTCATATGTTTCATCAGAATAGACGTAAAGTATAAACTGGATAGGGTTTCATCATTGATTGGGCAATGTGCCGGTCGATCAGTAGCTGGTTTCATCATCGATATTGGGTTTATATCGATGCAAATGAATTTCATAGGTTTCATCAGAATAGACGTAAGGTCTAACCTGGGTAGGGTTTTGTCATTGATCGGGCAAGGTACCGGCCGATCAATAGCTGGTTTCATAAGAGTGGTGATGGGTTTTATCGTCGGTGGGACTTTTAAAAGAGGTATGAAGACTTCATCAGGGCAGACGTAAGGTCTGTCCTGCTAGGGTTTTATCGCTAATCGGACACGATGCCGAGCGACAAATGGAAGGCTTCTTGTGAATGGCGGAGATGAAGGTAGCATGTCATTGGAATGGAACTTTTTAAATTACCATATTACTGACCCAAGCGCCCTTTCAGGTTTTCGCCGGAGCCAGCCCCCTCTTGCTTTTGCCCACGCGCCCTTTCGGGTTTTCACGTGGCGGGGTACCCGATTTTGCCTGCAGTGCCCTTTCGGGTTTTCACCATAGCTGGGTTTTGGCCCTTTTTGCCCTTGTTTAGAATGCCCGAACAAGTCTGGCGGGGCATATCTATTCTTAGCCCCATTTTGTCTCTTTCCCCCTTTTTTCTTTCCTCCTTCTTTTTTTTTTGAACCGGGACTTCAACCTTATGGGTTGCCGTCCCATATGCTCAGTTGTGTATGCATCGTCATTGATGTGGGTGTTAACATCAATGCAAGGGGTATGGGGTTTCATCGTCCACCCAGGCAGAAGGCCTGGGTCGACTTGAGTGTGTTTCATGGCTTAGGCGCGAAGACGTTCACCGAGAGCATGACTGTAATCGTTAATGTGGGGATTAACATTAACGCAAAGGAATATGATTTCATCATCTATCCAGACGGAAGGTCCAGATTGACTCGAGGATGTATGTAGCAGCTCGAGCACGAAGCCATTCGCTGAAGATGCAGGTTTTATCGTTAATGTGGGGATTGACATTAACGCAAGGGAATGGGATTTCATTATCCATCCAGACGGAAGGTCCGGATTGACTTAAAGAAATGTGTGTAGCAGCTTGGGCACGAAGCCGTTCGCTGGGGATGTAGATTTCATCATTAATGTGGGGTTTAACATTAACGCAAAGGAATGGGATTTCATCATCTATCCAGACGGAAGATCCAGATTGATTTGGGGAAATATGTTGTGTTTTTATCAGAGCAGATGGAAGGTCTACCCTGGATGGGTTTTAGCATTGATCGGGACGTGTGCCGCTCCATCAGTAGCTGATTTCATCACTGGTATTGGGTTTATACCAATGCAAGGAGTTCCATAGGTTTCATTGGGATAGACGTAAGGTCTAAACCGGACAGGTTTCATCGCTGATCGGGCAGTGTGCCAATCAACCAATAGCGGGTTTCATCATCGGTATTGGGTTCATACCAATGCAAGGATTTCATAGGTTTCATCGGGAGAGACGTAAGGTCTAAACCGGACAGGTTTCATCGCTGATCGGGCAGTGTGCCAATCGATCAATAGCAGGTTTCATCACGGTGGGACGTATGATAGGTTTCATCAGATTAGATGTAAGATCTAAACTGGATAGGTTTCATCGTTGATCGGGCCTCAGGCAGAAAGTGGAAGGATTTTATCAGAACAGACGGAAGGTCTATTCCGAGATGGGCTTTAGCATTGATCGAGACGATATGCCTTATGATCAATGGGGTTTCATCATCGGTGGGACATGCGGTGGATGTGCTGCCGAAGGAGATTCATGAAGTGAACTTTTTATATTACCACATTACTGACCCAAGTGCCCTTTCGGGTTTTCACCGGAGCCAGCCCCCTCTTGCTTTTGTCCACGCGCCCTCGGGTTTTCACGTGGCGGGGTACCCAATTTTGCCCGTAGCGCCCTTTCGGGTTTTCGCCACAGCCGGGTTGTTTGCCATTTTTGCACTCGTTCAAGATGTTTTAGACAAGTCCGGCGGGGCACCTCTATTTTAAGCCCACATTTCTTATCATTTTTTTATTTCTTTTTTTGAACTCGTATAAGAGGAGGATATTGAGAGAGTCGACTAGGGCACAAGGCCTTGCGCCGAGAAAAGGTTTATTCGTTAGCAAGAAGGTAATGCTAGCGCAAAGGACAGATTTGAGCTGATTCGGGCGTAGGACCCGCATTGGCGATGTTATTTATTATATGCGAGCTCGATCAGGGCAGAGTGCCGCTAAACCAAGGTGTGGGTAGCTCGATCAGGGTGGAGTACCACTAGACCAGCATAAGGGTAGCTCGGTCAGAGCAGAGTGCCTCTAGACTAAGATATAAGTAGCTCGGCCAGGGTGGAGTGCCACTGGACCAAGGGGAAGGTGGCTCGGTCTGGGCGGAGTGCCACTAAACCAAGGTCAAGGTAGCTCGATCAGGGCGGAGTGCCACTAGACCAAGTTTGAGGTAGCTTGGTTAGGGCGGAGTGCCATTCATTGATGTAGGGTGAACATCAACGCAAAGGAGAGTAGGGCTTCATCATGGAATTCAGACGGAAGGTCTGAACTAAAGTTGGTGAATGGCGGCTTGGGTATGAAGCTATTTGCCGGGAATGTGGATCTTATCGTTGGTGCGGGATATACATCAACGCAAAGAAGAGTGGTTTCATCGTCTACTCGGATGAAGGGTCTGAGTGACGTCGCTGTGTAGCAGCTCAAGCATGGGGCCGTTCACTGGGAGATGTGTACATAAGTTTTACCGTTGATGTGGGGTAGACATCAACGTAAAGAAGGATGATATTTCTTCATGCAGTCCAGACGGAAGGTCTGAACTGATGCTGACTGGTAACAGCTTAGGCACGAAGCCGTTTGCCGGAGGGGTAGATTCATTTAACAGGGACGAAGGGTCCAAGTTAAAGGAGTAAGCCGACCGATCTTGTTAATGATGACAAGGGCCGAAAGATTGTTGGACAGGATTTCCGGTGGGACTTTATGATGATCGTCCTTCTCGGAGTTTTATTAGGAAGGGTGAAAAAGGGAACTTTTAAATTGCCACATTACTGGCTTAAGCGCCCTTTCGGGTTTTCGCCGAAGACAGCCCCCTCTTGCTTTTGCCCACGCGCCCTTTCGGGTTTTCACGTGGCGGGGTACCTGATTTTGCCTGCAATGCCCTTTCGGGTTTTCACCACAGTTGGGTTTTGGCCATTTTTGCACTCATCCGAGATGTCTTGGACAAGTCCGGCGGGGCACCTCTATTTTAAGTCTCATTTTTTCTTTTTTTTTATTGACATAAGGAAGAAAGAGGTTTCATTATCTCATCCGGATGGGAGATCTGGATCGGTGTTGGCATGTAACAGCTCAGGCATGAAGCCATTCGCCGAAAAGGTGAGTGGGTTTTATCGTTGATGTGGGGTAAACACCAACGCAAAGAAGAATAGGGTTTCATCACCTAATCCGGATGGAAGGTCCGGATCGATGTTGGTATGTAGCAGCTCGGACCCAAAGCCATTCGTTGAAAGGGTGGGTGAGTTTTATCGTCGATGTGGGGTAAACACCAACGCAAAGAAGAATAGGGTTTCATCATCTAATCCAGATGGAGGGTCCGAATTGATGTCGGTGTGTAGCAGCTTAAGCCTGAAACCGTTCGCCGAGAAGGTGGATGAGTTTTATCGTCGATATGGGGCAAACACCAACGTAAAGAAGAATAGGGTTTCATCATCTAATCCAGACGGAGGATCTGGATCGATGTTGGTATGTAGCAATGGAGCGACCCCCCTTGACTGTCATCAGTCTCCATTTATCTATCCATTCGCCACTCCCCCAGTAGGTAGTGGTGCGACATGATAGAGTTTCAGATGTTTCCCATTGAGTGGCGAGAATTGAATTTCCCCCCGATGGTTGACGACTACGTAGGCTCTGCCCTCGTAGACCCTCTGGACTACGTATGGACCTAGCCAGGTAGCAGCAAGTTTGCCTTTTGGATTGGAAGCCATGACTTCCCTTTTCTTGACCATGACTAGGTCTCCTTTCTTGAATTCTCGCCCTTTGACGAGCTTATTGAAGGCATTTGCCATGCGGGCTTGGTACATCTGGATATTTTTCTGGGCTTGCAGACGCTTCCGCTCCAGTTCAGCCAGTTCTTCAAGTCTTCTTTCAGCATTGGTTTGTTCGCCACGAACTAGGCCATGCTGGACTGCAATTCTGAGTGACGGTACTTCCAGCTCTACAGGGACTACTGCCTCGGAGCCGTACATAGAGTTTTATTGAATGCTTCAGCCAACCCATTTGCTTGCGGATTGTAAGGGGTAGAGGTCCTCCGATCAACTTTGTATTTCTCGGAGAGTCGATATATCTTCTGATTCTTAAAATGACTTCCATTATCAGAGATTATTCTGTTGGGAACACCAAACCGAAAAATAATATTCTGTTTGATAAATCTGGTGACCAGCTCGCCAGTTACTTCTCTGAGTGCTGTGGCTTCCGCCCATCTGGAGAAGTAATCTGATATAGCCAAGATGTACTTGTGTCCAGCTGAGGAGGTTGGCAAAGGACCGACCACATCAGTTCCCCATTGGGCAAATGGCCAGCTGGGAATTGTTGGGTGTAGTTGTACAGGAGGCCTCCTAGGCACAACAGCATGCTCTTGGCACTTCTGACATGATTTCGCTAACTGACAACAGTCCTCGAACATAGTGGGTCAGTAGTACCCTAATTTCTTGACCTCAATTTTCATCTTCGGTGCAGCTTGGTGTGCCCCGGCTGTCCCGACATGTATCTCTCTCATCACTTGCCAAGCTTCCTCTGTGGATAGGCAGCAGGGCAAGATCTTTTTGCGAGCATCCGCCATTATTCGGAACAATGTCCCACTTCTGCAGTCATAAGAATCTTTGATTCTTAATAGTTTTATCCTTTCTTCCCGATTTCTGGGTAACTGCTGATGGAGAAACCATTGTATCAGATGCCCTCTCCAATTAGGCTGCTGTGCTTCTTCAGTTATATGGACTTCACATTCTTCTAGGCAAGATTCCAGCATACTGGGAACTTGTCGCCGATTTATCACAACAATGTTGAGTGTTTCATCAGGTGGGACTGTTAGTGAGCTGGCTAGCTTTGCTAGGGCATCAGCTTGAGCATCATGCCCCCGGCCCACATGGTTGAGTCTTATATGGTGAAATCTTGCCATAAGGCGCATAGCTTTCTCATAGTAAGGGCTAAGTTCTGGCTTTCACACTTCAACTCCCCTTGCACTTGCTTTAGTATCAACATTGAGTCGCCAAACACTTGAAGCATCTGAATTCCCATGCTGAGAGCGATCTGAAGACCAATTATCAAAGCTTCATACTCTGCTTCATTATTGGCACATGGCTTGTTTATGGAACACGAAGTGTGTACCACTTCTTCATCTGGTGACTTCAGAACAATGCCTGCCCCCGCTCGGACTCTGACCTGTCCAGTTAAGGTGGTTTCTGTTCTCCATGCCCCGTCGAAATATAGCTGCCATATAATTGGCTGAGCCTGGCAGGCTTCTAGAGTCTCATCATCAGGAAGCTCAGTTTCCAATGGAGCATCTTCTGGTACAGGATGCTCTGCAAAGAAGCTAGCTACGGCCTGACCTTTTATCGCCTTTTGAGGCACATATATGATGTCAAACTCCATCAAGATTACAGCCCATTTGCCGAGTCGACCCTTGAGTGCTGGCTGAGTCAGTATATACTTGAGTGGGTCTACTGCAGATATTAATCTGATTTCATGGGACAGCATGTAGTGCTGGAGCTTTTTTTTTTTTGACAGTGAAGACCAGCACCAGACAAGTCTTTTCTATAAAGGTATAGCTTTCTTCAGTCCTCATCAACCTTCTGCTGAGGTAATAAAGGGCCTGCTCTTTTCCTTCTTCGTTTGCCTGAGCTAGCATTGCCCCCAGCGAGCAATGAGTGGCTGCCATGTAAAGGATCAGAGGTTTACTTTTAATTGGTGCCCCCAACACCGGGGGAATTTTTAGATATTCTTTCAGCTTTTCGAAAGCTTCTTGACATCCATCGTCCCAGAAGAACGGCACATCTTTCATCATCAGCTTGTGAAACGGGTGACACCGACCCGACAGATTTGAAATGAATCGACGGATGTATGCCAACCGACCTTGCAGGGACCTCAGCTCAGACAGATTCCTTGGCAGAGGGAGCTCCTGGATAGCTTTGATCTCGGAAGGATCAATTTCAATGCCCCTATGCCGGACGATGAATCCGAGAAATTTCCCGCTGGACACGCCGAAGGCGCACTTCATGGGGTTCATTTTCAGCTCATATTTCCGCAGCCTCTGAAATACCACTCTCAGATCCTGCAGATGGTCTTCTTTCTTCCTTGTCTTTACGACCAGATCATCGATATAGTACTCTACCTTCTTGAAGAGCAGATCATCAAATATTTTTGTCATGGCTCTTTGGTAGGTAGCGCCGGCATTTTTAAGGCCGAACGGCATTCTTTTGTAGTGGAAAATTCTCTTTGGAGTGCGGAATGCAGTGTGGACCCTGTCTTACTTAGCAATCCAGATCTGATTATATCCGGACGAGCCGTCCATAAATGAAAGAGCTTCATGGCCTGTAGTGGCATCAATCATCACCTCGGTGATGGGTACAGGAAAATCATCCTTCGGACATGCCTTGTTGAGGTCCCGGAAGTCAACACAAGTTCTGATCTGGCCATTTTTCTTGTTCACGGGCACTATATTTGCCAACCAGATAGTGTATTGATTTTCTTCAACAAACCCTACATCAATGAGTTTATCGACCTCTTTGTTAATCTGATCAATCAGCCCAGGCCACATCCATCTAGAGGATTGCTTTACTGGTTCTGCATTCGGATCAATCGCCAGTAAGTGCTGTGCCACATCGGGACTTAATCCTGGCATCTCATCATAGGTCCAAGCAGAACAATCCCTGAATTCCCTCAAGAACTATATATAATGCTCCTGAGCTTCTGGTGTCAGCAGGGCACTGAGAAAGGTAGGCCTGGGCTCTTCTTTGGCTCCCAGATTTATTTCTATCAATTCATCGATGGTGGCCTGGCCACCATCGACGACTTCAGGTAGAGCTTCTTGTAAGTCAACAAAGCCTCCCGGGATGCAGTCCTCTTCAGTTTCAGATTCCTCCAGTTTTTCAGGTGGGACGCTGGTTGATGTTGAACCATCATGTCCTGTGGTAGCTGCTGGGGTTTCCATCAGGTTTTGTTCAGCTTGGCCTTGTAGTGTCACTGGCTCTGCTTGTGATTCCAAGGTGCAGACCTCGGGTTGCAGGGAATTTGCTGATACAGACTCTTCTGCCAGACTTTCCAGTTGTTGCATAGCTCGGACTTCCTCCAAGATGCGTTCGAACTCGAGACATTCCCTTGCTTCATCGGAAGTCTGGTCTTCATCGGGCGTCCCCGTATCAAACTTGGCTTCAGTTTGGGAAATGTCCTCCTTAAAAGACAGCTCTTCCCAGCATCGGCAGGCTACCATTTCATTCTGCTTCTCAGTGCCTTGCTGGCTGCCAGAGGTTTCACCACCAGTAACAGAGTGGTATATGATTCCTTCATCCTTAGAGGGGTGGTTGTCATATCCTGCCTCAGAGGGGTCTTCATGTGAAAAGACGGCGGAGACGACGTCCACCTCTGCTTCATAATACTCTTGCAGAGTATAGCCCAGCCCCGGGTGACGGGTGGTTTTCTTCAGTTCTTTATTATTGCGGGGAGGATCCCAGAGTTCTTGGAATGCTTTCTTTTGGGCAACGGGCTGCAGTGAAGGCATCTGAAGTTTGGAAAACACCTGCATGGCCCGTTGTGTAGTGTAGTCCAGGCCTACAATTGGTGCCATCTGGCTGGACAATTCTTCAGGGATCAGGCAGTCTTGATCACCCTCACGGGTAGGCTCCCCGGTGTAAAATATCATAGGAGGTTCGCAGAAGCGAGGAACCTTCATGGTCCTCAGTGGCAGCATTGTCTGGTATTCCAAGCTCGGAACGGGTTTGACCAATCCCTGCAGAATTCTGATCTGTGTGAGCTTTTCCTTCATCTTCTCATTGGCTTCCCCGGGGTAGATGTCTGGGGGTGCAACCCGAGCAAAGTCCCCGGTCTGAGAAATGTGGGAGACTTCATTTTTCTCCACATAGCCCGGAGGGGGTGGTGGAAGCCAGTCATCTGCCTTTGACACTGTCTTTTCCTGGCCTGCAACGGCCTCTTTCTTTTTTTTCAACTGAGAATTCTCCGTATAGAACAGAGCATCGAGCATATGACACTCGAAGACTTCAAAAGGGTGCAAACCTGCAAAGACCCTTTCTTCTTTACCATTGTGACAGTACTTGATGCACTGATGCAATGTAGACGGTACTATCTGGTACTCATGCAGCCAGGGCCGCCCCAGCAGGGCCTGGTATGTGGTGTTGGAGTTTATTACGTAGAATTGCACGGTGGTGGTGAAGTCCCCTAATGTGAGGTTGAATTCTGCCACCCCGATCGGAGTTTCGCACTTCTGGTTGAAACCCACTATCCTCATATTTTTCACCTTGGTGAGGTGCAGATCGAAATAGTACTTCTGATAAATCCGATATGGCATAATGTTCACAACAGCCCCTGGGTCTATCAATATCTGACTCAATGGCTGACAGTTGAGATACCCCCTCATGTATAGGGGTCTGTTGTGATTGAGGTTAGGAACCAGCATGTCTTCTTTTGTGAGTGTAATGGCTGGCCCCGAGTTAACCTCTGTCAGGAGAGCCTCAGATTGAGATGGCGATTGCAGAGCATCAATAATAGCTTGGCGAGCTTCCTCGCTCAAGGAGAGAATTTCCCATATGGTGAACCTTGTAAGGAGCTTTTTCAACATCTTCATAATTTGGCTGCCCACATAGACATTACATAGCCGCATTTCTTCCGCCCAGCGGGGCTTTGGAGGTTCATTGGGTGCTTGTGGCATTGATTGCCTATCTTTTGCTTCTTCTTTCTCAAGAGACAGCTGAGGGGTTTTACCCGGGAAATAGCCTCTGGTGCTGAGGAATGATCAGTGCTCATTTTTCCTTTTCCCTTGAGCACTAGGACAGGGGGTTGATGGTGCTTGCTGCCTTTATCGGTATCAACCTGTGCAGGTTTCTTGCCTTCCAGGATGGCCAGAAACTTGGCAAATGATGGAGCTTCATTAGTTTTCTTTGTATCTGCATAGTGGCCTGTCGGAGGAGGAACTTCTGTGCCTCGGACTTCGGGTTCTGGCAGCTAGTAAGGCTGTTCTCCCCTGAAAATGATATTATGGTTGCCCGGAGGTTGGCGTCCCCATTTTCTTCCAGAACGGGAGCTGGAGCTGAAGCCTCAACCTGATTGGCCTCCAGCAGCGGAGTGGAAGACTCCCCTTCGTCATCCTCGCCTGGCAGGGTGAACAGTATCGACAGAGTGTTGCATTTCACTGTCATCATCTTTTTGTTCCTTGACTTCTTCTTTCTTTGGGATCTTTTCTTGGCTGGCTGGTGCCCCCAGAAGAGTTCAGCTTCAGCTCTCTCTTGTTCTTTTTCTGTTGTTTCTTCGACGGTCAGTCCTTTTAGCTGCTCCTAGAGGACATGATCCTTCACTAGTATCGGCTTAGGCTTGGACTGTTCATACTCATCCAGCTGATCAATATACTGCTGCGGGCGCCTCACCTCGGGGCTTATTTTCTCATGGGCAGGTGGCGGAGGTTGCTTTCTCCGGTTGTGAGTAGGGATCCGGATAACTGGCGGTGACTCCGCGGTTAGCCATACTTGCTCTATTGCTGGCAGAGTTTGCTTCAGAGTAACACCCCGGATGGAGGCCCCTGGGGCTGTCTGGGCTGAGGGCTTTCTTCTGGTTTTAGCTGGCATTGTTTGCCACGCTATCTGCTCCTTAATTAGGGTAAGGAAGCATGCCTCGTATGTGCGCCGAGTGCATTCTTTAGCAGCTTCTTCAGACGACAGCTAGTATAAAGAAATCATATTAGTGGCCAGCCTCAGCACCGGGGCTCATGGGGTCGTGGAGGATCCACCAGGTGTTCCCCTAGTTGTAGCTCACCCTTCTTGAACATGCTTTCCATAACATCCTTGAAGACGTAGCAGTCTTCAATAGCATGTCCTAGTGCCATGTGATAAGGATAAAATAGAGGATCATCTTTCTTGGCTGCATCATCGGGTCTTTTCGGCTATGGACCCGGCCGATAGGCTAGAGTACTATTCAAAGGCCAACCCTGTGAGGGATGGGCCAAAGAACTTCAACAGATATGCTTCATCAGCAGCCAGGTCCCCCATGACTGTTGTGTAATATGCTATATGTTCCCGGGGAGATCCCTGCCCATTGAACTTTTCACATTTTGGTGGCTTGCTGATCCCCTGGGGTAATCTTTTCACAGCATACTATGCAGGGTATGGTACTTTGTAAACATCATAAGTACCAGAGTTACCATTAGCCTTTTCAGACAATTTCATCTCACTCATCCTTTCTATCATCAGCTTGTTCACCAATGTTGGGTCCACAGGTTCTGGAAGGAAGTGTGCCTGCTGCTATGTGAACGGGGTCGTCATGACCGTCGCATGCAGACTGGGCTGGACTGCTGGCAGGGTAGACTACACTTGTGAAGCTGACGGCTGTACTATTTCTTGTTGCGGGAAGGGTTGACATGGAGCCTTCCCGGGGTTGGCTTGATAGGAGACAGCGGGGATGACAACCTCCGCTGAGCTGGAAGTCTCCTTTGACGACTCGGCATGCTTGGAGATGGGTGTTTGCTCACTCCTCTCATTGAGCTATTTCTTGAGAGAGTCGATCTCTTGTTGATATCTTCTGAACATTATCTGGATTATTGGATCCAGGGTTGTGGGGATGTGTATCTCTCCCGAGGTTCCTTCAGCTGGGTCCATAGCAGAAATGTCTTCTTCTTCTTCAGAGGTCACAACATTTACAGCCATAGTAGCGACCTGTGATGCTTCATCAATAGTCATAGACATCTTTTCATCGGTAGCCATGATCTTTTCCCTAGTGGCTTGACTTCGTCTGGTGATCACGCCAGGCCTTTGGGCTAGTTCGGCTAGCTCCTTAGGTTGGCCGGGCAGAGCACCATATCTTCTGGCAACACCGGCCATATTACAGGCAAAGATCTACATTCTCCCTCTTTGCCTTTGGATTCTTCTTCTGATTTGACTGGGGTAAGTCAGCCGATCGAACAACGAAACCCTTTTCTCTTCTTCCTCCCTCTGCGGGACATTATTCGGACAACTGGCCCTATGGCCGTTTTCCAACTCATTGGAGCCCGAACACGAGACTCCTTGCATCATCTTTTCAGTTTTATCCTCCCTCTCTTCTTTGGCGCCCAGGGCGCGGAGCAATCTTTGTTGCCCAAGGGATGAGTTCCTGAGGCAATGGAAGTAATCCTGGACTACCTCGCCTATATCTTCTTGGTTGTGCCTCCGAGGATCGGCTTTGGGCAGCAACCTTTCTTGAGTCTTCGGCTGGTAGGCCAACCTTTCAACTTGAGCGGTCAAATAATCTCTTCTGGAGTATCGGAATACATCAACCTGCCTGGCACAGGCCCTTGGTCTGTATGGAGCAGCAGCGGGGATAGTTTCCCTCCTTCCCTTACCAGCAGTGGCAGAGGTAGCAGTCTT
The DNA here is from genome assembly GCA_022559845.1 of Amorphophallus konjac. Lineage (NCBI taxonomy): Eukaryota > Viridiplantae > Streptophyta > Magnoliopsida > Alismatales > Araceae > Amorphophallus > Amorphophallus konjac. The sequence goes on from JAHNEJ010000856.1 coordinate 120,369, forward strand.
CCTCTCCATATGACGGACAAAGCAAGAAACGACAGTAGAAACAACCGCCATCTTCTTCTCTTCAGCTCTTGGTGCCACCGTGGCCTTTACCGTGGCGGTGTTTCTAGCTTTGTTGTCGACTTGCAGTAGGTCGACGAACACTAGGCCCAAGTAGTTGGGCAGACCCACCGCCGGAGGCATGGATCCGAACTCCATCGGTACCGCCAGGTACCCTCCGTAGATGTGGCCATCGACCACTTGCTGGCCGAAGCCAATAGCAACCAGTTCAGTCTCCATCTGTAATTTCTTCTAGTAAGATTAACACACAGTTAGAATTTTGAGAGAGACCGTCGGGCCCCTTACTTTGGCGTAAAGATGAAGGGAGACTTGGTCCCACCGGGCGTGCCAGACTTGTGGACGCGCTTTTCGTTCACATTCTTATTCTTTTATTTCTGTTATTTATTTATTGGCGTGCCAGTCACATATGTGACGATTTCATTGTGCGCTCGATCTGACTTCTAATCAGTCGATTGTGAGTGATCATGTTCTGGACCAAAAGTCCGTCATACCATAAAGGTTATGACGTTAATTACGCCCTCCCAAAGAAGGACAACCCTTGATTAAACGCCAAAGTAAGAGGAGACCGGCGGCAAAAGGTTCTCGGCGCAGCAGGTTCCCGGCGCGGCAGGTTCCCGGCACGGCAGGTTACCGGCGCGGCAGGTTCCTGGCGCGGCAGGTTCCCGGCGTGGCAAGCTCCCAGCACGGCAGGCTCCCGGCGTGGCAGGTTCCCGGCGCGGCAGGAGAAAAGAGAAAACACCGTAGTTACTCGGTTTGATGTGGGCAAATTTCGGCAGCATATCCCCTTGTCTTGGATCATGCCAAGGAGAGATAGACCATCATCCACGGGATGCCGGGATGAAGGTCGAAAGAGAAGGGCACTAGGCCAGGGAACACTGCTTGCTTTCGCAGCACCGGTTGATATTCCCTTGGAAACCACCGGAGCACATGCAGTGGCAGAGCTCCTTAGGTTCATAGGGTCACGGAGGAATCCGGATCAGGACCGGGTAATGTAGGGGAGACCATTCCCCGTTGATTTATCTCCTGAGGCATGCATGGTGACCTTTGGATATCCCTCAGACAGGTACAGGGGAGTGACCAAGAGTTGGACTGAGGTGGAAATGGAAATTCTTGGTGCGGGGCTCTGGTGGAACCTTCTTGGCACAGTTTTCACATAAAAGGGAGGGGTTCTCGGCACGAGGTTCCCGGCACGCTAAGGAGAAGATAAAGAAAGCTTCTCGGCACGAGGTTCCCGGCGTGCTAAGAAGAAGATAAGAAAAGCTTCTCGGCATGGGGTTCCTGGCGCGCTAAGAAGAAGGTAAAGAAAGCTTCTCGGCACGCTAAGGAAAAGATAAAGAAAGCTTCTCGGCGCGAGGTTCCCGGCGCGCTAAGAAGAAGGTAAAGAAAGCTTCTCGGCACGAGGTTCCTGGCGTGCTAAGAAGAAGATAAGGAAAGCTTCTCGGCACGGGGTTCCCGGCGCACTAAGAAGAAGGTAAAGAAAGCTTCTCGGCACGCTAAGGAAAAGATAAAGAAAGCTTCTCGGCATGAGGTTCCCGGCGCACGAAGGACCCCGCCGAGAACTATTCATCGCGCCGAGGGATTCTGGCGCCAGGAAGGTAGGGATTTTGGGCACTGGGAAGGTCTATGGGATTTTACGGTGCTCTGTTCTGGGGATTCTTTCTGGGATTCAGACAACGGCTGGGGGATTTAGGATGCAAATGAGGGGGGAGCCAAGGGCTTTGCTGGGGAAGTGTCAGGGAATCACTGGAAGGCAAAGTTTATGGAGGGATCGAGATCATCACCCGTTTAAAACCCTCTGGAGATATGTTTTTCCTGTCACCGGCCATCCAGGGAAATCAAGGGATAACTGTCCCTGATTCCTGGGGCGACCTTGATGGCTTAAAAAAAGAAAACGAAATGAAAGATAGGAAGACTTCGTGGCGTAGGTATCACTGAAGGGGTGAGGGGACAGAGTCCAATAATCCATGGGAGTGAGGATTGGGACTCTTCCTTCATCGTTCCTCCAGGAAGGACAATTGGAGCGTAGAAACCCGAAGCATCCAAACGACCATTCAATACATTGGACAGCATTCATCCGAGAGAGACAGAGAAAGGAAGACTTCATCATTTCACATTCAACCGAGCCATCATAGCACTATATCTCATCATCTCATTTCATCGCTTACATCATTTACAAGAAAAGCGAGAAGAAAGAAAGGAAAGCGCAGAAGCTATAGTATCTTCCCAATAACAGAAGGACTTGAATGCCTTAAACGTAAACACGAATACATATAAAGAAGAAGAAAAGAAACGGGGGAGGGCGGAGCATTGACTCCTCTCCCTCCCCCTCACCTTCTCCTTCCTTCAGCTTCAGCAGCAGCCTCTCTTCTCTTCTATCTTCTCTTCGACCTCTCTTTTAAGTCTCTATCTATCTGATCCTCTCTTTTTTAAGTATCTATCTGTCTGTCTATCTCCCTATCTCTTCTCTTCTGTCGAGAGAAAGGGGGTTTTATAGCCCTTGCTCAATATCCTTTCGACGGGCATATTTCGGCACGCCCGAGTCGATGGGAGACTTCCCGGCGCGCAAGAGTCCAACCTCCCGGCGCCGGTTCTGGGCCTTGATGAGGAGATCCCGGCGCCACACTTATGGGCCCATTTAGGGCTTTTAAATGTTTTCATTCCTCTTATCAGCGGGCTTAAGCTGTCAAAGCTGTCCAACCTGAAAAGTCTTTTCATTTGTTAACCCTTCTGAGTCTGTCAGAACAGGCGAAGGCCTCTTCGTTGGTGAGTTGGTATAGTTTCATCAGAACATTTCTGGAGGTTTTCATCAGTACTGTCATCTGGGCTATGATAACACCGGACATCAGCTTGGCCGGGGAGGGCTTCAGCTGGGTAGATAGCTTTAGTGACGGCTCTTCTTTAGTTCTGACTTTGCAGAGATTATAAGGGTCTTCATTGCTGGTTCTGTTTTGATCTTCTCTTCGGTCCCATCTTTGATCTTCTCTTCGGTCCCATCTTTGTTCTTGATTATATTTCAGGTGTCAACATACATGTAAGGAGGTAAATAAAGCTAGATCTAAACAAAGGAACTATATGCTAACGCAATATGCAAATGAGCTAGAACGGAATAGGAGGTAGGAGATAAGGAGCAAACCACGCAGAATACCACGATTTTTAGGTGGTTCAGATGCAACAACTGCAAGCTACGTCCACCCCTCACCGACCGTGAGGATCCACACACTATCTTGTAAAAGGTTACAAGATCAAGGCACATACACACACTCGTGTGAGTTCAGAACTCTCACGAAGGTGTACAAGCATCAAATCACAAAGAGATGTGAAGAAGAAAACATACATACACACGGATCTGAGTAGATCCACACACACATAGATGTTTGAATATTACAAGAACACAAAATTAAAGCCCAGCAAGATTGGAATGAGAAAATAGAAAATGAAGACACAAATTCAAGCTCCCCCTTAGTGGATGAAGATGGTATTTGATGAAGCTAGCTTCCCGCTCGATCTACACTTCAATGGCCTTCAAATCAACTTGAGAAGCTTACACTTGGATGAAGAACTTCTTACTCGAAGCACTGTTCACGGAGCTACAGTGCACCCCTTCTTCTCCTATGATGGCCTCCTTTGATCTTGCTTCAATCAATTAGGTTTTTGACCCCAATAAGATCATTTATAGAGCTTGGGTGGTCAATAGACATGCCACAGACCAGATCCACAAATCATGGGAAGATTGGTGGCTTTGGGATTAAACAATTCCTAGAAGAAAGACTTTCCACGTTGAGAACAAAAGTCAATAATAGGGGCTTTTCGAAGCTGGCGATCGACCTGTGTACAGGGGCGGTCGATCGGAATTTTTTTAGAAACTGGCCGTTCACCTCTGGGAGAACCGGTCGACCGCTAGAAGCTGGTGGTCGACCGCTGGCTGGGGTTCCTACAAAAAATAAAATGTTAGCCAATGCAATATAATACATGAACGAATCAATTTATGGCTACCTTGTTCCAATCAAGGTGAGTGGGTTTAAGCTAAGCCTGGGTGGTTTAGAAACCAAAACACGGATTTATGCATTTGGAAAGGTTTAATCAATTAAGCATAATACATGGTGAAGTAGGCTTTGAATGCATGTTAAATTCGAACTTGATTGTTGAAATATAGCACGTGAGAAAGTAATATAACTTGAGTTTTGTTATCATCAAAATCACCTGGATATACTCAACAATCTCCCCCTTTTTGATGATGACAAAACGGAAGAGGTTTTGAAATACATGAACGTGCCTTTGAGCAATGTTTGACAGTTGAGATCATGGTTCGAAAACAAAGCATTTCACTCACATCCCTTTACGCCAGCGAACACAAACCATTCAACATTTTATTTACCAATTAGAAAGGAAATGAGATATAGGAGCCAACCATTTGAGATCAAACACTAGTTGCATTCAATTCATCATTTTATTACAAGGTACATTAGTGCAAGAGTGAAAGCACAACTCTAGACTAAGGAGACTAAACAAATGCATAAAACTGACTCATGATCCTCACATGATCAAACATGCAAACATACAACCACACACGGACATACATAAATATATAAAGCCCTATACTACTACTTCTCCCCCTTTGGCATCATCAAAAGGGGATAGGATAGACGAAGGGGGACCCAAGTGACATAAGACCACAGGACAGCAAGCTAGATGTGGAAGAAAGGAAAAATCCTCATGGTGCATCTGCAAGTGGCTGATCCTCTAGAGGAGGGGGCTGGTGACCAAGGAGATGGCTGATGTCTTCAAGAGCATGAGCTTGAGTGTGAAGAGTATCCCGAATACGGCCAATGGCGAGGTCACGGTCCGCATCACGGTGAGCCATGCTAAGAAGTGTATTGTTCATAATGTGGAAGGACTGGCTAGAATCAGCAACATTGTCAGTGAGGCGAGTCATATGAGTGGTGAGTGTAGCCATTTGGGTGGAGAGAGAATCCAGAGCAGTGGAGAAAGAATCTATACAGCCGGACATGGTGTCAACCATATTGCCCATAGTGTCAATGCGATCCCCGACAGTAGAAAGTCCCACCTCAAAAGTATCCACCCGAGTCTCTAGCCCAGAGAACCGCCTGTCAAAAGCCTCGTAGTCTACCCAAGTAGGCTGGGTGGCTCCCTGTGTGGAGGACTCTCCATGATGAAACTGAGTATGAGGAGGCATCTCCGAATCCATATGCTGCGGTGAAGGTGGAGGAGCCAGCTCCTCGGCCTGAACTGGAGGGGGAACATCCCCTTGATCTTGCTACTGTTCTTGTACTTTCTCTTCCTCACTATCAAATTCGTCCCCACAAGTAGGCACATCCTGACGTAGCTCACCATCGAGACCATAGTAATATCCCATATTTATAAGGATCTTATGTTTATTGTAAACATCATCCTGTCGAACATAGATAAACTATTCTTATGCTAAATTTATCCCAACATGAATGAATACCCCGGTCAACTGTGAAGCATACGGCAGGGATCGCTGCAGATTTGTTCGGCAAGCTCCAATGAGAGTCGTCATGAGGCGACCCATGTTGATTTGTATACCATTCATGACATTGTAGAACATGAATTTATGAACTTCTGTGACTTCATTTCTGCTGCCACTCTTTGGGTAAATGAGGGATGTAAACATGTGATTCAAAACATGCTGCAGTGGTGGAAAATGATTTACATTCAATTTAATCAAATTGCTGACACCACACACGTAATAACAGCCAGTCATGGCAAGAAATGTATCCTCAACCTCCCCATGACCATAAACCAAGTCGGCTCCTCTAGCCGCAACTCCTAAGGTTCTCTCAAAAAGGTCGGGTGGTGCGGACACCCGAGCGCATGCGAGACACGAGCCGGCGAGCCACCGGTACCGCACGAGGAGCACGACTTGAGCCACCTCAGCATCTCTATGGCTCGGAGACAGTCTGGAGGTTCCCCACTGAGTCATAGCATTTATCATATTTTTTGGGGATTTTTATTTGTGTGTAATGTGTGTGTGTTTCATTTTATTCGGTTTGTAATTTTGATTGTAATAGGGGTTTATTTGCAAAATGGGACCCCCGGGTCCCACGGCCCCCCCCAGACCCCTCCCATTGATCCACCTCAGCCTAGGGCCCCATGTGGGGTCAGTCAACATTCTAATGTGGGCTTCTAGAAGGGTGGGCCAAGTGGGGGGGACAATTAGACTAATTTGTCAAGGTTGGCCACCAACCTTCCACCTACCCCCGCCCCTAGTCAAGGGGGCACCCCCCTCTCACCATCAAGGTTTTAATTTTTGAAAAATGTGAGTAGAACTAATTAGTTCTACTCCATTTTTATATTCCCACAAAACCTAGGTCCAAGGGTAGTTTATGTCTTTTGCCAATTCATACATATACCTTGTATTTTCATTTGATGAGAATTAATGCCATTTGAATTGGAAAAAAGCTTGAAGCTCCAGCCTTGGTGCGCCCCCTTCTCCTCTCCCTCTCCCCCTTGAAGCTGTGAAGGCTTCCTTCTGGTGGTGAGACTCCACCCTATCAGTTCCGGTCGCCGCCGCCACCACGAGCCGCCACCGCACCGCCTTCGCCATCAACGGAGTTCTGCCCGCGCAGTACCACAGAAGCTTCCACGAATTTCTCGTCTCAGCCCTGAGCTCAGATAGATCTAGGGATTTTAGTGGATGTTCCAGAGGTGTCAAGGACAGCCCAAAAATTTTGGTTTGCCATTCATATCTCGTTTCATAGTTTTTTATTTTCGTCCACTCTTCCATTTTGGTTCTGCCAGAGTTCTATCCAGATTCATCCCCGCCCTGAGTTTCATGCCTTAGATCCACTTTTTGATTTCTTCTAGTTCGTCCAATTTTACTGGAGGTTTCACCCATCCACCCCTTCATCCACAATTTTTCTCAATTTTTGATTCGCCCATCTCATATTTTATAAAAATCATTCTCAGTCCCAGCTACAGTTCTGTCTCCCTGTTCCCAGATCCGACCACCAGTCACCCCAAAAATCATAGTAAATCACAACCACCTCCAAATCAAATTCCCAAAATAGTCCCCGTTCCGTGGTTTGATCCCCTACAACTTTGAAGAAGAGCTCAAGAGCTGAATCGGAGGTTTACTAGGCGGTCAACGGTGGTTCTCAGACAAGTACCCTGCAAATCTAAGGTTTCGGTTACTGTACAACAGGGGCTTGTAAATTCATTAAAGTTCTGATCTGACCAGATCCAGCAGATTTCTCTAAGTCTAGATTGAAGCATTTGAAGAGAGCTTTCCAACGATAGCTCATGCGTCCCGATCCGACGTCAGGATTGATCGCAACGGCCGTTTTTGCCGGAGTGCGCGCCTTAAAACAGCAACTAAAAATCCGTGGGCAGTAACTTCAAAGCTTGGGAATCGGGACCGTTCGACCCCCGATCGGTGTTCCCGGCCGACCGTCGTCCGTGGAGGCGCGCCACCAGGGGTCCCCATCATAGTGGGTCCCACCCCCGCAGATCCGGAGGACAGCGCCATCCGTGGGCCCCGCGGGCCCGCAGAACCCGCCGTTCAGAAAGCACGAAAATGCGGAGTTCGGCACCGCCGGGCGACATCAAGATGCTGCCCGTCAACCCAATTCGCGTGATTCCCGGGCCCCGCATGTGACCTTTCACCTCCCTGCGTGGAGTGGGTTAAATTATTATATTTCTGTAAAATTATGTTAACCGGGAGTCCGTGATTGGCCGGGGTTGTCTTCGCCACGCCGGGTGCGTGGAGGTAATGGTCCGAACCTCTTGGCGTTCATTTGCTTAGCTAGTATACGGTCTTTTACCGCTGCCGAGAGCGTAGGTACTTGCCCGTGTGTTCATGTCACCGCTGTGAGAGTGAGTGTGACCCGTCCCGTGACTCGATCCGAGTCCGGAAGTTGAGTCGGACTACCCTTGACCTCCGCCGGTTCCTTAACCGCGCACGGTCCGCGCTTTCCCTTGCTTGGGACGACGAGTGAGCTTCCACTTCTGTTAGCGACGTTTTGCCACTAGGAGCTCGTAGTGTTGGGCTTAGTGTCTCCCTGGTGTGTGCTGCTGGTCGCGTCTTCAGCTAGAGTCCGAGGGTGGCACCTAATAGTGTCGACTCCCGTGTCCGTCCCGCATCAGTTTGGTATCAGAGATAGGTTGAGTCTAGGGTAGTCGTTGCATAAGTCATGCATAGTCTAAGGTTACCCCACACACACCTTCACTCGGTATATCAAAAGGTGTTGTCCGACCGTTAGGTTACGCCTATCGGGAAGACCACACACTTGTGCGAGTGACCTTCGGGTCGATTATCTCCGCCGCGTACCGAGTCTTGGTCGTGTCTAGGGTGTAGTCGAGTCTTATTCTTTTCAAAACAAAAAAAAATGTTTTAAATTTCATTCTTTTCAAAATACCAAAAAAAAAAAAGAGAGTGTTTCAAATTGCATTTAGGTCTAAGTGCATCATCTAGTGTGTGTTTGCATTAGTCAGTTTGTCTTGTCCCTTTGTGTCGGCATGTCCATCGTATAGTCTCCAATTTCTCATGGATTCCTCATCACCCAGGCAATATGGCCGTTGGCCCACCCATGGGCTTGGCAACCATCCTCTCCGCTTCTGTAGGCCTGAAGCCTCAGATTTTTTTGGCTCCAATGACCCGGGCATCTACCTCAAGTGGGAGGCCACCATGGACACCTACTTTGAGTGTTATACTTTGTCCGAGGCAGTGCAATTATCTTTCGCCAAAGAGCGGCTTCTTCATGAGGCTGTCGAAAAGTGGGATTACATCGAAAGAATGAGAGCGGTTAGGGGGCAATGGCCCATCGAGTCTTGGTGGGACATGAAGAGAGAGCTTAGGAAGGTCTACGTGCCCCAACCGGTCACCTCCAACCGGCCCCACCAAATCACTTCCAACCAAGTGAGTCCTAGTCGGAGGCAAAGAGCCCCACACGTAGATGAGCCAAGACCCACTCCTAGGACGGTTGACTACGGGCGAGTCCACCATGATATCCCTATTCTAACCCACTCCGTTGCCGAACTTATGCAAATGATTTTGGACCGGTTGGATGGGGTGGATAGGACACGTACTCCTAGTGATGTACTCCAACCCGAGCCTAAGGAGGTCATCGCCGGTAGTCTTAACCCGGCCCCATCAACGGAGTCCCCAAGCCCTCTCCCCATCATAGTGGATCCTCTTCTCCCACCCACGAAAGCCCCATTGCCTACACCCCCTGTCCGTCAGGAGGATAAGGGTAGGGACCCACTTATCAGGGAGCGTAGTGGGTCACGACAGCAGTGTTATCGCTGCCAGGGGTTCGGCCACTATGCCGGACAATGTCCCACTCGGACATCTCTAGCCATAAGGGACAAAAGGGTTGGAGAAGCCCCACTCTCCGATCTTTATTCTAAGCCACATCAACCCGAGCCACCCGTGTTTCTAATGGGTATGCTTGTCATAGCCGAGCCGCTTCTTAGCTGGCTCAAGAAGGGCTTGGTCCCACTTCCCTTCCCATCTATGGACCCTATCCTACCTCTGGTGCCAATCAATTCATTTCACACCACTTTCCGGTCTGGTCACTATGTGGATACATTGGATGACCTTCTTAAAGGGTTAGACCGGCAGTGGACATTTACGCACTTGTTGGCTCCAGGCTTCGACCGACCCACAGGTCGTAGTTTCACTCATCCTGCTTTAGGGTCTATCACCTCCGTGTACACCGTGGATCATGTTACCACGGAGGTTCTTCTACTCCTCCCTATGCCGGCCGAGTCTGACTTCGTTTCCTTTTGCCCAAGAGAGGAATCTTACTTTCTACCTATGACTGTCGTCCCACCTCTCACAATGAATGAAGGTGATCATTTACACCTCCAAGATTTCCAAATGTGGGACAGCGATTTGTGGAAGCCTAGTCCGAGGGGTCATACCTTCTTTGATCCCTTCGACCCATTCTCTTATGGACCCCGTGACCCACCACATTTACTCCACCTTTTTGAGAGAGTCTACCATCATACCCCCACCGTCTCATCTCCCTTCAAGGATGAAGGAGATCAACAACACCTTCTAGACTTCCACACATGGGATCTTGAGATGAGGGAATCCATATCGAGGGGTCACACATTCTTTGATCCCTTCGATCCCTTTCTTCATGGGCCCTTTGGCCCACAACCTCCACTCCACCTCTTTAAGGAAGTCCACTATCACACCCCTCCTACTCGGGCCTGGCAACCTTCACATGGTAATAGGTCTGAACCGTCATTTGGGGGTAATGAAGACTTTGGTTTCCCCGGCCCACCTAAACCACCCAAAACTCCCGGACTTCCCACATCCAAACCCAATGTCCATGATTGGTGCATCATAGGATGTCTAGGAATCCACCATGCCATTAACCTCCGGTTATGTCAAATGCATGCATGGCACACATTCGGATGTCCTGGACCACCTTGCATATGATTGGGTCATACTAGCATTAGGTTTGTGTAGGGTCGTGTGTGCATCTGTGTGTTTTTCTTTTTGTTAAGCATGTTAGGAGTCTGCATGACGACGTCCGTCGTCACAGTAAGGCCAGCAATGCACGGTACAAGGAGTTAGCCAGTGCCCATAGACACCACCGAGAGTTCCAATAGGGCGAATACGTCATGATCAGGGTAAGACCTGAACGGTTTCCCTCTGGAACCGTTAAGAAGTTGCAAGCTCGCGGAGCCGGTCCCTTTAGAGTGTTGAAACGCGTTGGATCCAATGCGTATGTTGTTGACTTGCCCGAGGAATATGGTATAAGCTCTACCTTCAATGTATCGGATCTTGTTGCATATAGGGACCCAGCGGTGATCCCTAGTGAGCCTTTTGAGCCATCTCCTCCCCTTGAGAGTGATCCCACACCTGAGTGTCCACTTCCACCTCCAGCCCCTTTTTTACGGCAGCGTGAGCATATAGATCGTATACTGGACGAGCAAGTGACAGTTACCAAGAGTGGATCTTACCCGCGCTACCTAGTGCGATGGAGAGGACGGCCCGC